>VXBQ01009297.1:871319-972996 GCA_013400175.1 Phainopepla nitens
CGGGCGGGCGGGCGGAGGCCGCGGGGCGCCGCGTGTGGCTGCGCTGCCTTCCGGCCCTCCTGCGCTCCGGCCTCCTGCCCTGCCCGCCCCGCTCTGTCCGGGGGCTGCCGCGGGGCCGCGACCGGGCCAGCGGGAGTCGGAGGGAATCCAGGCACGCTGTGCCCTGGGCAGCACGGGAAGGCTGTCCCTGACTACGTGCTGTGAGAGTTGGGGCGTTGATGGGGTTGGGAAGCTGTAGAAGGGAATTTTCAGATGTTGCAAGAGCTTTGTTTCTCCATCGTTTGGCTCTCGACCCCACTTCTCTACCCCCAAGTTGTCGTCTTCTCCCTGAGACTCCCAGTCTCTCTGCAGTGTAAGCACAGTGCTTATCTGCTCCAGAGCTGTTTGCTCTCCCCTCCCTCAGCCCTTCCAACCTGTGCTGGCCAGGAGGGACAGGGAACTCAGCAGCAGCAGCTGTAGGTGCTGAACCAGGGGACAGGCACCGCGGAGTGTCTTCCTTAGCTAAAGGTTGCATTTAACTAACATGCTCTACCATTTCCAAATTCCACTTCTTCTAGCTCAGAAGAGAGATGGATTGCCTTTGATAATACTCTCATCTTATCTTTTCATGTTGCTAACACAAGAAGAGAAGTAATTTTTGAGAGCGGCAGGAAAATGTGTTGAATACTTGTAGAAAAACACTCTCTCTTAAGGAAGGCCTTCAGAAAGCATCAAGGAGACCCTTGACCTACAACACTTTCAAGGACCTCAGATGAAATACCAGTTTCTGTTCCCTTCAGAGAGCATGGAAGGCAAAGTTTGAAGGACTTTGTTTTAGCCACTTCCGTGCTTCTGCCTTGCAGAGGTATTCAGGAAGGAAGGGACAAAGCTTGAGTCAGATTTCATTAAAATCAGTCTAAAGCATGAAGATTAAAAAATATTCATATCCTTATGCTTTGCTCATACAAAAAGATCTTTGGGTTCTTTAATCTAGAAAATTTCCATCTCTGATTTGTGGCAGTATTTCTCTTAAAAGTTCTGTTACCAAATACACATATCTCCATTAATCTAGTTTACCGTAAAGGAGAAGGTTTCTGTAAGTAAATTCTATCATCTTGCCAGAAATAAACCTGGTAGTTGTGTAGCCAGCTCGGTGAGACTCTGAATTCCCAGAAATGCTGGTTCAGAGAAGAGTCCAGGGTAACTGTAGGAGTTGAAGCCTTGCAGTGTGACCATGAGGTCACCAGCTACGTGTCCTGTTGTGTTCCTCTTGAGTCAGTAACTTCGGACTTTGGCTATTTCTGTATGGTCTTGTGCTAATGAGTTATGTTTTGTCAAAGTGCCTTTCCTTAGGGCTTGCTTCACCTCTGGGACAAAATGTTTGCTTAACGGCCCGCAGAACTGTGCTGGCCAGAAGAGAAAGAGAAGAGGGGATAGTTGCCAGTGCTGTGAGTCTGCTTTTGCATGTGCTAATTCAGTAATTTCAGACTTCCTGACCTTATCAGCTTAGCTCTGGCCACGTGGTGGTTTGAAGAGAGACACCCTGCTCCAGCTTCCTCTCTCTCTTTCCAATTTTGGATCCTGCTTGGGGGAGGGAGGGCATGTTCTTGCACAGCATATTTCAGCTGCACACCATGGTCTCAGGGTGGCTTTCTCTTTCCTCCTTACCTCCTGTCCTTGGGAGCTGCCCAGACCCCCACTGGGAAAGGCTGAACTCTGGATGTTGAAAGAACTGCCTCCCACAGGAGCAGGTGATGCATGAGTTACTCCTGCCTGCACAAGGCCACACTCTCAAAGCTGTTCACTTTATTTACATTACTGATGCTCTTTAAAACAAGCTTCTTTAACAGAAGAATTGCCCCGTGTCTCTTGACCCACTGGGCACCCCGACACAGCCCTAGATGCCTTGTGGTGATCTAAGCATGAAGGAGCAGCTCTTCTGCAGTGCTGTGGGTTTGTTCTGCTCTTGTGTGGACAGAAGGTTTCTGTGGTCTGACAGTTCAGGTGTCGGCTAGAAACCTTTGGTAGGGTCCTGTCAGCAGCATTTGCTGGGACTGCTTTCCCCATTTATGTGCTTTTTAGCTAAAACCTGGGGTCTCTAAAACTGCCAAAAATAAATAGGACTGCCAAGGACTAATGAGGGGTTAAACTAAGAGGCTTACAATGGGTGAAAGATACGAATGTGAAGTATCTTTTACGGTACTCAACTTCACTGAAGGTGATGTAAGTTGCAGCCATGTAAGTTACAAATGGAGCGATCTGCTGATTGATCTCAGGAAAATACAGTGTGTGTGTGTGTGCACTGAATCTGTTACTCCTCAAGGATGGAGGGCCTCATGTTCCTCCATTCCCATGCAGGTGTGCAGTGCTTGATGTCAAGTTGCTACAGTCACGTTTGCTTGTAGCTTACCAGAGCTCTTGGCATAAGCATTCTGAAAACTGAGTGGTTCCCAAACATATTTTTTAAAAATTCGGGTATAAAGCAAATCTATAATCAGAATCTGCCATTAATACAGAGGTGTAACAGTCTGGGGTTGTCTTCGTCCTGTGCAAAAAGAGATTGTGCCTTTTAATATTTAACAATTTGCAGATGGTATGTCAAACACAGGTAAAGGGGTGAGTTATGGTAAATTTTTTTCACTTTTGGTCTTTGGGACGCGTACATCAGGCTTTTTGAGTTTGAGGTTTGCTAGTGTAGTACTGGCAGCATCCCTATGCAGTCACACAGCACAGAAACCTGGCTGCCTCCACTGACTAGCCAACAGCTATGTTAGTGGTGCAAGTTCCTCAGTTCAGAGGTTTTTCATCTGTGTTAATGAATGGGGCAAATATTTCACTTTCTCTTCAGGTTCTTAAACTTTGGGCAGTGCTTGCTTTATTTTTGGTTTTACATTGCTCACTTCAGTTCCTTTTCTAGCAGTGCACTTCTAAGCTACTGGTTTATGGTGCAAAGTCCTGTAGCACTTGTGGAAACTAAGTTCTTCAAGCAGCATCTTGAATTAAATATTTGCATATGGATTATCTTTTGTCACTCCAAGTAACACTGCTGTTAGAAAAGTGAACTGTTTCAGCTCCTAGGGACTGGGATTAACTGCTCTTTGGAGGCCTTTGCTTTAAGGAGGTCCAGACTCAAAACTGGTCATGTTTAAAAAGGGAGAGAGGAGGGCAAGAAAACTTTGCTTGTAGTAAATGGCTTACTCAAACTTTCTTTACACCCTTTTTAAGGAGAAACTTTTTGTACAGAAAGATTGTATAACGTGGAGAAATTGGTGTGGGCATCATAGACAAACATGAAATATTTTTTAATCCTGTAAGTTATAATTAAAGCATTTTTAAATGGTCTAAGTTAAAAATGAAACAGAAGGACAGATAGGTAGCTTTTGTAACATCTTCCTTTGCTGCAGTTTTAAGAAGCTGGATTTCATGACACCAACGAGCAAATGATCTGTTTCCATTGCTGTTGCAATTGTGTTGAAACTGTGGCATCACTCTTGTCTCCATTCCGGTTTGCCTTGGGTCCTTTTTGTTACCAGGACTTGCCTTTGCTAGAATCTGATACAGTGTTTTTCCTGCTATGATCATGAGCTCTGGCAGCTGCAGGAATTTCAGTTCCTGTGTCATCCGTGGCCATTCAGAAAGCCTTTTGCTGTGGCTGAGGCAGTGTCTGTGGAGGCTTGGCTGTGGGACAGCAAGGAGAAAAGTGATGACTCCAAATGGTTCAGAAGTCTTTTTAGATACTGGCAGGTTTGTGGCACCCATTGCAGAGCCTGAGAAGATTAAACCTTTGCCTTCATCTGCTGTGCTCTCCTTGGAGTGCTCAACACTCGCTGTGTTGGCAGAAGCCCCTTGTGTATGGGGCTCTGTTGAGAAAGTTGAGATTTGCCTGGGTTTGTTTGTTTTACCTGGATGAAATGTGTCTGGAATAAGCTGCCCTAGCAAGCCTGTGGTTTGGCTGATGTTTACTGAGGCCACTCAAGGAATGTTTTGTAGGTGCTGCACACAACAGACAGACACACAGAGTTTATAGTGGAAAAGCAGTCATAAACTGCATCTAGGGTAGAGAAATATGGAAGTGCTAGACGAGCAACTACAAGAAAATTGTTATGATGAGATGTTGTGTCCTGATTTTTCTGATAACTGAGTTGTGTGGTGAGTAATAGAGGGTTACAAAAGAGCCAGAACCTGTTCCTTCTATACTGGTAAGCTGTGTTCTCTATCAGTGGAGGTAGCCAAGTGTTCTGTGTGATGGGAATATTTTACCCAAATGACCAAGTGATAAATTAATTCTTTGTCCTCTCTGCATTTCTGCTCCCCTCTCACTCCAACACCAAAAAAAAAAAAAATCTCCCAATTGCTGTTGTGTCTAAGATGAGTAGAGTGAAAAATGCAGAAGTGCTTCTTAAGTCAGACTTTGAATACCTGATTTTGCAGGTGTCATTCATACTAGCCTTGAAAGTCCAATTGTTAATGTTTCATTTTCATTTATAGACTCTATAGACTCCTTTATTTTGAGCTACACAAGGCTATGTGTAATGATTAGGACAGAAGGCAAAACTTGCTATAATAGTCTGTAAATCAGAATAAGTCTGATAGAGGGGCAGGACAAAGTCCTTTTCTGAACTTGAGAAAAATACAAGCTTGTAAAATATGGGATGGGATGTACATAATGAGGCTGGGGCAATTTGCATGAAGCATCCCATGTTGTGTGCGCTGCTTTTGCCTTCCCTTCGTGTTTCTGGACTTTTCTAACTTTTAATTAATATTTTTAGCTACATGGTGAAGATAAATGGGTATTACTATGCAAGCTTTAGACACTTGTGTAGTCTCAAATATATCCTTATTGAACACTTTGAGATGCAGGTTTTTTAGTGGGGAAGGAAATTTTTAAGATGATTAGCTGCTGTGCTGCATTGATTCTGCTTTGATAATGCAAAGATAAACACTGGTTAGAGAAGCTGGTAGTGGTGGTGTCATACGGAGTGAGATGTTGCTGTAAATACAGAGCAATTACTTCAGGAGTAAACTGTGTCATTCTTTATCTAGTCAGAGAATCAAAATTTCTGTGGGTGTTTGTGTTTTGCTGTTCCTTTTAAGGAAAACTTTGTGTGAGCTTGTGAAGTGTTTTTGAGGCTGCTCACGTTTATTGCACAAGAGTAAGGGCTCCTTTGTGCAGTGCTGATGGGGTGGGGTACCTGCACGCGCTTGTTGATAACTTGTACTTCAAAGTTTTGTTTTTCAAAAGCCTTTTGAGGCAAGCCGGTTAACTGTGCTTGCCTTGGGGCATGGGCAGTGAGAGAGGTTTAACCTCAGGCTAGAGGCATGAATTACATATGGGGAGCATGGGATGGGTGTTTATTGCCCTACCTCTAGGGAAGGTAAATGACCAAAGCCTGTTTACACACCGAACCTTTGCAGCTATTACTTGTTTTTCCTTTTGGTGGAAGTGAAAATGTCTTAGGGAATGTGGGGTTGTGATTGGAGGAGGGGTGGAATTTCAGATAGACATGTGGCCTGAGGGATGTGCCTTACTGTTTTGCTATTATGTTACAGTCCAGATAACTCTGAATTCATTTCCTTTATCCTTTCAGCTGTTTTTGAGGATCATAATGCAGCAGAAAAATGAAAAACCATAGAAGACATTTGCTTTGGCAAAGAATTCAGCTGCTGGCCCAGTCTGAAAGATGGACCACTGGTTTTGGGAAGCTTGGGAAATACTGCTTCCAAAACCAAGTTTTCCTAACTTAGAAGAAAAGACAGAGTGCTCAGCTATTTGTGAGCTTAAATCACAGCAAACTGTACAGAGTGCTGCGGTGCAGAAGGAAGACACTTGAGCTCCAGAGCAGGTGGGCTCCTGATGTGCTTCTGAATGCAGAAACCTGTCCAAAACCTACTGTTGAATCATTCAACTTTCCTTACAAAACTTCTGAGAGGAGAAAGATCCCCTCCCTGTTGCGAAGCTGAAAGCTCATCTGGAGAAGCAGTAAGGAAACTCAACAATGAATCCTTTCAGAGTGAAGATCCCTTGAATGAAGAATTTGAAACTGTTTCTATTCTCAACAGCATCTCTGGCCATATCCATTATGTCTCATGTGGCTCCCTGGAAGGTGCTGCCTTACCTGTAAAGAAAGGTAGTTTTGTATATAGTGTGGAGGAGAGCAATAATGATGAGGGCAACACAGTCCTGGTAGTTTTAAACAACTATAAAAGGAAATGCTGTTGCAAAGGGATTGGAATGGAACTTGTGGCCCCTTGACAGCTCTAAAGAGGTCCAAATTTAACCATCATACTGTAAAAAAGAGATTTTTATTTATGATGCATAAGAAACTTTCTATGGTTAGGTTTCGGTATAGAATCATAAAATTCCCGAAACTTCGAGCAAGAGGCAAGACTTGCAAATTAAGAAAAATCAAGCGAAGGTGGGTGCAGAAAGTTACAAGGGACCATCAAGAAACGCTTCAGCAGGATTTTGAAAGCAGATTGTGTAATTTGTTTTCCTCCTGGAAATCTAAAAGTAAGCGTCTTTGGAAGCGGTACATCTTATCAGATATGAACAATAATAGACCCAAATCTTCAGGAGCGGAGAATGAAACGCGTGCACCTGAGATCTGCCACACGCAGGATGTGTCTGCCGAGCCGTGCTCCGAGGATCCAGAATCCAGAGGGCAGGATGGCAGTGTGGATGCCATCCCTCCAGAACTGCATGCTAGAGCTTCTCCAGAGGCAGAAACCTTGCACCAGGTGGAGACCAACGGGGCTCTGGCAGAGGATCATTTCTGTGACATTGTCGTCTCTGTGACAGGAAAAGAAATTGCGGTTTCAGATCAAGATGGTGCAGAATCCAAGGAGGTTGTGGGTGTAGATGGAATGACACTGTTGCAATCCTCCTTGCAGGATTCTGATGTCAGCGATAATTTTGCAAATGGACCTTTATCCATGGAGCTGACACAGAATGAGGACAGCTCTAGCCAGATGGAAGTAGAAGGCTCCTTAAACTTGGACATTTTTAGTTCAAAATTACTAGATCACCCTTACTGTAAAAGTCCTCTGGAGGAGCCTTCGCCAGAAAGCTCAGGACTGAAATCAGGAACTCGGAAGGGAGGCAAAAGGAGCAATCAGAAAACTTCCCGAGTGGCTGATGAGCAGTTGGCAGCGTGGCTGTGTGGTATACCTTTTAAATATCTTAGGCCATCCAGGAGTTCCTGAAAGTTGCTGCGTGTATTGTGGAGTTTACATATTGTGTTAATTCCTTTATAAAAATGGTTTCTTACTCTGAATTGTAAAGGTCACTTAGCATAACATTTGATTAAATGAGGCTGCAGAGAGGAGAGCTGCATGGAGGAGAGCTGCATGAAGGAGTGACAAATGAATGTTTATCTGACAAGCTATTTCAAGATTATTTTGTTTTAGAGAATGCAATGTAGTTTAATTGGAATCTGCAGAAAATTGTTGATAGAAATTTTAAATGTCTTATCATGTGGAATCAAAAGGTTCAGGTTTTTAACCGGTTGACAATTGTTATTCTTAATTTGGTTTTTGAAAATCTTAGGTATTCTAATGCTTCCTGCTACCCTTATACTCTCTTCTCTTGCTCTTAGTCTTAAACTAAATCACTTAAACTCAGGTTTTAATAGCCAAATACTTTTCATTGTCCCTTACTTTTCTCTCCAATTGTTCATAGAGTAAGCCTGATGAATCCTTTGAGACGATATTTTTTAAAAAGACTAGTCTTAGCAAAGGTTCAGCAAAAAGGCTTTGGAGTTTTTTGTGCTGTGCTGAGCATGCAGTATTCAAGTCTCTCTAAAGGGGAGCATGATAAAAATAGTAATTGGTGTCTTATTTATGTGTAGCAGCTTTCTACACACAGAGGAAGGAGCAGGAAGCTAACACATTTTGCCATCTTGTAGCATCAGTGTAACTTCAGAGATGTTCTGATAACTTCCTTTGGAGAAATTGGCTTTTTAGAGTCCCATAAACTTTAAGCTTGTGTCAATGAGTGTTAAAGGAATTGTTTGAAGTTTGACATGCTCTGAGTTTTCTGCCTGCCTCTTTGTCCTTCAATTCTGCAATTGATTTCTCTAAAACAAAATGTGAAGAAGGAGACAGTGAATCTCAAGAGAGGAGTTAGCTCTCCTCATCCATATCTGTAAGTTAGTGTGGGATGCGTATCTCTGTGACTGGCTTTATGTGATCCAGCAAGGACCAAATGCTGTGTGAGAAACTGAGATAAACTGTGGTAACCCTGGGAAGAGATCACTTCTGCAATGGAGTTTTAAAGTCTGTCCATCAGAAAAAGAGATGCAGTCCTATAATAGGCAAGAGCCAAGATTGTATCAGGGTGGCGAAGGTTGAAGTTTTGTGGTCTGATAGTATAGTACTTCTGACTTTTCTCAGCTGAAAAGCTGTAAAGAAGAATTTTAATTGTGGTATAACTGTGTACAGGAGCTCTTGTGTGTTTCGGAGTGTTGTTAATAATTAACTGCACCCTAAAAAGTAGTGCTAACCTGGCAAGAGTTCCTGGGGTAGAAACATGAAGGAGGTGTAAGTGTTAGGCTGCTCTTGGGTTTTGAATTTCTCTGCAGCAGCTGAACTCAGACGTTAATGGGCTGCAATGCTTAGTGCATTCAGAAGTGCTATTAGGTATCAAACAGCCCCGTAGTAAATCCTGTTCATGATGGGTATCTGATTTTGCCCCAGGGCTGAACTTTGTATTCTCTTCCTTGAGTTACACCAGCCCGAGTGAGGTCAGTATTACTGGAGGTTTGAAACTCTGTTGCTCTTAGTTATGATGACAAGAACAGTCCTTCCTCTGTGTATTAATAAAAAGCCTTTACAATTTTTATATATTAAAACAGAATAAGGTACACTCATAAGCCCCATGCATTGTCTAGCTAGACTTCTAGCCAGAGTGAGAAACATCTTCACTGTCACAGTGTACCAAGGTGTAAGGGGTAAAAGTTGCTAGGCAAAAGTGTGGCAGAGTTGCAAGGAAGATTCTTTTCCCATGAAGAATGTTTTGTTGTGGTTTGATCTTGCTCTTCAATCCTTCCTCCCTTCCTTCTGTCACACTTCTTGTTCTATCTTCACTGCTATTCTCAGCTCATTGTGTTTTGGGTGTTTTCTTGGTCTCTCTCCTTTGGTTTTTATTCTTACTGCTGTTCTTTTGGTGCTTTTTCTGTCCAATGTTTATCTCATCCTGCTTTTTCCTATCCTGATCTTGAAAGTTCCCAGGAAATGTTCTCAAAGCCTTAGAAGCACACACTGCCCTATCCAGTGATGCTCTGCCATCACATCCCAGCCTCAGAAGAGTCCTGGACTTTGGAGTAATTTTCCTCGACTCTGATCTCAGATCCAGCTTTTTGTACACACCAGCTTTCTGTACACAGAACACATGTTTTCTGCTGCATCTGAAAATTCATTTTCAGAGAGATGGACAACTTCATCTTTTTTCTCTTGTTTACTAGCAAGTGTTGAAATCCTGTTCTCCATTATCTTTTCATTCTCAGAGTGGTTTTGGATGCTTGTGTAGAATTTTTATCTCCAGTGTTCCAGTCTTGTGTTTGAGAAAGAAAAAAAAGTCTATTTCCTAAGTTTTCTAATTCCTCCAGCATTCATCTCTTCATTATTTCCAAGTTAATATCTTTTTCTGGTGTGGTTGCTCAGTGTTTTCCTGGGCAATGACAGGCTGACATGGCTGTGTGTGTCACCTTAAATGCCATCCCTAGGAGACAAGGGTAAAGGAGTTAAGCTTGCTGGAGTCCGTCTGGCGTCTTTTCCATTCGCTGTGGTGCGGCGGCGGAACTGAGCAGGCTGCAAACGCTGCCAGCTCCAGCTGCCTGCATTTGAGGAGAGTCATTCTGCCTGCCATAAGGACAGGATACTGGCTTTTCAGTGAAACCTGTTGCGGGAACTGATGGCTTTTCACGTTGCAGTAAAATGATTTAAAATGCTAATTGAAGTAGGGAAGAGGATGGATTCTTCTCTAGCACTGGTATAATTAGTTTGCTGTAGATATGTATGTGTATGGCAAGTACAGGGGCTGATCTTTTCCTGTGAAGCTGAGTGATCAGATTCATGCATTTTTATTTTTGTCCTTCTTCCCCTACCCCCGCTTTTATTTAATGTTGCCAATTTCAGCTTAGTTTTCTTAAATATAGATTTGCCATGTGTGCTGCTGCGTGTTGGTTGGGTGCAGAATGACTGCTGCCTGTACCTGGAAGAACTGAGAGCTTTATTGGGTTGGTGAACTCAGAAGGTTTTATATGTTTGCACTTTCATTTTTCTGGTATGTTTAAAGGATTCCTAGATGAAGTTATGAAGAAATATGGCAGTTTAGTACCACTCTGTGAAAAAGATGTCATGGGAAGATTAAAAGAAGTCTTTAATGAAGATTTCTCCCATAGGTGTGTAGCAGTATCACATTGTACACCTGTAAAGAACAAATCACTTGCATTGCTACTGCATGCCCTGCATCTGACAACTAGCAGAACAGAAACCATTTGACATGACCTTGACTTGATTTTTCTCTGCCTTTTCAATCCTGTTTTAGAAAACCTTTTATCACCAGGGAAATCATGAAGTATCGGGAAAAACATCCGAAAACCTCCACTTGCAATTTCCGGGTCTTTTATAATAAGCACATGCTAGATATGGATGATTTGGCTACACTGGAAGGCCAGAACTGGCTGAATGACCAGGTCAGAGATGCTTGGTGTTTATGTGCTTCCCTAACCCTTTTTAGCCCATTTATATTAGAATACCAGTTGTAACCTTCTGCTGACATTACAGGTGGACTATCCTTACTTTACACTTGGCAAGTAAAAGGAGTGGTGGGCAGCTTTTACAGTGACAGGTGCAGTAAGTCTGAAAGCTGGGAGGTGTCACAATTAGACTGTTTCCTTTTGAAGAAATGATGTTGTACTATTTTGATAAAATAGTGGCTACCCATGTAGGTTTTAGTAACTTTCCCCATCCCCAGCTTGAGCAGATTACAAGAATGACAGAGAGAAACAGCAAACTGTGGCCCACAGCCAAAAAAACCAGGAAGGCTGCAGAGCCCAGGGCATGCACCAGTAGATTTAAATTGAATTAAACTGCATTTAAGATTGAGGCAGACTTCAAGCAGCCAGTTACAGTCTCTCTCCAGGATGACCACTATTGGTTGCAGAGTGCAATGTGGCTCTAAAGGCTCCTCTCTGTATTGCTGGTTTAAGTGGGTAGGGGCCTATGTTTTATGTGTACTTGTGAATTTGGGTCTTAAAAAATTGTGATGTATATATTTAACTATTTACTAACTCTTCCAGATAATTAACATGTATGGTGAACTCGTAATGGATGCAGTCCCTGAAAAGGTGAGGGGGCTTTGTTATTATGCAAATGTTCCTAATGAGATGGTGAGGGGAGGGCAAAACGTTGCACACTTCAGATACAGAATCAGGATTCAACTCAATGATGGTTTGAGTGGTTCCAGTATAATTTGTTGTAGATTTTCTACCTTTCCTTTCCCCTTTTCAGTGCTGCTGCTCTTGTTTCAGGAGCTGACTGTATTAGCTCTGCAGGTGGTCTCTGTGGTAGCCTAATGTCACTGATGTACCTGTAGAAGACATCCCACTCTCCTTACTTCCCTAGAGGTTTCTGTTTGCAGCTTATCTGCTTCTGAAGTGCTGTATTCATGCCTTTGCTCACCAGCCTGGTGTTTCAGCTGAAATTTCTGATGAAGATGGATTTCTGCTGAGATGACAAACCATGAGTGTTAGCATCTGATCCATGCACATGTGCTGCCTGCACTCACCCTCCCGCCCACCTCATAGCTGTGGGAGCTGTAACAGCTCAAGCTGTGTCAGCTGCCTGCCTGGTGAATGTGAGTTTGTGTGGAGCTGCTTGGTTCCTTGGCAGTATTGACTCTGCAGGACTCTGTTTTGTGCATCTTCCTCAGAATGATTACAGCTTTGCAACTGCAGTGCCTGACTGTTGGTGGCAGTTGAGAGAAAGAAAGCAAAAAAAAAGTAATTACGATAACACACCCTCCCCTTCCCCATTTTGTGACTAAATTTGCAGCAATGGCAATTATAAAAACCCATCTGTTTACTAATAGGGCAGAACAGTTTTCAGGTGAGACCACAAAGGAAGAACCAAACAAAGCCATTCTTAGATGAGCTCTGCACAATGCAACTCTTAAAATCTTCAAGCTCTGAAGAAAGAGCATTGTTGCTTTGATTGGAGGTGATGGTGGTTCTTCATTAATATTCTCCATATTTCCTGAGTGTGCTAGGCTTGGGGTATTGGAGATTGTATCTGTTTGCTTGTGTCTGCTTTTTCTTCCTAGTGCATAATTGAAATCCTCGTGGGAGATTTTGTGCTGGTACCTCAGAATGTGGTTTTGAAGTCTGTTGGCATAGCTAATGGGTGTTAGACTGTGTTCTCAGATGCTGAATTTTCTAACTTTTTTTTTTCAAGTAACAACTCAAGCCTTCTACCAGTTCTACACTAGCAGAATTATTAAAAACAGATGTTGCAGATTTCTGTTTGTATTAATCTGTTCCTATAATTGCAAGAAGCTAAGCACAGGGAATAATAGTGTTAACCTGGAGCTAATTTTTTTTTTTGCATAAGCCTACATTTTTTTGTCATAATGTTGGTTTTCACTTACCAGATGGATTGGTCATACCTTAAAAATACTCCTCAATAGCAGAATATTGTTCTTGTTGGGAGCTGGCCATAAGAGTTGAATACCAAAGACAATGTTGTTGGACTAAATCTCATACCTGTTTTGATCACTTTTCTTTTTCTGAGTCTCAGCTTCCAGCAACTAAAGCCAGAAGTTACTCCCTTCTCCACCACCCCCGCTTTTCCAGTCCAGTGTTCTCTTCCTTGATCCCTGTAAAGAACAACAAAAACTAACTCCTTGTCCTGGTGTTTTCCTCCCAAGACTGTCCCCAACAAAATAATTAAACATGATATGCCTGGAGATACAAAAATGTAAATATAAATGCTGCAGTGGCTCACATGATATATTACAGGGAAATAAGGCTTATTTTATTAGCTTGCTGAAGAACAGTAATAGTTGAGACTTGCCAAAGCCTCTGTTTGTCCCTACTGGGGTTCTGTTTCTAAACCTACATTAAATATTGCCTCATTACAAGTTGTTTTGTATAAATTATCCTGGGGGAAGGGGAATGACTGTGCATGAAAATTTCTGTGCTCATTCCTCTTCTCTCTCTCTCTTTTTAGGTTCATTTCTTTAACAGCTTTTTTCATAGACAGCTCGTAACCAAAGGATATAATGGGGTAAAACGATGGACTAAAAAGGTACCTTGAGCATGGTGTCATCAGTGCTGGGGTTCTGCTGGGCTGGGCTCAGTCACTACCTTGAAGCTGGGTTACAGTGTGTTATTTGCAAAAGATGGTTTAGCAAAGGAGCTGTACAAAGTGGTGAAAATAGTAGTGTGGCACTATTCAAGGTAGTAGGGGCATGCTGTGCTTTGAATGGCTAAATCTTCAGTGGGAGGTTATCTCTTTGTGTATGTTCATGCAAGTTGTTAATTTAACTGCAAGAAATGTCTCTTACTGCTCCTGACAGTGCCAGGTACACTAATCTACAGGAGAGCAGACTTAATTCTGCTTCTTCCTTTTATCTCAAACTGGCATTCTTTGACAAAATCAAATTGTTACTCCAAGTAACACATACCAGATACTAGAAAGCAGAAAAGAGAGACCCATGGTTAATAGGCCAGACTGTTGTTCTCATGACAAGAACAGAATTCACCTTGCTTTCCAGAACCCACACCAGATCATGGGTGTGGTATTTTCAGGGGTAGCTAATGCAAAAAGAAATACTCTCTTTTTTTTCTCTTTTTTTTCCTATGAACATATCTCCTTTCTAATATGGGAGATGAGGCAAGACTAATCAAAGGCCGTGTTTGAATGTATGATCTTTCTGCAGAAGTACTTAAATAGCACACATCTGTGAAGTGCTAGAGATGAACTCATTATCCAAATATAAAATCTATTCATATAATTTATTAAAAATCTCTTTAAAGAGAGATGGAATATCGGTGCTTAATATTCCCACAAATTATTTTTAAACATTCCTTTTCTCCGGCAACCCAAGTTTTGTAAAAACCCCCCAAAATTTAGGTAGATTCTGGAAGCAGAATATGTATTGTTGTTGCTGCTGAGAGGTACCTGGTGAGGCAGGACAATTTTTAGATATTGACACCTAAATTCCTGAAGAATCTCTCAAGCAAGAATGAGAACTGTTTCTATGGGAAGGATTCTGTAGACTCCCTCATCCTGCTGTGTGCAATTAAGGGGAATTTGTTTCTGCACTTGAAACACACAAGAGTATTGCACCATGTTTTGTAAATGTTCTCTCCTAGGATACAGGATATCCTGTGCTGGCTCTGGCTGCAGTGGTTTCAGAGCTCCTGTTTGTGTCTGTCCCTTCTGACCACCCATCACACTGGCACTCCTCATCCACTGTCGTGACACAGAGCTGACTCTGCTCTCTTGGTGAAGTGAATCTGGGTTGCCACCTCTCTTCCTGTACATCAGTTCATAACTAAAGACCCCACTTCTGGCTGTGTGTTTCTACTCTTCTGCACACCTGCAGTAATCCCACAACTAGGGCCACATGAGGACCCCTGAGTTTTGTGTAGCTCTGCTGTTGCTGGACATCACAGAAGATATAGTTCATTTATTTTATTCCAGTTTTCCTTTGTGGTCTCAGCTTGCTGCTGGCTGACATCCCTCTGCTTCTCTCCAAGAATGATAGATCTGTGTGTAGCAAGTGTGCTGTAATCCAGTCAGGAAGCAGTTTCTGCAGGTGGGAGCAGGGTCAATACTTGTCACAATCAAAGAACTGTTGTGAGCCAGGCTCAGCTGATAACTGCTCTGAATGCCCAGACCTTTTTGTCTCTTCAACTTCCCATTGTTACTCAAGAAATAGACTTTTCTTTGCTACAAAAGACCTGCCTTTGCCAGTAGTGTTGCAATTATGTACTGTTCAAATTGCACAGTGCTTAAAAAAACAGGAAAAAAGCTTAGAAATCTTCCCACAGGATGAGTTCATTTAGTTCAGTATTCTATTTTTGCTTATTTTCTGGACTGTGCCACCAAAACCCCGGTAATTAGACACTTTTTTCAAGAGGAGCTAGGAGAAGGAGAATCATGAAAGGCCCTGGCTTGGCTGGCTTCCAAAAGCGTAAGGGCTCATCTGCCATACAGGCACCGGGGGTGTTGCATCTGATCTGCTTGTTCTGTACTTCAAGACCTTTTCCCTTGTTTGCTTGCCTGTGACCACAGTACATCTGCTACAAAGTTAGCCTTGAGAAAAGATGAGTCTGCTCTACCTTCTTTCCCTCCTTTCCTCTGCTCACCAAAGCATCCTGCACTCCTCTGCCTTCCTCTGGCAAGTCCCAGAGCCTATGTTAGAGCAGAAGGGGTCAAAACTTTCTGGTTTGGTGTGATGTTTGTAATTACACCTTCTTCACAGAATCGTGGAAAAGTTTGGGTTGGAAAGGACCTTACAGATCATCCAGTTCCACCCTCCTGCTGTGGGCAGGGACACCTTCCACTATCCCAGGTTGCTCCAAGCACCATCCAGACTGGCCTTGAACACTTCCTGGGGTGGGGCAGCCACAGCTTCTCTGGGCTACCTGTGCCTATGTCTCACCACCCTCACAGGGAAGAATTTCTTTCTTACATCTAATCTTAATCTGTCCCCTGTCAGTTTAAACCCATTCCCTCTTGTCCTGTTGCTCCATGCCCTTGTCCAAAGTCTGTCTCCAGGTTTGTTGTACCCTTTAGGTACTAGAAGGTGCTATAAAGTCTCTATGGAACCTTCTCTTCTCCAGGCTGGACAGCCCCAACTCCCTTAGTCTGTCTTCACAGTAGAGGTGCCCCAGGCCTCTGAGCATCTTTTTGGCTTCCTCTGGACCTGCTCCAACAGGTCCACCTCCTTCTTAAGTATGGGGCCTCAGAGCTGGACACAGCACAGCAGGTGTGGTCTCCTGTGAGAGCCGTAGAAGGGCAGAATCTTCTCCCTGACTTGCTTGGCCTCACTGCTTGTGATGCAGCCCAGCATGCACTTGGCTCTCTAGGCTGTGAATGGGCAGTGAATGCACATTGCTGCCTTGTGTTGAGCTTCTCATCAGCAACCTCAAAGTCTGTCACCTACTCACAAAGCAGCTCTCATAGAAATGAGTGGTGCTCACACTGCACAAGTGTCATTACTGAAGAGATGTAGCTAACCTAAACTGAGGCTTGATTGTATTGCCATCATTACCTAACAAATCCCACTTCAACACAGATGTTGCAGTGCAACAGGAGCAGGATTTTGTCACAAATACAGTAGTTATTAATTCTGATATTGTAGAAAGTTCCTCAGCCACTTTCTGGACTGTAACTGTATTTTTGTGCCTGGTAATAAGTTATGTATTAGGTAAACATGAAGAATGTGGTGAGAGAGTGGAGGGGGCAAAAGGAGATTTCAGTTATGGACTGGCAGAGAGGAAACTTGGATACAATTATTCTGTTGCTTTGCTGTATTCTGCCTGTGGAACTCTCTCTAATATATGTTGTTCTTTTTGCCAGGTGGACTTGTTTAAAAAGACTCTCTTGTTAATTCCTATTCACCTGGAAGTCCACTGGTCCCTAATTACTGTGAACATCCCCAATCGAATTATTTCATTTTATGATTCCCAAGGCATTCATTTTAAGTTTTGTGTAGAGGTAAGAGTGACAGTTGTGTCTGCAAAGTCTGAACTGTTTTCTTAAACAAAACACTCCTCCTTTGTTTCTGTTCGGCCATAAACTTTAAATGTGGTATGTCTGTTGTTGTCTTGCTGTGTATGAAATGAGAATCAGCCTGTCCTGTTGAGGAGTCTGAAGCACAGAGCTCGAGGGTCACAGCAGAGCCAGGAGCTGAGGTCAGATTGCCTATTGCCCAATTAGCCTGACCATGTAATCAGCACAGCTTTGGTGCCTCTGACCTGGCACTCCCACAAAAAGCAGAGCTCAAAGCCCAGTGCCGTGGGGAAGCAGAAGAGCCCCAAGGACAGTGAGGGCATTTCATTTCTATGTGTTTAGGATAAATGATAAATTTAGGGGATAGGTTGCCTGGGGGAGAGCACAGGACTGAAGATGCTGTAGTGTTGCCCAGTGGGGTTTATATGTTACTGTGCTTTTAACAGCGTGTTGCCTTTTTCCTTGGCCTGTATTGAAACAGGGTGTTTGCCTCTGGTTATAACCCAGCAACCTTTCAGGGCTGCCACCTGAACACTGGAGTTAAATTATCACTCTTCCTGATAAAGAGCAGCCAGGAAATTTTTGCTGGGCTTAGCAAATTGTAATGACCCTCTTACAAAAGCTAATTTTGTCAACTTAATTGCTTGCTTGATGCAGCAGCCCTCTACTTTCAACTGTGTGCAGTTGTTGGCTTACAGAAGAATAGTAATTATTGTACCCCGGAGAGTTCCCAGCTAGGACTTCTGAATGAAGATAGTATGCCTGCTGGCATTTGCTGAGGATGAAGCTAATGTTTGTCCTGGGAGCAAGAGATCTCATGCTCTCTAGCTTGTGAATGTGCAGCATGAACCAGCCATCCCTCTCGGCAGCCCTACCATCTAACCTGCAGCCTTGCAACGTGGCCTCTTCCATCCCATTCCAGGCAAGGCATTTGCACCTGAATGTCTCACAGACATGAGGAATTTTTATTTCTGCTTGTTCTAGGGGTAGGAGGGAAGCAATGCCCCAAAATTCACTGTGATCCATACACTAAAGTGAATATTTGCGTGCTGCCGTGTTTAAATTGTGCCAGAACTGCCCAGCCTGTTTACAGAGAAGTAGAATTTTCTTAACCTAGGACCATAGTCTCATTTATCTTGCTTCCTTCACTTGTGTCAGCCTATTTTTTTTCCTATATGTCACTAAAACTCTCCCTGGAGCTTTGTTGATTAGCTGCAGAACTCAAGCATTTTATATTGAGAGTCCAGCAGGAAAATGCAGTTGTATTGAACTAAGGGCCTTGGTGTCAGCCAGTAAGCCAGGAGAGAACACATGCCAGGCTGCTCTGTTTTTCTCTGATATCTGGGAGCACTCTGATCTCGGGCCTGGGTGCTACAGCTAGTCTGGTATGAAGTAGAGCAGCGTACAGTGTGGCTGAGGGGTGTGAGAGCTCTCCTTGATACACTAAAATGAGCCTTGATGGTAGAAGGCATGGTATGCACCAGAGTTCACTTCTTTACCTCTAGATTTGAGCTCAGCTCCTAATGCTCACCTGAAATTTATCCTCATTTCAAAAGGATACCAACCAAGCAGTCAGTGTCTCTCTCCTGTTCTTTAGTGGGTAAATAATGTTGCTTTTTTTTCCTCTCTTCTTTAAAGAACATTCGAAAGTATTTGCTGACTGAAGCAAAAGAGAAGAATCGTCCCGAGTTCCTTCAGGGTTGGCAGACTGCTGTGACAAAGGTAAATGACAGCATTTTGAGCCCTGTAGTCTGACTTTGTGGGAGATTTCATGAAGCTGCTTCTAAATTCATATATTTGTACAAGTAGTAAATGGGTTTATGCTACCTACCTGGAGGGTGCTGGGAGAGATGCAGGTAGTTACACATGGGAGGTTCAGCTCTGTTGCTCATTCAGCTCCCACCAGGGCTTTTAGCACTTTCTGCAGGTGACTTGGTGATCTGAGCCTTTCTCTGGACAATTAAACGTGTGCACAGCAAAACCTGCATCTGGTGTCCATATTGACACAAGGTCAGGGCCCAAAGGTCAGGACACTCAGCTGCCCCCCTTCTCCTGAAAGGGCTGTTCTGAATGGATGGGCTTTGGTGAGGGAGGGAGCAGGTTGGTGTTGCTGCTGCTGCTGTATTATGTTATAGAGGGCTTTGGTCTCCAGGGCTGTTTGTGGCACATTGTGTTTGATTGCAAGTAAACAAAGTCTGGCAACAATAAAAGGGAATAACTTGTGTGTAGTGTAAATGAGGGAATGTGTAATTTGCGTACCATCCCATAATGGCTCCAAAGATATAAAACAGGTCATTGCACACTAGACATACTTCCAGCAGCACCTCCTTGCACAGGTTTATTTTTAGATGCTGATACAATGATGAAATGATTCCTCTCTGCACTCATGCACAACCTGTGCAGTCAGTTCATCCTCCTGCATTCTGTGAGGCAGAAGATCTGGGAGTTGAGAAAAAACAATTACTTTGCTTTTTCAAGTACCAGAGACATAATAGCACTAGTGATTGGGACTTTTGAGCTCTGCATATCAAAATTGAGCATGTTTGAGGAAATTACGAAGGTTGAAAGTCATCATTTGAGACTGCCTTGCTCAGCCCTGTTGCCTAGTGATGAACCATTTGTCATGTTCTCTGAAACCCTTTGGTGTGGCTGGGGGAGGAAAGCCACTGCTGGTGGCATGGATGCTGAGAATAATCTTCCTCTAGGC
The DNA here is from genome assembly GCA_013400175.1 of Phainopepla nitens. Lineage (NCBI taxonomy): Eukaryota > Metazoa > Chordata > Aves > Passeriformes > Bombycillidae > Phainopepla > Phainopepla nitens. Next base: position 890,749 of record VXBQ01009297.1, read on the forward strand.
CTGTGTGACTTTGCTGATATAGTTTTGTCCTGTGTAAAGTAGATAATGCTGTACAAACATTTATTTAAACTAATTGAGAAGCTGTTCTGTGTAGGTCACTAAAAGAAAATAAACTTGAAAGAAAGACTTGTAATTTATTTTCTGTCCCACATTATATGTTTTTCTAAATATTAGGTGTTACTCTAACAAGGTGTTGAGTGTCACCTTGCAAAGTTTGGGATGAGAACAAGTAATTACAACTCCAGTTTCTGGTGCTGCAGAACAGCTAGCTCTGAGCATGAGACAACTGATTTTTATGCTGAGTCTCCTTTTGGACTTTAAGCAGGAGTTAGAGAACAAAAGGATAAATAAAAGGATAAGGATCTGACATGTCTCTGGTTGTTTCTTTTCCTTTCAGTGCATTCCACAACAGAAAAATGACAGTGACTGTGGGGTTTTTGTGCTCCAGGTAAGAGTATTCCTTTTTAAAAATCAGTGGCCTTTATTGTTCATGTAGCAAATGTCCTTTTTTTTCAACCAAGCCTTTTCCTTTTCCCCAGTACTGCAAGTGCCTCGCCTTAGACCAGCCTTTTCAGTTCTCCCAGGAAGATATGCCCCGAGTGAGAAAAAGGATTTACAAGGAGCTGTGTGAACGCCAGCTAATAGACTAATAAAATGCAGCCAACCTAATTTCTCTGGCAGTTCTGACAAGTTGCAGCTGGTGTTTGTGTACTTGAATTTCTGAAAATTTCCATGAATTTTGAGCAATTCTCAGCTGAGTGGTGTGGCCACTGTTGTTACCTCAATCTTTTGCAAAGTTCTTTAATTGGCAGAACATAACAGACTTGCCATAGACTATTCCTAATGTCAGTTTGGTTCTCTTATGTTCTTTCCTGTATTTAATATTTATTATTTCAGCATGCATATAGGCAAAGCATGCAACTAAAATCATGAAATGGTAGATTTGGGGCACCTTTGAGGTGTAGCTAGAAATGACAAATACAGGTGAATTTGTCTGGAAAAATAAAGATGCATGATATGTTTTCTGATGCAATAATGCTTTGAATGTATCAAAAGAATCAATGCCATAAAAAGAACAGCTAGAACCTATTTGATAGTTCCATTGTCCCTGTTGTGGCTGTGTAATACTGGATACCACATTTTACGGTGGCTAAACTCATCTACAGCTTTAATTTGTGAAGACCCCTTTTTCAAATAGTTCAAGCTGCTAATAAAGTTTGTTCTGTTAGCATTTCTCTGGCTGTCATTATCAGCCTGTCCCTATAGATAAAAAGCAGCCTTTGCACAAATAAAGCTTCAGCACTTGTCTGTATAATAGAAAGTACAGAAGTGTTCAGTCAGTCAGATGGATGGTAAGTTACTCGATGCTGCAGAAGTCTCCATGATGTGTGTATGAAGGAGAATTATAAAGCTGACCCTGAAGAGTCACAGCTTAGATAGTAAGATAAACTCCTTGGCTGTAACTGTTTACATCTCAGATGGCTTTGAGTCATTTCTCAGATCCTCAACATGCAGTGAAAATGTACCATTTCTCCCTTCAGCTCTGTCTTCAAAGCTTGTTGTCTTTAACCTCCTGTTGGCTTTTGCTTTTGTTCAAATGTAAATTAATTCATTTCTGCTGCATCTGCTGTTTGATTGTGTCGAACATCCCTGGTTTTGTCTGCGTTCAGTAGCACGGGTGGGTCTGGTTGGGAGTTACAGCACTTGTGGGTGCAGTGCAAACACAGCCAGGTGATGTCATCCAGAGCCCAGCCCTGAACTTTGCAGGGTGGTTGTGCTGGGTAAAGGGTGAGTGAGAGCAGTGGGTCTGCTGGGTTTTCACTTTGGTCTGTAAACTGTGGTGTGCTCCTTGCTGAAGAGAGCTACTTCTGTTTGAAGAGACTGTTGTCTGGCACTGCTACACCAGCAAATAGCTTTGCTGTGTTTTTCTGCCAGATACAGGAATGAGGCCAGAGGAAAAGTATTTTCTTTGCTAAACATCATCTGCTGCACAGCTTCACTTTGTGTTCGTCCATAGTCCTGGCTTCTGATGGAGGAAAACCACTTTGACTTCCCTGTCTTGCAAATTAATTCAGACTTGAGTTAAGCCAGGTGCAAATCCCTCCTAGATGACGGGAGGGAGAAGGGAGGGAGTGCCAAGCACAGTCAGGCCAGGAAGTGGAAGCACGTGCACACTGTGCTGTGCTGGAGAAGGAGTTCCTGCAGTATCCTTGCATGTTCCCACTTCCCCTTGTTGGCAGCTGGCAAGGACTGGCTTAATTTAGCAAGATAAGGAAAGCCTTAAGCACTTGGGAGGAACTGAATGAATCAGAAAGAACCTAAAACCCGGACAGGCAAGATACATCTGCCCATTGTATGGTGCAGAGCACCCCACAGCATATGGTTTATTTATGTTTCCCTGAGGTATAACTGACAGGACAGCAGCACCTTCTTGAGGTGAGTGCTTGCGAGCAGTGGAGGGTGACTTCCCTGGAAATTGAAACTTGGGATGGAGTTTCTCCTGTGGGGTAGCATGTACAAGCCAGTGCTGCCATTCTCATCTTCTCTGTGCACTGGTGTCACAGTGAATGGTTCCAGTGCTTACGTGGTGGGACAACTGATTCAGGCCACAACTAACCCAGAGGACAGTTCTTACCTCAGTGTAATTTGCTACTAAATGTATATCCAGGTATGAAGAAATACACAGAATTGGGTGGCCAGGAAGAGATGTGGAGGTGGTGCCACTTTGGGTGCATGCAAAGTGAGGCTTTATTTTCAAGACTCCTGGCAGATAGGGAGTGGAAGAAAAAGAGAAATGCATGAGCAAATTGCTTTTATTTTCAAAACTTGAGAAATTTGGTAAGGGGGCTTGAAACATGTCCTGTGAGAGTACCAGCCTAGGAGGTTCAATGCCTCAAAGACCCTTATTTTTTTGTGCAAGTTGCCTTGTTGATGGATATTTTTCATTGCATGGGAATGTGCTGGAACACTGCACCACAGACAGTTGTTTCCTAAGGCTTGGTGCCTACTACTGGTTGGTAGGCATCTGTCTTGCTCTGTATGAGAGATTGTGAGGAGTTTTTGCTCACGATCCCTTTATCAGCAGCATCAGCCAAAGCACAGGATTTCTGTGAACTGTGTGTTGAACGTGGGTGCTTTGAAGCAAGTGCATGTGTGTCCCAGATCGTCTGAGGAGAGGGGGCTTGCATTTGAATCTGCTGCCTTGTGAACTGGGGAACAGGGTGGGGAAACATGCATGTTGGAAAGTACTTCTTATGTGCTTTCTTGTCATCTAGAGGTTTCCTGACAAGTGTTCCAGTTGGTTATGGGGCAGCACAGAGGAGTTGCACTTGAGACTCCAGCTGTGAACACACCAGTGAGGGGCCTCTGAAAAAAAAAGGAGGGGAAATTGAAAACAGATCTAATGTAAGCAAAGTATGTTGGTGCAGTGTTGAAATTAATCACAGGCAGTCAGAATCTCAGGCTCTGTAATGGTGTATCCTGTGAAACTGGACTAATTAACTCCTCCTTGAGAATGTCTTTGATGCCTTAAAGGAGATGGACTTCATAATCTGTAGTCATTTTACTAGTTCTTAAAACATTCAGAACTATGTAGAGTGTTTTTATTATGAGAGGCACATTTATGTGGATGTAGTTATGGCTGTTAGCAATTCCATTAATGTGATCTTCAGATTTTCATAAATCACTCTGAACTGGTTTGGCAGATGCTTAAATTTCATGACTTATTCCAAAGAGATTGTCTTGCTGTGCTGATTTATACAAATAGTCCCAGAACTGGTGAAGCCTCTGCCTCGTGCGTGACAAATTTAAGCTACCTGAGTTGTAATAAACCTTAAACAGAATTGAAAATGAATTATCAGTTTCCATTTCGTTTGCTGTAATCTATGGTTTTAAACGACTGTGCCCCTGATACAAATCAATAAATGCAGAGTGTGGCCTTGATTCTGCAAGGTGAGTAGAGAGATGCTTATTGCTGAGCTGCTGGTACTTGCAGAATGGAGGCTGGACCTTTGTGCTGTCGAATATGCAGCTGTTCTGTTCTTACCTGGCTCTCTTGAGTGTGAAGGTGATATTTTGAATGTTTCACTGGCACTGATCACCGAGCCAGACAGACTTGCACAGCGCTGCTGGCTTGTGTTGCATCTTCAGCGTAGTGCTTAACCCCCTTTACTTTCTCAGAGTTTTGATTGGCGTTATCTACTGTAGCATTTACTCAATTCAACGTGAAAATTTAAACCTTGGAAAGCGCTGCAGAATTAACTCCACTGAGCAATGTCTGTGCGCCGTGGGTGTGCTCTTGCATTGAATGAAGCCCATGTTCCTGTGAAGTAATAAAATTGAGTTTTACCATAAACCCTATTTTCTTTCAGCGGTTTGGTTTCATTTTAATTTTAAAAGCAACCGATGTGATGTTTGAGGGAATGTTTGTAGCAGCTTGTTTTGGGCTGTGTTATTAGGAGAAGCCTCTCCAGCTGATTAGTTCAATAACTCTGAGCTGAACACTAATGATGCTCTCTGTCTCACAGTGATGTAACTTACTGTGGTTTGAGTTCTGACAACATACAAGATTAGAGATGTCACACATTGTATAAATAAGGGTGGAAATCTTGCATTAGACACTTTCTTCTAAGGTGGCATTTAAAAAACACAAATCTGTCAACAGAACACGTAGGACTTAAATTGCTTTTCTAGATCAAACTACACTAATGCCCTTCTTGTACTGCTTGTGGATTTAGCTGTGTAACTATAGAGTTAAATCTTGTCTTTGCCACATATTACAAAGCTATACAGCTTGTGAATTTGTGATAATGGTGAGAATGAAGGCTTAGCAAATGTCTCTTTAAGCTATTAATCATGAGACTGGCAACATCATTGTCTTTATTGCATTCATAATTTTAAAATCCTATCATGGAGGAGGAAACATGGATGCTTGTTAAATATATTCTTCAGTGGAAAGTACTAAGAAATTAGATCATTAAAGTACAGAATCATAAGAGACACTAGAGCCTTGCCAGGAACAATAATTACTATTTATATGTAATAGGCACTGGGAGGGAAAAAGATGAGTCTGGTTTGCTTATGCCTGAACTTAATGGGTTTTATGAGTAACCAGCTAGAAGGATTTGGGGATTGAATTTCATTTCTGAGTGTGTAATATTGCAAACTACAGAGCTAAAAACTGTTGTAAACTGAGTGAAATATCTTGAGAAATCAACTGGTTTGTTTTCTCTCAACACGAGTAAGCAGAGCATGTGCAAAGCAGCTCCAGTTCCTGCCTGAAATTCTGATGAGTTCCTAATTCTTGGGTTTAATTTCAGGATTGCTGGTAACTCATCTCCCCTAACCTGGCACTTGGAGGTTCCAGACCTTACCTAAACACTAAGGTTACCTGGGGCCCTTTACAGGCAACTTTGGGAAGTGGCTGAGAGGAGGAGGGATCAAAAATCCTTTGGGGAATCTGTTTGCACCACCTTGTGATAAATGTTTTGTGGGAGGAAGGGCAGGGGAGAGACTGAGCTTTAAAAAAGATGTATTTAACTGGATAATGTGGGTCAGGTCATGTTTATGGTATGTATAGAGCTTGATGCAGACAAGGAGCCATCTTGTTTATGGAAGCCTTTGAGAAGAGTGGGAGAGAAATGCAGGGAGGAGATGCCTCCTGCAGGGATCGTTGCTCTGCACAAAGGGACACTCTGTCTTGCTTCAAGCCCGTGCATTTTGCATCAACTTAGTGCAGGCAGCAACAGCAGCAGAGGAAGAATTTCCCTCTGCAGTGTTCAGCTGAACATCACGTTTGTTTAGGGCAGTTGGGGCTTGACAATTTCTCCTCAGCACCTCTTGGCAGCTCCAGCCCATTGAAGAGCTGGCAGGCATTGCTGCTCCAGGCAAACACAGGGCTGCTTCAAGGGAAGGTGCTCACAAATCCCATAGATTCCAGCTCACCTTTCAGGTCTGGCTTCTTTGGGATTTCAGGTTTGGGGGGTTGGTGGTTTTTGTTTTGTTTTTAAAGAAGTCTGATGTACAGAGAGTTTTAGGGTAATTCTTCAATTAGTATATTCCCTTTTCATTCAGGAAACTTGGCTTAGGAGATGTGCTCTCAGTTTTGCATACTGAAATGCTTCTGTTTCACTATTAATGGGCAGAAAAGAGTCTTCAGGGCAGAATTTTTGGCAGAGTTTTGGGTTTTGTCCTCTGGTGAATAGCTCTTCAGGTGAATGTTTTTTTTCCTTTAGAACATGAATATAACTAAAATATTCTTAAGTAACGAAATGTAATACCTTGAATTAATGGCCACTTAAGATTCTTCTAAGTATTTTGAGATCAGTGCTATTTAGAAAACAGGGAGCATAAAGGTCCAGCTCCCAAATTCACCCTTTGATCATGTTACCAGAAGAAACATCAGAAACAGAGTATTTAAGTCCTGGTGCAGTTCTTAGCAGGGCTGTAGCTCATGGCCTTTCTTGGGGCTCTGGGGGTTCCCTGGGTGCAGCCTGAGTCAGATGGATCTTCCCAGGGTACTCTTTGGCCACCAGATGTCACGCAAGGACCACCAGAACAGCGTGTGCTGCTGTGCTCCAGCTCCCAGCCCATGGGTTGACCACGCCATGGTGTCTCCTGGTTGCGTGTCACTGCCACGTCGGTGGTTGCCTCCTCACACGTTCCTCAGCAACGTCTGCGCTGCACTTGCAGAAAGAATGTGTGTGTTAAACCAACCCCCCCAGCACCACCTTCCAGCCCCCATCAAATCCACTGAAAATCCCTCTGTATCAAACATGTAAGTGTTTGGCTCCAGGGCGATTACTCCAGAGTCCCGTCAATTTTACAAATTGGCCGAAACATTTTTTGGTAGGGAAGCCTTGCATACCAGAGGTCTTTAGTCTGATCAAACTGCTGCCCTACCATAGATCATGACTGTTATTTTTATAACTCTGTACTACCATGGCAAATGCTGGGAGGGGGGAGAAACCACATCAGTAGCAACTTCTGTCTGATTTGTGGTCATATGCTTATAACTTGACATGGTTTTGCAAATAACTAAACAAAACCAGGAATTCGTTTAGGGGGAGAAAAAAAACCCTACCCAAAACTCAAAAAAATGGCTGCATCAAATATCTTGTGTGAAGAGTCTGAATTGCTCACAATTTGGATCTTTTAATGGAAAATGGTTCAGCGCAGGAATGGGAACTGGTTGCCCTCTGTTAGTGAGTAGGGACTGTGCTATGACTGTCAACCACTGCCAAACACTGTGACAGCCTCTGGGCCATGTATTTTCTTGAATTTTTATTTAATTGCTGGTGTCTGCTCTGGCTTTATACTAAATTTAGTAACATTCAGTGCTCACTTTTCTCTGCAATACCTTTATAAATTCCCATATAATCTGATCTCTATTTTAAAGCCATCTGTCATTTTTGAGCTGTATATTTTCCAGCTTTAAAAGGTCTTTTTGAAGGAAAATTTAAATTCATGGCCTACTGAAAATGCATTTTTCTTTAAATTATTCATTAGTAAAATGTCTTTGAACTTGTGTTTGTGCAGCTGGTGAGTCGGGGGCAGATACTGGGACTCCTGGATGGTCCTTGCACAGATGCCCTATCCAGTGCACTGCTCACCTCATGGCAGCAGTGGGACTTGCTGCATCGACACCTCACCCAGGGACCCGTCTTCAGAGGTGTCCCCTGTCTGTCACACGCCATCCTGTTCACTAGGTGGCATTGCTTCCCAGTCTAAAAGGTTCTAAATACTTCATTAATTATGCTAATCCTCGTGGTGGACAGAAAGTGAACTGCACTGCCATGACTTCACCCTTGTGTCCTTTTTATTCTACTTTGCTGATGGGATTTCTTGGGTTGAGTGACCTGCAGCATCCTCATCCCAGCTGTTGAAGTTCTGGGTCTAGGGAAGGCTTTGGCTTGGAAAACTTGAGCGAGCCTGTTGGGAACACTCTTAAGGTACTGCTCTGGCTGTTGGAAGCCAGCTCTGGGGTGCCAAAGTCATCGTTCTCCTCAAGTTATTGGCCTGGATTATCACCTTTAATAAAGAATGTCAATGTCCTTGTTGGAGCAGGAATGGTGAAGCCTTGCCTGTCCTAGAGTGGGAGTAAAGTGTGCTGATGTGAGGATCCTTTCTGACATCAGACCAACCGTGGGGGCAGCAGGAGAGCAAGGTGCTCTGGAGGATGGTGAGCTGCTACTCATCACTTGGGTGTTTTGAGGGAGATTTGTTAATCTCTTTTCCATGTAGCCCTGTTATTTTATTTTACTTCTTATGCCCTTCCTTCTCTTCCTCCTTTCCTTACTCCAAGTCTTAATTAAGGGCTGAAACACATTTGGTTTAAGAATCCTGTCTTATGCCAATGGGAATTAATTTCAGCTTTTTGTAGGCTTTAAAATGAGATGAATTTTGCTTTTAGAGGCTCGTTTTAGTAGCAGGAGTACTTGGTTTGTCCATGGGACACATCAGGAAGGCAAGGTTGCCAGGACTGTGAGGTGCAGCTCTCACCTCCATAGGTGTCAGGTCCTGGGTGTGTGAAATCACAGGAACCTGTGAGGCCGAGAGTGACCAAACCCCCCAGAGGCAACTCTGCAGCTGAGAGCAGGGTGCTGCCCCTTCCCAGCCCTGAATTCCAACAGTGCCTCCCAGCCTGCAATATTGGTGCCCTTTCCCCTTGCAAACCGTGGAGGTGCCACATCCGAGTCCAGACCTGCAGAAGCAGCTCCCTCCTGGGCAGTCCGGGCGGGCGAGTCCCACACGGGGCCCGAGAACATCCTCGCTCTCATGAAAGGACAAGGCAAAGTCATTTTTGAACAAGACTTTTAAAGAACAAGCAAGATAAAAATAAATGTAAATTGAAGATCCTGTTTCTCATGTGTATTTTATTAAAGACTACAGAGTTGTTCATTCTTGCTGTGTAGTATAATTGCTAAAACATGATTTGTAACCAAATATAGCTGCTTGCATTAAAAATGGCATTACTTCTTACTAGGGAGGATGATATGGTAAAGGAATGCTCATTTAAACAATTACATAGTTCAATTTTTGTGTTCAAAACCCCAGCTTTTTCACTTTTTTAAAAGTGAACATAACCTTGAGATGGTTTTTAGCTTGAATTTTGTTGGACTGCACTTGGATGAAGAATGGTATGCAATTAAAATAAACAATATACTTTTAAAACTGGTTATATACAGAAATTAAACTTGTCAAACCGTGTTTTGCATTTTGCAGTGATTGAGTACAAGATAATGAATGTGACGGATTCTGGTCACAACAGGATGATGCCTTTCATCGTCCAGGGCCTCTGCAGCCATGGAAAACATTTCCAGAAGCCATTTATGAGAGGGCAAGGGCTTACATTTACTGATTTAGTACCTACAGCTTTTTGAAATGGTTTGTGTGGCTTTTTTCCTCTGAAATTCAAGAATTTCTAGCTCTCACCCTTCCGTTGTGGGTTCAGATTTGCTGGTGAGCAAGGATGGGAAGAATGATTCCCTGTTTTTCCAGTTCCATCTGAGCTAGGCTGGGTGAAGATCACCTTGCCCTATACTTGGTAGCTGGATTGGAAACTGGTGGCATGAGGAGATGAGCTTTCTGTGTGACAAAATGTGCAGATATTTTGTAGTATCACTGTAGTTAATAAATCCATCCTTTTTTCCAGTCTAAAGGCTGGCGTGGTGTTCTCGTGTAGGACCCAATTCACTCAGGTAACCAAAGGGTTACCTGTCTTCTGAAGGCAGGGATGCTCCCTTCTGAGTTTGTAACCTGCTGAAAATCCCACATCCATCAGCTGAAGCTGGCCTTTCTGAAATACCTGGTTGTTGATGATGTGAGAGCAGACAGTCAGGGCTGTGCTATACCAGGCTGTGGTCCCCTCATTTCTCTCTTGCCTTCAAAAGGTTTAAATATTTGCTGGCTCAAGCTCAGTGTTGACTGGAAAGAGCATGTGTTGTGGCAGTCCTGGTGTGCAGGAAAATGCCTTTTCTAACCTCCTCTCTGCTGTTTCTCAGGGAATTCAAGAGCCAGTTGTATATCCACACCTTTCATTTCTAAGTACCCCTCTCATGAGAGCCAGATACAGACTGTTTCAGAGATGTCTTTAAAAATCAATAGTCCTGGAAAAAAGTAAACAACTTCCCTCTGATTTGAGATGAAGTCTCTGAGAGCCTGTGGATGTCTCTGGGGAGGATCATCAAAACCATCCTCAGCCCCACTCCCGTGCCAGAGTTTTCATCTGGAGGAAAAGAACAAATGCATTTAATTTGAAATGTTCTTAGGAGATAACTTTTTTTAGAATTAGAATTAAAGTCAGAATTTTTTTAGACTTGATGGGAAGTCTCAGATACTTTCAACCTTATCTAAACAAAAACATTGATTTTTGGTTAGATGTCTCCAAAGCCACACTTCTGAAAGCTCATTCAACAGAATGCTTAAAGGTTTTATTCCTATCCCAAAGGTGAAAGAAAACAACTTCAAAATGTCAGAAATGCTGTTACCTGATGAGCTCTATTTTTTGTAAGGTCAAGAAAAAATGATGGATACAGTAACAAGTGTTTCTGCTGTTACCTTTTAAAATATATATGTGATGCTCAAGTTCATAAGTGAAGTGTGTGCCTTTCAGAAGCTAAAAAACAGCAGTGTAAAGCCGGAGTCCTTGGTCTGTCCCTCCCTGTTTCTTCTGAAATCGATTTTTGTTTTAAGTTCTTCTGGTGTAAATAATTTTAATGAAAAGGAGAAAATTGCTAGGTGGAGTTTATCATCTGGAATATATAGGCTTAGATGGTTTCTTGAAATACAGAAGACAGGTGAGCAGAGCTCCGAATGCCCTAGAGAAATAGTGCCCAACCCTTTCAAAAGAAAATTTAAAAAAAAAAAAAAAAGTTGTTATCCTGCAGTAGACTGACCTGGTGCTGTTCTGTGTGAGTGAAAGGGCTGGGGCTGTGCGTGCAGCCTTGGCACAGCCAGGGGGAACCTGGGTGTGTGATGGAGCTGCCCCTGTGCCTTGGACACCTTGCAGGGCCAGAGCCCTTTCTCACAGCCCGTGAAGCAGAGGCAAGAGCAGCTGAGGAGCCTGATCCTCCCCACTTCATTTTCTTGAAACTGTGGTCCCAAGAGATGAGGAAGCATGTGTTTGTGGTGGGCAGGCGGGAAAAAGGGGATTTGAGCTAGGTCATCATGCGTCCCACGATGGATCCATGTGATCCATGATCACACTTGCTCTGTGCTCCTCATTTCTTCCTTTTATCCAGCTCTGATAAACATGCACCAGTTTGAAGGAAAAAGAGAGAAGAAACACTTGAGGTAGGAAGGGACCACCTGGGTCCCAGCCCATCTCCTTCCCAGGAGAGGATTTCATGCAGGAACACGTCTACTGAGTTTTGTGCTCGCAAAACCTCTTCGTGCTTTTGCTCTTTGTTGCTGGGAGATCCTCTGAGGTGGTGGTTCAAAATTTAGCTTGTGTCTCTTGCCCCACTTCCCCACACCTTTATCAGGGTCCCACAGAGCACCCTCACCCTCCTCTGCCCCCACGCCAGCCGTCAGGGGCTGGTGCCAGCTCCCAGCCCTGGTCGTTCCCCTCAAGCACATGAATTCCCCTGCCCTGATCCTGTCCCCGGTCACCTCCGTGTGGTTTTGTCACCTCAGCGCTGCCGGCGCTGTGCTGATGAGCCTCCTCCTGTCCCTGCCGGTGCCGTTGCCATCAGCAGTGACCGTCCCCGGGGCATCACGGCAGGGAGCGGGAACCTCTTTGCTGACCCCAGCGGGCGTTCGAGGGGGTCCGCAATGCTTTGCAGACAATTTTCTCTCTGTTACTGTTTTAAACTCCATGTTAGCCATTCCTGCTTCCCAGGTTTCAGCGTGATTCAAATTATTTTCCCCAGAGGCATCGACAGCATTTTTCCAAATTGAATCTCATTTATTTTCTACCCAGGTTTCCAATCTCTCTGAGGCCCTTTGTATTATTTCTCCGTCCACACTGCCGTGTACAATATATCCTAATTTAGTATCATCTGTGAATTATATTACCATGCCCTTTAGTTCTTCTTCTATTTAATGAAGATATTTCCAAGAAAAAAAAAATCTAAAATACATTTTATTAAAATAAGAAGGTAGAGTGTTAAAAACTCCTTTGTGGCTTTCCAATATGAATTCTAAATCTTTTTCAAAGGACTCTTCAGCGTTTTAAAGAGAAATTATAATCTTCCAAATACCAAAGTTCGTAGGTGTAAAAATTAATCAGTTTTCAATTAGCTGAGACCTCTGTCCCTGTGTAGCGAGCTCTGCATAGTGCACTTTCCCTGACACAGACACCATCTATGTACTTGCAGCAGATTTTGTTTTAAACCAGCACCAAACATATGTTTCAATTTCTCAATAAATTTGTTCCCTTCCCCTTCCTGACCTTTTCAGGTTTGCTCTATGTGACTGTTCTAGCAAACATGTACACTGTCAGGAATGATGCTGAAGCAGCATATTTTAATGCAAACTATGCAGGCTTATTCCTAGGAAGTGATTTTCAAATTCAGAATCATGAATATTTGCATTGTAAGGTTGATTTTGTTGTAGCTTTTTATTTATAAGCTAAGGAGTGCTGCCTCTTGGTGCCCGGCTGGGAGAGCACCAGGCCTCTGTTGTGAGGAATGCACCGTGCTCTGGGAGCTGCATGTCCTATCAACACAGCTCAGATTTCCAACCCTGGATAGGGAAATAGCACTGGCAGCAGGCAGTTTGCTGGAGATTCATATCCTGAAATATTTGCTGCATAATTTCTAGCAATGGGCAATTTCATGAAGGCTATGATCTGCTTGTGAAGAGAAATAAGATGTAAATTGGATTAATAAATTGTTCTCTGCAAACAGTTTGCTGGCTCCAGAGGGCTTTTCTCTTTGAGAAGTGCTGGGCTCGTAGGTCCTCTGTGGATTGGGGGTTTGACCCTGCTTGCAAACCAGTGCTGGGGGAGGCTTCTGAAACACTTCAAGCTTTGGCATGTTCTGGCTGTACTGACCTGTCGCACTCTGCCTCTGGCTCCTGCTCTCTGGGGACTTTCCCCCCTCAGCTGGAGATCACCATGCTGAGCAGGGCTACAGATGCTGCTGGAAAAATTCCTGCTCTGTTTTGTCGTGGAGAACGTGTGGGCTAATTGGGGTGGGTAGTGCTGTATCTCCACTGCCCTCAGGAGTGAGGAGGGCTGCTCTTGGAGATGGGAAACATCCGCAGTGTCACTGCACAGGCTGAGCTGCCTGCGTCTCCCTGTCCCCTTTGGGTCTCCGTTGTGTGTTTTGGTGTTAAAAAATGAGGCCTTGTTCTCTGCAGGTGTAGGGACTTCCCCAGGGGTGAGGAATCCCCGAGCTCCGGGGGCTGTGCCACCGACATTCCTGCCACCACCGAGGGGGATGCTCCGGGTGGAGCCGCCGGCTCGCTGCCACGCAGCAGCTGTAGGAAATTAGAGGAGCCTTGGGGCTATTCTGGGAAACACTGAGGGAGATTCCCGAGGTTTCCAGAGCAGAAAACTGGCTCAGAACTGCCTGCCTCCATGCCAGGCAGGGATGATGTAGAGCTGGGCGCGGAGCCCCGCAGGGAAGGATGTTTGATTGACGAATCAATGGGATCCTGCAGGAGCGATGCAGAGTCAGGGACCACCAAGAGGGGAGCTGGAGGGCCCGGCTCTGTGCTTGTGGACTGCTCAGTAGGCTCCAGCTGAGATCCACATCCCTTGCATGGCACAGCAGGCTCCCTCAGGATAGCTGGCATGCCCCGCACATGGCAGTGTGTGTAGGGCCCATGGCTGATATGGGGCAGGGGATGTAGGATATCATGTGCCTGTCCCCTGGGTCAGAGAGAAGATGCTCATTGCATTGCCTTGAGGGGTTCAAAGGTAGTAAAAGTAAAATCTTGCCCTGTTCACCATCACTTTGTGGAAACTTTAGCCCTCAGGACTTCTCCATCTCTGATTCTGACTCTTGCCTGTGGAGAGGTGCCCAGCTTTAGAAAATACTGCTCATCTTGTGGACAGGGATATGATGTCCTCTGATTCCATCTGAGCAGATGAGAGCACAATTGCTCATCCCTCACACCAATCCCATGGAGCAAAAACCTTGCCAAAAGAGGGACTGAAAGCCACATGTGCAGTGCTGATGTTTGCACTGTGTCTTCCACATAAGCACATATGGGTGTGGAAAACACTGAGTCCAGACACCTCCTTGGTAACTCCAGGTCTGGTGAAGCTGTGCTTCCTTAGCTCTACATGAAAGCCACCTTTTGTTTCCAAAGACACCTTTTCTTTAAGTCCTGGTCATGATAGGAAGCTCCAGCCAGGTGGGCAGCATTGTGTTACTCAAGCAAGTGTTTGGAGAGTGGCATGTCCCTGGGGACAGTGGTGCCTTTATCCCAGGGGACACACCCAGACCTGTGTGTCTTAGGCCAAATACCAAGCTCTCTGACTGAGCACCCCTCCTCCCCTTTATCAATAATTTTAATCGTTTTAATAATGTCCCCTCGCATGGATAGGATTACGATTAGAAAATGTCAGAGCCTTGTTATCATCTAATTAGAGTCACATTTCAGCAGAATAGAAAGGAAAATCTTCAAGCGCTGCCTTGTGCAGTGAAATGGGAAGAAAGTGATGATTTAAACCAGCTGCGGGCCGGGCCCGGCTGCAGTCCCGGCTGGGATGCGGGGCATGGCGCAGGACATGGCAGTGGGCCCTGGTCAGAGCCCTCTGTGCAATCAGTGCAAACTGCTCCCAGATCACTTTCGCAAAGAGAAAAACTCCGGCGCAGTCCAGTAAAAACAATCAGGCTGTCAAGTTTGCCGGCTAACAGCTGAGGGGGTCAGAGCAGCAACACAACACAAACCAAAATAAACACCACCTCACTCTGCCAAAAAGCCTTTATCACTCTTCTGGGAGAGAGGGAGGCACTTTCAGATGGCTTTAACTTTTCCCTTTTTTTGGTTGTTTGTTTTTGTATGCTTAAATGTGAGCTGAGAGTTAGGATCTCTTTCCGCCCTTCCCCTAATGCCATTATGGCAGGCCGAGGTACTCTTAGGAGAGCCTCTTTGTTTGCCTTTTGTAGGAGGAGGTTGGAAAGGCAGAGGAGAGAGTGGGTGTGCTTAACCCCTTGGAAGCTGCCTGGGGGTTTGCTTTGGCTTAGCTCATCCTTGGGCCTTTGCAGCACAGCATCCCATTTGGGGAGGAGGTTGCATGGCTGCTGTGAGGGGCAGGGCTCTGCCATGGTTCTGGAGGATCCATGTCTGTGTGGCATTTGCAGTGGCACCATGCCTCATGGAGGAGAATCTCCTCCTGATGACCCCGAGGGCTGCAGCAACACACGAGTGATCCTGTGCAGCGTTAGGGCACAAATAAGCATTCACAAAGATCACTGCAGGGAGGGTGATGCATGCCCTGGCTCCTCGGTCCCTCCCTGCGGAGCCCCTTTGGCTGCCCTCCCGCTGGGATGTGCCCATCAGTCTGCCCAGGGAGCTCATGTCTGGTAGCTGAGCAGGGGAGCCAGCAGGAGCTGTAAAATCCAAACCTTCTACAGCTGCTGGGAGCCTGAGCTGGGGATTGTGGTCCTGCTGTCATCCCAGTGGGACAAGCAGAACTGGCTGCGCTTGGCCAGATCACAGGGTGGTGGGAGAAAAATGGAGTATTTCTCTCAAAACAAATGCCGGCTTGTGCTTCACCCCACTCTGTAGGGATAGAACCATAGATTCATAGCATTCAGACTGGAAAAGACCTCCAGATTCATCAAGCCCAACGAAACCCAAGGGATGAACCCCTTGCAGGCACATTACAGTGCTTTGCTCTGGGAAAGCAGCCACTTGGTTCCCCCCTGGGTTTAGCAACATGAATGCCTCCAAGGGTCTGGGCTTAACCACCCTCCTTAGGGCCAAAACATCTTCCCCCTGGGACTCCTGCCTTCAGAAGCCTGCAGAAGGAGCAGGAGGACCATGGCTACCTGCTGTTGTGCTTGCCTGAGGCTGGTCCACCTTACACCAGCATTTTGTGATGGGAACACCTGCTGTGCAGAGGGGACCAGACCCCAGCACTGACCAGCCCCACGTAATAAATAACCACTGTAAAACTAGCTATCACCTAAATATCACTTTACATCCTCAGGATGCTGTAAAACCCCAACTGCTTAATCACAAGCCACTCTCTTGATGTTTAGAGTGAACTGATATTTTTGGTCTCAGAGGAGAGTGTATCTTCTGGTGCCAAGAGCTACAGTGGGCTGTGTCAGCAGCTCCTCCAGGAGCAGGACAGGGCCACAGCAGAGGCAATTAAAGCTCAGGTGTTATGCTAGCACATTGGAGTGACCCAGCCCGTGGCAGGGACTGGTTCTGAGCCAGCACCCAGCACTGAGCCCTGCCTCCCCCCTGCCACTGCTCTGCGGCCGCCTACAAAACTCCTGACATTTTGGGATTTGCTATATTTAAACGGGCAGACAGTTTAGCCCTGGCCAGGAACCCATCTCTGACAGTGACGGCTATTGAGAGTGGCACTGGGCTGCCCCCGCTGTGCCGGGGGCCAGCAGTGCCATTTCTGCCAGGCTGAGCTCCCCCTTCCCAATTAGGGGTGCTGCTAATTTTAAACGAGCTGCTGCCACCAAGTAGGAGCACTTAAAATATCATCCAGCCAAAGTGCCTGTGGTGAGAGCCAAGGGTTGAGTGTGAAGTGGAATCTCTGGTCCCTGATATTTCAGGGCAGAGAGAGCTGTACCCCTCTGCCTGCTGGAATGGGTAGGTTTGGGAGAAGAGGATTTTCTTTGGATCAATGTTTTCCAGATTTTGGGGAGGGAGAGGGAGGTTTCTTTAATCAAAGTGAAAACCAGCTCTGATTTCATTTTAAAACTTGTGAAAACGTTTAATTTGACCTGCTGCAAAGTGTTGCATTTCATTTTGCATTTTAATTAATTTTGTGATCTTCTAATTAGACTAATTTTAAAGGAAAAAAGTGTTTCTCTCAAAACTGGAAGTCAGAAGATTTTGAAGATCATTTCTGCCTCTGAAACGCTGCTTAAAAACATGAGAGACTCTTTCTAGAAACCCAGGTTAATTCCTGCCTTAAAAGAGTTTACGAATGTCATGGGAGTAAAACCTAAGGAGCGCTTTTAAAAAGGACCCTTGTTCCTGAGAAAGTGAGCACTGCTGCCTGTGATCCTGGGATGAAAGAGGAGAGGGTCTCTTCTTAGACCTTTCCCGCTCCTAAAAAAATTCAGTGCACTTGTGGGTATAGAGGGAGCTGGAGCCCATCACTGGCCAAGGGCCTCATGACTTTAGGAAACCCCAAAATGGCAAAATCTCACACTGCCCAAGTCGTTGCTCATAAAGGAGCACAGCAAAGGACCCGGGATGGAGCCTCTTGGGGTATTTCCCACTGAAAAGGCTTTTGTTCCCCCATGTTGTTCAGCTCAGCTGCTGCAGTGGGCAGTTTGAGGATGAGTCCACCTAGAGAGCCTTCAGCTCAGTAGCCAGAGGGCTGAGCCTCCACCAGCTCCACCTTTAAGCTCTGCTGGCACTGTGAGTATCCAAGGTCGTCTGACATTGCTCAGATCTTAGTTTTGCTTTAAGGCATCACTTTTTTCAGTCAATTAACAAAATAGAATCACGAATTTTCAAATACGTACATGTTTACAAAGTATTATGGCCAGTAAATCCCACTCTGAGGCCCCATGGGTTTCCTCGAGCCATATGGGCACGCCTAAGCTCGATGCATTCCTACGTGTAGAGGCAAAAAAAAATTCTTTAGAGAAAAGTATTAAAAATGTCAGTGGATGGCTGTAGCTGCAGCACGGGCTCAGGGGACAGATGCTCAGCTGCTGCTCTGCCACTGGCCCTCATGACACCAGATTTACCAGTACCTGCACTAAGGAGACCTTCAGACCACGCTGAGCCTTAAATGAGGAACTTGCTTGTCTGCTGACCATCATCAGGGCTTCTTCAAAAGAGTCCTCTGCCCTGTAGAGCTAGGTATGTGTCACCTTGGAATATTGTTCCCTGCTCAGGGCTGCGCCAAGGCAGCTCCAGCCCCTCCAGATGCTCCTGAACTTGTTGGGGGGTCTCATCTCCTCAGGCTCCAGGGTCTGGTGGCATCCACCTGCCTGATGCTGGTGTAGAACAGGCTCCAGGTGCAGCCAGATACAACCTCCAACTCCACCACAGCCATAGCTCCCACATAAAAACCTGCAGGTGATGGGACAAAGGTGCCATCCTCGGGCAGAAGGACCCCTGGCTGATGCTGATCCCGTAAAATGAAAGGAAGCTTTGGGAAACTAAAAATTGTTTGGGAATTTAGCAACACCCTCACCCCCGGTGGAGATTATCACAAAGCTGTTCCTTTCTCTAGAGCCCTGTTGGTGTTTCACATCTATTAATTTCAGTTTATATTTGGATTGTGAGTATCCATCCAACTTTGTCAATTTCGGACGCTTGGGAAGCAGATGATGGAGGAGCTGCCTGCTGTCCTACATCGCTTTTTGTACATGAGATTGAAAGGACAACAGGTACCAGATACCTCAACTGCTTTTGGGAAGTTTAGACTGCATTTTGGAAAGTGTTAGGGCTGCATTAGCTGGAGGTAATTTTATGCAGCACGACAGGGGCACTCGAATAAACTCTGACCCTAGGTGGGCACAGAGCAGGGCTTTACTGAATGTGTGTGCCCTTGGATTGATTCAGCTGGTGGGAATGTGTTTCCTGTACCACTGACCTGCTCCAAACCACCCCCAGAGCCTTTTCTCCATGCTGGTATTCCTGGGTGTATTTTCTCTGCTCGGTGATTAGAAGTCAGCACTCTGAGGCTGCAGAACAAAACACTTTCCTTGAGACAGCATTTGCATTTGAAAGGCACGGTGGCTGTTCCAGGGACTTCACTACTTCACTAACTTCTTCTGTACAGTCTCCTGGCTCCGTTCTCACAGTGCTTAATTTGGGGCTCCATGCTCTGATCCCAGCGACCTGCATCTGGCTCGAAGCCAGCCTTAATTGCCCTGTCTCAGGGTGGCTGGGAGAGCCATCCAGCTCCAGCACAAATTACAGTGCTCTGAGGACAGCTGCAATTTCTGTCCTGCTGCCCCCAGTTCCTGGGAACTCTCCTGGCAATCAGCAAATGATGTGACTCACGTTCAAAGAAGCCAGATCCACTCCAGCCTAGCATGATATTTTGATTAGTAAGAGGCTGGCATAAGAGCTGAGAGGTTCCTGTGTGTGTGACAGGCTGTGAGCGTTATTCCCCCACTGCACCAGGCTCCTGCTCACTGCTGTAGCTTTGGGGAGTGAGTAAGGACCGAGTTGGGGTGCACATTGCACCTGGCCTTCCCTGCGATGGGGTGAGGAGCTCCTGTTGGCCAGCCACCCGGGCAGGACACTCACAGCCCTGCTCTCCCTGCAGGACTGGGCTTGGTCCCGGTGCAGGTTTGGTGATGCAAGCAGAGCTTTGGTGGCAAAGCTGTGTAACCCAGCCCTGCCTGGCCCCTCCTTTCTTTGCACAGAAATCCTACAGCTGGAAGTCAGGCTTTGTTTGCCCAGAAACCCAGGCAGCTTGCAGGAGAGTGACTTAGGTCCCCAGATGTGTAGGTGAGATGGGAAATTGCAAATGCTCACACCTATAAATGTGTGTGCGAGCTGGGACATCCTCAGAAATGCTCACTTTTATCAGCTCTACCTAGTTTTGGAGATGCCTGGTTAATTTGTCAACTGAGAAGCTCCATCTTGCTATAAGTCTCATTTCCATATTCTTTCCAGATGGTCAAGATGCCACAGAGACAGTTTCTAAGTAAATAACTTGCTTCTTCATGCAACCCACTGCCAGCCTCCCAAGTAGCTGCCCTAGATGGCTGGAGAATCCAAGACGGTACCTGGGTTGTGAAAGAAAATGCGGAGTTGCGTGAATAATAGAGACAAGGTGGCTGTGGCTTGGTCCAGCAAATTCTCTGTTTGCAGCCCCGGATGTGGGATGGAGAACTGCTGGGAAGTCACGATGGCCCTTCCTGTGTGTGTCCAGCAGAGCTGGGCGGTGCTTTGGTGGCACTCAGGATGGGGATGCCCCGTGGCTGGGCTGGGGCACGGCAGTGCCGTGCTCCTGCTCCTTAGGGCTCCTCTCTGCGCCGCTGTCTGATCGCGAGTTAAAACCGAACGGTTAAGAGCATTTAATTATGCTGATGCTTTCCCAGCGGATAAAACAAGAGGATAAATAGACTACAGCGTGTTATTTTGGATTTGATTTTGTTTTTTAAACAAGGAGAGGGAGGCGGGAGGCTGCGGCTCCTTGGCAGCTGTCACACGTTCTGCTTTTGATGGTGTCAGTTGTGTCTGTGAGGAGGTGTTTCTCTTGCCACTGTCAGCATTTTCCGGAGGAGGCTGAATTCATTGATACAGTCTGTTTGCTGTCCACATATTCACAGTTCATGTGTTACATTTTACATAAAGTAAACTTAGCGAGGGGAAAACCTATTCTGCAATTCTTCAAAGCTAATGCACACTAAATATATTCTGACACTGACAGGTATTTCTTATTAAATAGCTCTGAACTACAGTACCAGGTTTTGCTTAAGTGGCATTATTCTCCCTGAGCAAAGACAGTTCATTTATTAGTCATTCTGAAAACCAAATAACAAATATTATTCTCTAAGCAAACTAAACAAACCATTTAAAAGGGGCCTGTCTGAAATGATTAAAGTATAGTGTCTGAAAAGCAGCTGACATTTTAGTGCCAAAATACCATATGGAGGCTCAAGTGCTTTATTAACATCCTTTGACCTAAGCTGCAAAATCTCCCAACACCTTTGAGCGTGGCGGAGCTGCCTTCCTCCGTGCAAGGGAGAGCGCAGAGGCAAATCTTCCTGCCAGTTCTTCAGATGTCATTTTGGCACACGGAAAAGCGAGGTGCAATAATTGAGGGGCTGGATGCGAGCAGGTCTTTTTTCGATTTCTGCCAGAGATACAGCATAAAATAATTCAACAAAGCTGAAAGCGCAGGCTTTTCACTTACACCATGAAAGATAAATATATAGTGTTTTTCTTTTTTTCTTACAGGTCTCTCTTTTTCTCCTAACTAAATATTTCCTTTCTTCTAAGCATCAGACATTAGCTTTCAGGCGTGCGAAGTAAAAGAGCACGTGCATTGATATATATTTATTTATGGTCTACATGGAGCTGCCTTTGTGTATGCCCAACTCTTCTCTGAAGATTTCCTTCACAAGCAGGAAAACAATTTTGTGCTGCAGGTCAGACAGAATAACTGATACCACTGTTTACAGATCTGCGCTCACTAGAGAAGCTTATTAAGCCACAGTTGGATAAGGAAAAGCCTGTTCATCCACACTGGGATGATAAAGCTGTGGGTAAGGGCTTACGTGGCCGCCGCACCAGGCGCCGGTGGGAAGGGCCCCATGAGCACCAGGGAGTCGCTGGATGCCAGGAGGAGATGCTCACCAAAGGAGCTACTCAGACAACCTGTTGTAACATCATTCAGTCCATTGTTCCCAGCCTGTTCCATCCATAAAATGCTTGGGATCTGACCTACTTTTTTTTTTATTTTTTAAATAAATCTTTTCATTATTAATAAGAGTTCATCAGATAGTAAGAGGAAATAAGTTTTAGCCTGAGGTCTGCTCACGAAACATCTCCTGTGAGCACATCCTAGATGGCTCTGAAGCTGGGCAGCTTGACTTGGCAAGGATCAAAATAATATAAAATTTACGCGAAGAGTTTAATAAAAAACCTGCAGATACTGAGTTGATGTATGTTATTAACTTGCTTCTCTGGGATTAGGAAGGTCTGGGCAAATGAGGAGATATTGGTCCAGGTTTGCTTTCTGCCAGTGTTGTCCTAGTGACAGGGGATTACGCGCCGCTGGGGATTAGCCTGATGACATGACATCGCCAGGGTAACGATGTACATGCTGATGTCACTGACGGCATTTGGTCAGGTCCAGAGTTTCTGGCATGAGCTGATGATTCTTTCCCCCATGAGCATCCCGGGAATGCCCAGCCAAGGGGCACATCCCCAGCACTCTGTTGTGTCCATCGGTCCTCTCCTCTCCGTGGCAGGGGCTGTGTGATCCCAGCAGCCGCTCCCTCTTTGCTGACAAGAGTGCACAAACAGCATTTTCGTAGCTGGCACCGGCAAGGGCTGTACAATAGTGGGAGCATTCAAAGTTCCTCTGTGGACACATGATATGGTTCAATAGGATGCTTTAAATAGCTCCTCTTTGGAGAGAGAGAGCGGGTCAGAAAGGCACAATGGCCATAGCTCTGTGTAGCCATCACCGAGTAATGATATGAGCAGCAGATGTGGTTTGTGCTTTCAAAGGCACTTCTACCACAGCCTGCATTAGGGAAAATGAAAGCCGGGCTGTTCCTGCAGCTCTTGGGGGGGGGTGCAAGGCATCGGCATGACACAGGGAATAATTGGGATCTGGGGAAAAGCAGCAGAACGAGCGCTGGAGAGCAGTCTGTGCCCTGGTGGTGCTGCTGCCTTCCCGCAGTGGTGCCAGGTTCCTGTGGCTGGGTTCCCTTCCCACACTGGTGCCAGGTTCCCGGGCTGGCTTCTCGTCCCGCAGCCGGGTGGCGGCTGCCGGTGAAGCCCTGGCCCGCGCTGGCGAACGCGCCGGAACAGCTGCAGCTCCCGCCAGTGCTGTGAGGGAACAACTTCGTTAATCTGACATCGAGAGCAAATGTTGCTAATGAGGAGCCCAGGCTTTGGTAACCATGGCAATTCATGTTCCTGAAAATGCGAAACAAAGTCAGAGAAGGGGCCAATCCTGCTCCCTTCTCCGCTCCAACACACTTAGCTTGCCTGGGATTGCCAGAGGAATACCGGGTGCAGCCGCAGCGAGGAGTGAGGAAAGCTGGAGAGTAGGAGCAGCCTGAGGGCCTCATCTACCCATCACAGGAGGAGCTCACCTTGCTCTCAAAACATTGCCCTCCCACTGCCCACTCGAGGCCAGGCTGAGCCCCATCAGCCTGGCACAGGGCAGAGGCTTCGGCTGGTGCCAGGATTGCTTTAGCCGTGACC
Source organism: Phainopepla nitens (assembly GCA_013400175.1). Lineage (NCBI taxonomy): Eukaryota > Metazoa > Chordata > Aves > Passeriformes > Bombycillidae > Phainopepla > Phainopepla nitens. The sequence goes on from VXBQ01009297.1 coordinate 913,756, forward strand.
TCCCAGCTGGGAAAGGCAGCAGCACTGCCAGCATGTGCTGCATGGTCACCTCTGCCAAGTGGCAATTCACTGTCTGCTCCTCGCACTGTGTCTCTAGGGCCAGCTGGGTTCCCTATAAATTTTTATAGAAAATATAAAATGACATCTGGAAGCCTATGGCAGATAGGCTCTCATTCTTTCTCTGAGCAGGGAAGAGCATTGCCCTTTCTTAATTTTTCACAAATCTTGTTGTCGAGCTCCGTGGAGAAAAAAAACCTGGTAATTGGGTAATCCTGTCTGCTGTTCCAGCTGCAGAGCCGTCACCAGCTCCACACATTTTTGGAGAATAAACACAAATTCCAGCCAGTGCAATGGCCACAAAGCCATTTGCGGATACAGGAACAAAATTTCAATGCACTGAGCCTAAAGCAAAGCCAGGGTTAAGACCAAAAATATAATTTCCCAGGACAAGGCCAGTCTCAGTTCAATGAGCAGACACACCCAGGTGCATCCCTGGGTGTCAGGACATCCCATGCAGGTACCCTCAGAGCAACCCTAAATCCAGGCTTTGCCCATTGCCCCTGGGCAGCCAGGGATTGCTGCACTGCTGGTAGAGGAGGAGCAGGCAGAGAGGAGCGTTCCGGTTGATGAGACCTTAGGGAAATCCACTGGTAAGTGAAAATCTCTAAAGCAAGGAGGGGTTTTGCCTTAATTAAACTGCAGTGGGGCCACTGGTGCAGAAACCTGACAAAGCTTGGGGGATTATTTCAGCTCAGGAATGCGGGAGATGCCACAGAACCATTGGGTTGGTGGGAGACATCTGCCCAAGGCAGCAGCAGGTGCTGGTGCCAGTGGTGGGGAGCACATGTTCTGCTGGGGAGTGGGGACACCCCAGTGAGGGAACAGGGCTGTCAGAGAAGGCGGGAAAATAAAAAAAACCTTGCAAATAGCAAAAAACCAGCAAAGCAACAAAAGCAACAACTGATGCAGGTTTGTAACCGGAGTAAAGCTTAGAAACAAGATCGATTAGGAGCCAAAAACCCCAAAACCCCAAGGCTTTGGGGCAGCCAAGGTCTCCAGTGCTGCACAGGATGAGGCACAGCTGCTGTGACCCTGGTGCCTTCCTCAGGAGCTGTCTCAAAGGCACCAGGAGCAGGGAGGGTTTCTATGATCCCTGCAGAGATGTGCCCCCGCTGCCTGCAGGGCCACGGTCTCCCTCCCCAAAGGATAGCCTCTGTTCTCTCATCTTTTTCCTTGCTTTCCCTATCTCCCTGCCAGCAGCACTCCTTGCTTTCTCTGCCCACCACCCTTTGCAGGATCAGGCACATGTTTCTGCACCTCTTCTGCCCCTCTAATCTCACTCATGTTTATAAGCTTCAGGAGGCCAGTTCTGGTGGAACAGCTTAGTTTTTTTAAATATTCTCCTTTTTGATGAAGTTAGGGTTTGGAAAATCCTGGAGGACTGCCTCAAAGGAAGTGTTAGTTTTATGTGCAGAACAAGGAAAAAAGAAATCTCATTTTACTCTCTGGAGCAAAAATTGTCCCCTCCATCCCCTTGGCTAAGGACTCCCACACTGGTAACCCCTGCTCAGCCTCTCTGGCTGCTGAGGTGGCTTGGTCAGGAGGTCCCTCCCACAAGCTGCTGTCTTTGCTGCTGTGTTGTACCGTAATTGTTCCTTTCTGGCTTTGGTTTTTGGGTTTTCTGGGGGGATTTTTTTTGGAAAGGGATAATTCCTTTTCTTTATTTTGACCTGTTAGTAGTTCCCACCCATCAGATTGTCCTGGATCAATCACCAGCACCTCCTGCAAAGGTGTTATCTACCATTTTGTTCTGCTGAAGAAGGAATGGAGGAGGACGAGGGGTCCAAAGTGAAGAATCAAAGTGAAGCATCAAAGCAGAGAAGGCTTCAGGAAAAAAAAACTCAGGAGGAAGAAGGTAGGGAGGGAAGGAAAGGAGACCTGGACTTCAGCTGCAGCTCAGTAGGGCTGTTAGAGATGAAAGCTCCTTCCTGCAGCTGGACATGTCCTGTCCCACTGCTTGGCCAGAAAACAGCAAGGCTCCCAAAAAAGTATCAGCAGAGCAGCCACCCACTGTGTTCACATCTCAGTGCTCCAGCAGTCATCTCATGCTGCTTACAGGGGTGCTGTGCAGGGGCATTTCTGGTATCACCTGCAAGGGCCTGGTGGCTGCAGTAATCAGGGCTGCCTGGGGGCTTCTGGCCATCGAGGCCGGGGTCCCCCCTTGCTGTGTGTGCGAGCGAGTGACCTGTGCCAGGGACAATGCCCCAGCCCAGGGCAGGGCTCCTGGGGCTGCTCCAAGTGTTCATCATGCTCTTGCTACCTGAGCACATATTTTGGCAAGACATTCAGCTTCCCCGTGACTCAGGGAGCTGACAGCTCTCAAGTACATCCCAAGGATGAATAAAAAGTGACAGAACAGGTAGTGATTTCTGCAGTCAGCCAGAGTCTCTGTGAAGACAGTCTCAAAACTGTCTCACTGTCTTAGTGGCCAGAGGATGCCTGTCACAGCCACTTGACCTGCAGGCAGATGGTTACTGTCTGTCTAACACTGTCTTTTGGGGCTTGATAGGCACTTCTAAAATGCAGATAGATGGCGAGCCCTCACTGGGGGAGGGGGGCAGTGCTTGGCAGCTGAATGCCAGCATTTGGATGTGCAGGGCAGGTTGTTGGGGAACATGACACGTGTCTGTTATCGGGGGCCAACTTGATAGCCCCCATCTGTATTCACCCTGAGGCTGGCAGGGCAAGGTCAGAAGGGTTTGCAGAGCCGGATGGAAGAGCACAAGTGTCATGGGGCTGATGTCACCTGCCTGTGATGTCACCACTGTCTTCTTCAGAGGAGCACTTCCAGTGATAGCAGAGCTCCTGCAGTCTGTCTGCCAGCCTGGCACTCGCTCTGTACAGCGTAATTAAGCAAATATATTAATAGATTGGGAGCCGGGGCCTGGGCAATGTTCTTCTGTGACAGACAAATGCAGAGACAAAGCAGACACTCCCTTCACAAGTCCTGCAGGATGCTATTAGTGGGCACAAACTCGCATCCCATTAATGCCATTGCTGTTAGGCAACACCGAATCATTTACATTTTAAACTAAGCTTCCAGACCAGCTCCAGTCCAGGATTAGCTCCAGGAAACCTGCAAGACTGTGTCTGCACCCAGGGAGCCTTGGGGTGTCCAGGAATACCCTGCTAGTGAAAACAAACATTGCAAGGGCTCAGCTTTTGTGCTGATTGCAAAGCCACCTCACAGAGGTGACACACGACTGGAACAAAAGCATGGGGGATGCTGGTAGGGCTCATCTTTGCCAGGGTTTTTCAAGGATGGTGGCGTTGGTCTAAGTTGATAGTCCCTCATGGCCCATTAGTGATCTAAATGTGGCCCGTGGGGTGGCCAGCAGGGAAGGACTCTGCCAGCTGCATTTGCAGGGACATCTCCTGCATGTCTGCGTCACCTACAAGGAGAACATGTTGCCCATCTCCGCTGAGACAGCTCTGCAAGCCCTGAAACTGCCAGTTTCCAATCCCTGGCCCTACATGACGGTCTTAACAAACTATGGCATAAATATGCCAGCCAAGGGAAGGCAGCTTTCACAGAGGATTTGGAATGTCATAAAACAGGGGATGTTTTTTTCATCAAAAGGGAGATCTACTCATTTGAATGGACAGTGCTGCAGAGGTGTTGGGGAGGGGAGGAGAGGGGCACTGCAGCCAAAAACCAAGGGGCTAATTGTGTAAAGCTGGTGAGGAGATGCCTTGGTCTGAGCCACCGGTGTGCTAATGGGGAGGTTGCTTAGCTACAGTGGCAATGGTACCTCAGCAGCCCCAGACAGGGGAGGGAGAGCCCAGCGTAAACAGCCAGGAGGAAGAAGGGTCATTAAACTGTTCCCTAAAGACCCTTAACTAGTGCTGGTTGGAGGAAATAAATAAGGAGGAAAAGTTGGTCTGAGTGCCAGGGAGGAAGCCAAGCTGTTCAGGAGATGGCTTGTCTGCTGCCTGAAACCGCCTCTTGTCACTAATTTCAGCTGGAGACTTTTCCGTAGCACGGTCTCAGCCCTCAAGCATTCCTGGCTTTTTTGTCTCTCTTCCACTCTCCCATGTAATTCCTTCTCCTTGGAGGTGAAGGCTGAGAGCTGTGGTGTGAGCGGGGCCGAGCTGCAGCCGGGGGAGTGGAAGGGTGCCCGGGGATGGGAGCACGCACGTGTTGCCCCTTCGTGTGTGCCTCAGGCTTCGCAGGAAGAGCAGCCAGGTGGCTTTATGTGACCTTTCCTCTGCCGGCAAACATCGCCCAAGCTGACCTGAGCCTGCAGCCTGCGGTACACATTAACAGAAAATCACCAGTGGAGCTCTGCCTGTGTCCTGGTCCTGTCCGGCAGCGGACAGTGGGCAGGGAGAAAATCCCGGTGAGCGGCACTGACAGCACCAGCTCTAAACAACAGTTAGGAGGAGAATTATTTTAATGAATACATTTCCTTTCAATTGTATGCAAGTAGCGAGATCCCATTAGAACGGGGAAGCAATTAAAGCTAATAAAGATGAACACGCAGCACTGGGCGCATGTGGAATAACAAACAGCGAACAAAGGATTCAGGAGAGAGCTGACTCTAATCCAAATAAATGAGCGGCGATGAAAGGGAAAGCAGCTCGGCTCTCCTGCCGTGAGACACGCTTCCTCTCCGCCGGCTCCCTGCCCGGCTTCACCTCAGCGTGGCAGGGAAAGTCATGCTCGGGATCAGGCTGGGCTGTGGAGGCAGCTGGTCAGTGGGATGGTCTCTGCCATGCCATGCCGCTTGCCCAGGGGCTGGAGGGGTGGCCCTGCCCCCTGGGGAGCTGGGGGGTCCTGCTGGGTTTTGCATGAAGGTGGCAAATGGCCCCAGCTGGGGCAAGAGAACTTAGCAGCATTTGGTGAGGCTGCAGTGGAGAGAAGGGGCTGGACTGGGAGGGTGGCAGAAGCACATAAACTCGTGCCATTCCCCGTCTTATATTTGATTATTGGTGATGACTGTCCACCAAAATTAACAGCCCTGAACAAAACAGGCTTGTGAAGAGCCCAAAACTATCAGTGCTATGGTGAGGTGGAGCATGGAGGAAATAATAGCCTCTTACAATGGTGTATTTACACAGTAGGCTCACAGGAAAATTGGGTAAACTGATAATTACCCAAGGATATTATTGGCTTTGGCAGAGTTAATAATAATTAGTACTTCTCCTTTTCCAGGCTACTTACAGGAGAGAACTTTTATAATCCACAGAATACAAAGGACCAAAACCACCAAGAACTGCTTCCACGTGTGGCTTTAGAAAAAGAACACACCGACTATTTCAGCTGGCAGGCTCCAAGGGTAAAAATCACGCAAAGACACTGGGGAGCCAGACTGAGAAATAATAATAACACTACTAATAATAACAACAGCAACAATAATAATAATAAAAAACTATTTTCCGTATTTGAAAAAAACCTTATGTCAGGACTGCATTTTGCCCAGTCTATCTCATGCAGCCAAGCCAGAGATAAACCCAGCACTGACACTTGACGGATTTGTGGGATGCTGGAAGCTGCCCTGCTGTTCCTCTCTCAGCGCTGGCAGCTCCTGGTTTGCTTTCTAGCTGTTGCTTTCCGTAGCAGCACAGCACTTGCTGTTCCCAGAAAGCAGATATTATCCATCGCCTCTCGCTGCATCTCCTTCTTGCAGGATCTCCCCAGTGGCTCTGAGACAGCAGCTCTGCACCACCAAGTGCCTGGGGCTGCAGTGCCATGGCCAAGGATGCTGTCTCCACTCCCTTCCTGCTCCCAGCCCGCTCAGCAGCACTGAGTGGGACACAGCCCTCCCTCCAGCCCCAGCCTGCTCCGCTGCTGCCCCCCGGGAGCAGCCTTTTCTGGGTCAGCGCCGCTCGACAGTTTGGGTTAAACGGGCTGAATTTGTTTTGAGACTCGCTGGAAGAGGAGTGTGTGTGTGCCCCCACCAGCCCACGGCCTCCTGGCTTGCTGCTGCCTGGGAGAGAAGAGGTGTGGGGTGAGAGGGATCAGCCGGGTGATTACTCAAAATTGATGTGTATGATCAGCCATGTGAGCGCGCCTCCGAGGCCGAGTGCTGGATGGCAAAGGAGGGCTCCCAATTTCGGCACGCCAGCCTCCATCCTGCTCAGCTACGAGGGCAATCACCTCTCTCTGGGTCTCTCACCTCCGGGCTGAGCCCGAATCCCAGCAGCTCGCAAGATATCCCTAAGACATAGCTGTGCCTATCAGTCCTGCAGCTCCACCTCTCATTCCCACTTCTGCCTCCCCACATTCCACCCAGCCCTGCCCCTGTGCAGCTGCAGTGCCCTCGCAGAGACCCTCTGTGCCGCTCTCGCTGCTGCCCTTGCTGCCCTCTGCCCCTGCCTGCGACAGCCACATCCCTGGCACGTAGGATGTTGGCTGTCTCTCTGCTATGGGCAGCCTTCAAATGCTCAGAAATCACCAGTGAAATCCCCCCCTGCCCCAAGCTGGCCCATAAATCACGGCATTATAAAAATAAAACTGTTTTGTGCGTGCATGCACATTTCAGGTTGCCTTTTAAACCTGAACTTGTTTCTCACACGTTGGCAGAAGAACAGAGGGGAGTTTGAGTCAAAAGGCAAGCTTGAAAAATAAACGCATACTTCTCTCTTGCTGCTCGTGAAGAGCTCCCAGAGGAAAACAGAGAAAAACAGGGCAGGAAGAGGCCCCGGAGGGGTCAGTGTGCCCATTCCCCAAAGCAAGGGCAAGCTCTTCCCCGCAGGCATCAGGCTGGCTTGTGCCCAGCGACTGGGGCGATGGGAGTGCCAGCTTGGGGCCCACAGTCCCTCATTTCCATTGCCCTCCCAATTTCTCCCTTTCTCCCTTTTCCACCCATTTTTCCCTGCTTTCTCGTCTTCCACGTTCATCCCGGGTGTTTGTCCCGGTCCCTGCGGGGCTGCAGCGCTGCTATGGTGCCACACCCTTCCCAGCCATGCCACGTGTGCTCTGCTCCTGCGTGAGCCACCCAAGGAAGAGTCTGAAAGCTGTGCTGTCTTAAGCCACAGTTTAACATAATTAGACATCCTGGCTTGAGGGCAGTAATTACTTTTATAATCCTTAAACATATCTTAAAAAAAAAAAGTAATTGCGTCCCAATTCAATACCTTTCAAAAAATCCTTTTAAACAGCACTGCCTCCTTCAAACACAACTCAGTCAACAGTAATTACAATAAATTATTCTAAGTTCTAAAAAACATATAGGAATTAATCTATATGTGCAAACTGCTAACCAGTTCTTGTTTACCCTTCTCTCCTGCCAGCCGGGTGCTTCCCAGCTCCCTGGCTGCAGCCCTGCCCTCGTTGGGTTTCCATCCCTGGGATCCAGCAAAGCCTGCCCTCACCAGCACCAGATCTGCACAAAGCTCACCCCATCGGGTCTGGGCTGGACACAACAGCAGCCAGCTGTAGCTGGAACTTGGCAACCTTGGCTGTGTTTCAGAGCCAAGCCACGAGCAGGTATCACCAAATCTACCAGCTTTTTAGGCAGAACTTCACTCTAACTTGCGAGGCAAAGGTGGCACGAGTGCTGGCCAGTGGATTTGATCCTCAGATGGGAAAAATAAGACATAATTCTGCTCAAGTCAAAGGCGAGATCATGATTCACAGCAGCTGAGAATCTGGCCAACAGTGTCAGCAGCACGACAATAACGTAATGTTTTCATTATGCATTGTTTTTTTCCAAATACTTAAAAAATTATCTAGGAATTACTCACACATCCAGTAATAGTTACCAGTCTTGGGTGTTTAGGCAAAGGTTTCTTGAGAGAGGGATGGGATTGAAACAGCTTTAGCTATCGCCTCTCATGCTCTGTGCACTTCTCCTATCACTTCTGCTCTCCTCCTCCTCTGTGTACACAGTCCAGTAACCTCTTCCTGACAATCTCCAGATCCACAAAATTGCTCAGTTGGAATTTTGCAGTAAATAGAAAATTGCTTTGCTCCTTTCTCTCAGGACAGCACAGAAAATGAATCCAAATGAAAAAGCAAGTAGTGTGTATCTGGTAGACATAAACAGCACAAGAAAGGCAATTCTGTTTTCCAGCCCTGCTGCAGAGCAAATGACCTTGGAAATAATAAAAAGCCTGGGGCCTGAGCCTGCTGCAGAGCAGCATGAGCCTTTATTTGGGGAAAGGCTGGAAAGGAAAACCTGGAGGAATGGACATTTTGGTGTGCGATTCTCTACCATCTGAAATGTCTCTGCTTGGATCCACAGCTCGCAGCAGTAGGAGGACAGAGCTCATTAGCCCTTTCAACCTCACCTAGTGCTCCTGGGATGCTCTGCCCAAACCATCTCCCTCTCCTCTGCCCACAGTGTGGGCACAATATCCACAGTGTGCCTTTCCCAGTTTGGAATGCCTTTCCCTTGCTGGGGTGGTGGGATGATGGCACGTGGGCAGGGGCGAGCAGCCCTCCCAACACCATATTCAGGCATCCCTGCAAACATTTGTAAATGATGAAAGCCCGGTGAGGAGATCAGGGTAATTCATAGCTATGGGAGGAAGGATGGGATAAATTTATAATTCTAATTAGACGTCGAACCAGTCCACCAAAGACCAAGCAGGAAGCATCTGTTGGGCCTCCAGCTCAGTCGGTGGCACCCACATCCACCTGTGGCAATCAGCAGCAGGAGCTCCATGGATGCTCCTGGAGAGGTCAGGAGAGACCTGAGGAGAGAGAATGAAAGGTTGGACATGGGTGTATGTTGTGTCAGAGGGAAAAGCTGCTTTTGCTTCTGGGGCTGCCAGGGGACCGTACCATTCAGAGCACAGCCACAGCCTGGCTCTGGTTGTGCTGGATCCAGCAGCGCTGGCCAGGTCATTGTGTGCTGTGAGCCGTGTGCTTTTTGATTCCCACATTTCTTCAGAAAGAAGGAAATAAATAAATAAATTTTTTTTAAAGTCCATGGAGGCAGCTAGGAGAAAATATGTGTTTAAAAAAAATAGGTTCCTGGACAAGAGCAAAAGGGCAGCGTGTGCAGCTCTGCTTGGCACGGTTCGCTTGGTGCCGGGGATGCCGTGTCTGCCGGCGCTGGAGCAGATCAGCAGCTCTGCAGGGAGAGCATGAGGGTCCCAGGACAGCTTCCCCCCCTGCAACTCCCCCAGCTCTGCTCTGCCCACCCATTTATCCAGTACAGAGGACTGAAAGCAATTTGTAATTTCAAGAAAGGCCGTTGAACTGTAATAATCCCAATATTTGCTCTGTTACTGCTGCTTTTTTAGCCCCAGCTGCTCTCAGGCAGAGCAGGGTGTTGGATCTGCAGCGGTGAAGCCAAATGGAGGCTGGGCTGCTGGGACAGTTGAGCGAGTGCAGCTTGCCTGGCTGTGAGCAAACGACAGGCTTAGGTTTCACTGAGGATGGAAGGGGCAAAGCAGTTACCCACGGGGTCTGGAGAGCAGAGGAATGCCCTGGTGACCTATGAGTGTATCTCCCAGAGAGGCGTCTCCCTAAATCTCAAAGCTTGTTAACTCAGATGCATTTTTATTTTGTAGCAAACTATTTAATCTGAGCTTCAGAGGTGCAGCTTGCCCCAGCAGAAAGCAGTGAAACGATGAGGGGGGGGAAAGGGAGAAGTAAATCCCACCTGTTTCCTGTTTTTATTTCCCCCACCCCCATCTTTCTGTATTTTCTTAGTGCTCCCTGGTTGTTTGGGAGCTCCTGCAACTTGTCCAGAAATACCTCTGCTAGTTCAGTGGCATTTTGGAGCCCAGGAATTTAAGGAGGGCTTAGAAATTCCTAACGCAACTTTCAACTGACTAAATGTGGGTGAAAGCAGCTCGCTGCTTTTTCAGTCAGCATTTCTCTTTTGTGTCTCCCTTCTCCTCTCCTGACCCCTTCCTTGTCCCCCTCATGCCCAGAAGTTGTGGTACCCAGCTTGTCTTCTCCTGTGTCCACGAGCATTTGGTGCACATGTGTGGTGGTGGCAGTGAGTTCCAAACATTCCCTCAGACAAATCCTATGAGCAGCTCTGCAGACTTCTGTATCTCTGATGGGGTTTTGGGGACAAAATTCCACTGTATTTTACTGTAGAGGAGAAATCCCTGAATGTGGGACTGGTCTGAAGACATCATCTGGGAGATACGAGTTTCATCTGATATTTCCAGGGTTGCTGGGATGGTGCTTTACTATCCATCATGTCATGAGAGCAGCACTCAGTTTGGGACAGGAATTTCCTAAGCTCTGCACGTCTCAGTCAGAAGCAGCCAAATTTCCCCGTTAGAAAGATTCCCTAAGAAAACAGTCAGGATGGAAAACCACCCCCATGAAAGCACGGATCACCTTCCCTGCACCAGCCATCTCCACCTCCACTGCCAGGGTTAGCAACGTGGCCAGAAAAATGTTTGCGAGATCCTAGAAACCTGGCAATCCTTACATATCTCCAATATGATCTGTACCGCTCGCCTCACAATACACCAATATATTTTAACTACAACCCGAAATGTTGCAAAAGAACCTTTTGAGTAAGTCTCTTTGGTGCAATACAGATACGTCAAGGCTGATTGTTATTGTACATGTCAGGGCTGTTGAAGTGCAGGATAAAGAAGGCCATTGTGCTCCCACGGAGGGGACAGCTCGGATGATTAATGACTGCTCCCTCAATTCTCTGAAGAAGAGATGGAAGTCGGATAAGGCCTCTGCTGGCGGTAGGGGCAGAGCACCAGAAGACATACCCAGAGTGAAAAACAGAGGCCGGGGCTCCGCATGGAGGGGCAGGATCAATAGGCAGCAGCCTGCCGGAGCGCCGGCTGCTCGCAGGCTTGCAGCAGGAGCGGGGAGGTGCTGCCTAACAAACACTGCAGCTTGTGTTTGCTGCTCTCACCTCCTTTCCTAAGCCAGCCTTTTTTCTCGCCGCTTTTCTGCCTCCGAAAGTGGCTCTTGGGAAGGCAGATGGTTGCCCATTGAGTCAGGCAAATGGCAAAAATCAGGGAAATTGCAAATTGATCTTTGCCGAACACACACGGTGACTTTGTTACCCACTTTTTGAGCCTCGGCGCAAATACCTCCCGGGCTAATTCTAAGGCGTGCCAAAGTAAATTACATTTAGTTTGCCTTAAATAAACAATGACTCTTCCAGGAAAGGTTTGTCTCTTCTGGGCACTTGCATCATTTATCATTGCTCCACTGTTTTGAGTTGGCTGCCCTTTTAGGGTGAGATGTCTCTTGGTTTTAGTGTGTGCACAACCATAGAGAGGACAAGGTCTTACCCCAAGAAAAATGTACTGAGAAGATGTCATTAAAGCTAATGAGAGTCCAGGCAGCTGCAGCTCATTAGAGAGTGCCTGGGGCCAATTGTAACTGAGACCTTTAAATATACATCATAGTCAAATAAACAACATCATATTCGATCTGCAAAGTCTCTATCAGTTCCTGCCCAGCCCTTATCGTTCAGCCTTACATTTTGCTGAGAAAATGTTCCCTGTTCAATAAAAAACCCAGAAGCAAGCGAACCCGTCGCACTTGGGAGTGATGTGCTGAGAAATGGCCATAGAGGAGGGGGGTCCCTTCTCTCGAAAGCTAAATTTGAAATTAATTGATTACAAGAGTAGAAGACACTCTGGGCTCAAGTTCTCCACCCTGCCCGTAGGACAACATGGAAAACAGATCGAAGAAACTGCAAAGATGCTGAAGACCAGCACATTTTAAACAGTGAGTGAGTAATTAGTTTTTCTCTAGCTCCGATCTTTGGCTTCAGGACATGACTTTACCGTAAAAGAAAATGAGAGGTTTCTGACACTACTTTACATTTGTTGTTGTTACGAAGCATTTAGTGAGGAATTACAGATTTACAAGCGTGGGGATTTCCTTCTCAATCAGCAGAGCTCCCAGAGGGGCTTCCCATCACCCCCCTTCCCCCACGGGCAGGAGCCCCTGGGCTGCACCATGGGCAGGCTGTGGCTTCCTCCTGTCCTCGCCCCACGTGTGATTATTAAGTTCTTATCGCAATAAGGAGTCACTGACACTGGGCTGCTTTCCAGGGAATGCTGCTCCCTTAATAGGCCATTATATCTTGGTAATAAGGGCTAAACTCTTCTGGGGGCATTTAATCATAAATTAAGTAAAATAACACCACCGATCCTGCCTTTCTCCCAGCCCTTGCTAAGGGGGGTGATGCTGTCCATGGATCCTGTCCAGTGCTGGCTTCTGGGGCTGATGCAGGGTGTGCACAGCACTGCCAGAGGGGTGCAGTGCCCCTCACGCTGTCAGGGCTGTGTCTGGGTGTCCATAAACAATGCAGATAATAAAACAAATTTGGGACAGGCTGTGGCTGGGTTCATTGACTCCAAGCCCAAGGCCTAGCTCCCACATGAGGTCTCTGCACCCCCACTTGACAGAGGGCGTCTCCAGCTCCTGTCGTGCTGGGGCCTGGGAAATGGTGGCTCTCACAGTGGGTGTCTGCCTGCTCTAGGGCACAGTGTCACAGGCTGGATCACCCCTGTGACAAAGCTATGAAGGCAGCACAGACACGCACCTTGGTGGGAACAGTTATGTTTGGGTAGCTGAATCCCATCCTCTGTAGCTACACCATGGAGTAGGTGCTGTCCTGGGTGGACCAGACCCAGAGTCCCATGTGTTGCCTGGCTGTTTGCCACAGCTTGTCCAGAGAGGCTGAAGCCAAGCAGCATGAACCATATTACTTCCAGGGTATCCAAAGCTTGCAGCATCCCAGATGGGGCCATGTCCACCCATGTCACCCTATATAACCCTGATAGCAGTCCTGCCCAAAAAAACAGTGCAGTTCCCTGTTTGCTGTCCCCACAGGACCTGGTTTGCCACGGGGTTACCCTGATCTCATAGGGACCTTGTCCCGAGGAAGTCCCTGCTGCATCCTGCAACAGGCGTCAGCAGAGCCAGGGAGCCAGGGCAGGACACGCCACTGATGCGCTGCCCTGGGGCAATGGAGCTGCCAGGGCTCCTGCAGCTCTGCCAGATGAGGCAGGCACATCTCAGGGACACTGAGAGTGCTACTGCTGGTGTCTTGGTGTGTTTCCAGCCCTCATTAGAGGCAGGTACAGCCTGGCAAAGCCCTGCAGACACACGGTTGGTTTGAAATGGAAGACACAGCGCTTCAGCTTCGCTCGGCTTTAAAGCCAGTCTGGTAACAGCGATGCAAACCTTCCACAAAGATATCCCCAGCACCTCCCCACTCCAGGTATATTGATTTAATTTGCACCTGTGCATTTCTTGGCACAGCCTGACCTGCAGCAAGCCAGGAGTAAATTCAGTTAGGAGATTTCTGGCACAAAGCTGCCCCAGCTGAGCTAAGACAGCATGAAACAACAGGAGTTCAGTGGGTTCAGCCTTATGTGCAGCCCAGACTTGGGCTGTAGCTACAACCCAGCCCTGAGATGGCAGGAGAGAACAGGAAGTGTTTGAGATGAAGGATTTTGCTGTGGGTGATCTACATCACCTTAGAGCAGCTCTTTGCTGATGTTGACTGCCCAAGGGGGAGGATCTGGATGATACCTGGCTGCTCCCTATCCTCCCTGTTCTACCAGCATTCTGATGTCACTTAGGGGTTCCCCCTTCTCCCCTCCCCAGGCCCTAAAGCATTCTGGAGCCGCTGCCAACCTCTGCTCAGGCAATGGGGACCTGTGAGCAGGATGCTGATGCTCATACTTGAGGTTTTTGCTCAGTTCCTTTCTAATCCGAATTTTCAATTGCTCATAACTTATGTCATTTGGGCTGGAATTTTCCAGACGTGATCTCCCTTACAAAGGTGGCTCTTTCCTTTTCCTTTTCTTTTCNTTTTTTTTTTAGTAAACACAGACTTTTCTCATTATATATTAAAATTATAGTTATAGAGTCACCTTTCCTGCCGCGGTGTCAGTGGGGAGCAGGCCTCTGGCCGACCGCCGGGGAGCTGGCGTGCGGAGGGGGAGCCTGCCGGCCAACCCAGCTCAGTTTTCCTCAGCTCACCCAAACACTGACCCTCCCCAGAGCCCTTCAGATGCCCCGGGAAACCTGAATTACGACCCTTGAAGAAGGCATTTTGCCCAAGAGCAGAGCAATACGTGTTCCTGCTTTAGTGTTTGTTTTCCTCCAGCAAGCTGGAGGCAGGTCGGGTGGGGGCCAGGCTGCTTTCAGCAGGAGCCTTGTGTGGGTTCAAGTTCAAAACCCCTTTTCCTTCCAGATTTTCCAAAAGCACTGATTTCCAAGTAGGGCTGGGAAATACACATTTGCAGGTATTTCTGACACATTCATGCTGTTGCTCCCTGTCATCTCTCTGTTGTGAGGATCTGGGGGACGGTCCCCACCGAAGGCAGTGGACATCCCACGCGGCTCAGGACGGCCAGCAGTGGGGACAGGCAGCGCACACATCCAGCGCCGTGGCGGTTTTGCGAGTTCCTCCCTTCCTTGTGGCAGCAAAGGGGTTAAAGCCGACAGGGTGAATCCCAGGGGGGTGTTGGGGGGCCACGGCTGTGCAGAGCGGGGCGGAAGCCGCTCCCCCCTCTCCGCTGCTGCTCGCCATGATGTCACCTCCCCGCTCTCCCCAAGGAAGCGTTAAATGAGCCCGTGTGCTAATGGGGCAGTGGGGCCAGGCCGTGCAGGTGGGCAGCGCCTGGCAGGGGGTGCCCATGGCTGCAGCTGACAGAGGACCTCGGCCCACAGCACAGCCCCCTCCAGGGCCACGTGCCACCTCCTGGCTGCTGAAACACCTTGGAGAAGCTGAAGGTGAGATGAGTTGCTCTGCTCCCCACGTCCCTTCTGACGCCTGATGGGAATCTGGAGAAAGCGAAGGCTGGAGAAAAATCCCCATTACATTTTCCAGGGATTAATAGGTCACCTGACAGTGCAGGGGTCATCATCCAGGCTCTTTTTGGGACAAGGTGGACCACAGAGCATCCTTGCTGTGCCTCCTCCATCCCCATCCCATCCTGACAGCAGATACTAGTCCAGCTTGCACCCTCATGGAAGAGAAATCCCTTTCTGCAGCCCTTCTCCTCTGCAGAGAAGAAAGGCGTGCAAAGGAAGCTCCTATGTTTCTCCAATTAATGTAATTAAGAGAATTAAACTTTTGGAGAGAGTGAGTTTTTCATTTTCTTTTTATTTGATTAGGGAAATTCCCACTGCACACTCTGTGCAAATGAAACCCAGGCTCCTTTCCGTTGTTTGGCAGCCCCGGGAGGACACGTTACCTTTCAATCTCGCACACTAATGTGTTTAGAGTTAAAATCCCCCCGCCCCAGGCGAGCCAAGGAAGGATCCCAGAGCCTTGATTAAAGCACGGCTTCCTGAGCAAGGATGTGCACGTGGAGCTGCTGGGCTCGCAGTGTGCCCTGCACAGCCAGCCAAGCCTCCCCATGAACACCAGGAGATGCCACCACATCCTGGGGCTGCCAGTTTTCTGGTAGTAAGTCCAGTGTCATGCAGTAATGGCCAGGGAAAAGCAGGGCAGCCCTGGGATGGGGTGGTTGGTCCCCACATTTCACTAGAGGTCTGTCCTGGCCAGCTTGCCCACGTGAATTCCAGTGCCGCAGCCCCGTCAGGTGGTTTAGCACATAATACTGAAAAGCAATTATTTTTGGCAGCCTGAATATTAAAAACTCTTCTCCACAAGACTGTATTTAGTTATCAAGGTTACAGAAAAATAAAACACGAGTAAAAGCCTTTGTACAATCCTACCATGAGGCCTCGGGTACTTATATTATCCCACAAGCGCTCCAAAATTACAAGCCAGCTCCCCAAAATGAAATAGGCTTAAAAATCAATAGGAATAAAAAAATACATTATGACTTTTAATTTTTCTTCAGCTTTCTGAGCATTTTGGGCACACAGGGGACATGTTAGACATTAATGAAAGCTGCTTTTCTCATCTAAACACAATTTCAGGTGGTCGTAACTTTGAAAACCATGGAGACATCACTGGGTCTGTGGCAGGTACAGACCTGGACTGGGAAGAGAAATCAAAAAACTGGGGCAAAATGGCTCCTTCAGCACCACTGGGGTTTCCCACAGTTTCTTGTAGCGGGAAGTGTGTCTACAAAGAGCCAACCTGCTCTTTTTTCGTTTTTTCCCCCCAGCAAAAATCTGCTGACCCAAAGTCTGGCTTTGTGGTTCCTCCCATTTAGCATAATGAATTGGAGATAGAGCTCCAGGAGCGCCGTCTGGGGTGGGAGGAAACCACAGGACGGCCCGGGAGGCGGCGCAGGGCCGGCGTAGCTGTGCCGACATGAGCACAGGTGGCCCAGGAGCGGGCTGGAGGTGAGGCTTGCATTTCCCAGTGTTTGGCTCCTCTCCAGTAAAAACGTTCAAGATCCGCGGCAGAAGATGAACGGGGTTATCTGGATTTAGCAGGAGGCGTTACCTTCCTTTTCGCCTCCAACAGAGGAGTGGGAACGGCTCCCTGCGGTCAGCAGGAAAACTTGAAGCTTTAAAGACCATCAGATTTCTGGGCTCACAACGAGCTCTTCTGATTATATCTCTTTTTTTTTTTTTGATTAGGTGAAATATTTTTCTCTGTTAATCTCTAATTCCTCCGGATTTCCCAAGGGTCATCCAGAGGAGAGAAGCTGAAGGGGGGAGGAGGGAAAGGTTGGGCAACGTCATGTTGGGAAAATGGCACAGGATAAGATTTATGGATGCTTTTCTAGATCCTCAACTCTGTAAATAACCATAAGGGCAGTGACTTACTTGTGACAATCCACGGCTATCCTCAACACGTGATTTTGGAGGAGAAAATCATCACAGCCATCACCCAGGGACCAGCTGCCCACCACCACAGCCCTGGCAAACCTCCACTTTGGGAGGATAACGAGCACTTTTGACTGCAGCAGCAACGACGCCATAAAACACCACGAACTGCTGGTTGCAGGCTTCTCCCATCTCCCAAGCTGCTCAGAGCATCTGTGGAAGGGAAAACTTCCCAGCGTAACATCCACAACCTCTTAAGTAAATAGTCTTTAATGTTGCACTAAAGCGTTGTAGTCTTAATATATAAAATCTGTTTAGCTTTTTTAATTCTTGGATCGTGCTGTGGAAAAGTCCTCCAGAAGTTGCCTGTTGGCTTTTTTCCCTTAGCCTTTGGTCTCGGAGGAGCTGTGGCCAGGAACGCGCTCCCGCAGAGCCTCCGCCACCCCGGGCCAGCGGGAGCTGGTGGGAGATGCCCTGAAGATGGCAGCAGGGCCATGGGCACCGCGCAGCCAGGGCTGCGACAGCGCGGGGACAGCCGGCGGGTACCCACAGCGCTCCGCGAAATGCTCTTTGAAGCAAATATTTTTGCTTTTAAGAAGAAAGAAAAAAAAAAAAAGAAAGAAAGAAAGAAAAGGGTGGGGAGCTGTTTTGTAACAAATGCCGGAGCGCTCCCCGCAGCTGCAACTTTCTGCTACATCAGGATGGAGCAAATCACACCCGCTCGCTGCAATCTGCCGGGATGCTAAAAGGCTCATCAGCCCTTCACAGCTGGGTCCTGCCCACTGAGTGGCAGCTGAGCCTTTTTAACGAGGCATGAAGGGTGGGATGGGTTTCCCCGACGGCTCTGGGTGCTGCCAGCTGCAGGCTGAGGGAGTTATTTTAGGGTTTCTTCCTTTCCTTCTGCTTGTAGCCCTTGGAATGTGAGCTCATCTCTAGTCTGTGGCTGTTCCACTGATGGCATGAAAGCAAACGTGAAATGGAGCCAATATCCATTTGGCTTCTGATGGGGCTGTGTATGTTCTGGTGAGCTGACTGGGTCTGCTAGGTGCTGTGGAAATACGTAAACAAAAGAAAAAGCAATCTTTCCCCAGAGTTCTCCCAGTCTCGCATTATGAAGGCTGAAGCACCATCAGTAAATGACAGACTGTGGATGGGAGAGGCACGAACAAGCATCTGGGGAGAGCACCAGAAGAAAGAGGAGGAGGAAGTCGGGGTTCTGTACCCGTGTTTTTGTTTAGACTAGGAGTGCTGCAGCTGCGCTTGTCTCCTGCCCAAAGTGGGGAAGCTCAGGAGACACCAGCCCTGCCAGGGATGGGGACGTGTGAGGGGAGCAGCAGCCCTGGAAGGCGGGATGAGGGAGGGGACAGTGGCAGGGCTGATGGAGCTGGGCAGGAGGACAGTGGCAGCACCTATGAGGAAAATACCCAACCTCAGCCATGGGGTTGTGGGGCAATAGGAGGGTTTAACCAGTGGAAAAGCGGGTGTGGGAAGGTGGCAATGAAGGCGAGAACACGATGAGTCTGAGCAGGAGGGTTGAAATCATCATCCTCCAGTGCTCTGACCTTCGTCTCCATCTTGCAGCTGAGGGACCTTCTCCACGGCCAGAAATACTCAGATGCTCTGCAGACAGAGCAGCTCTGCCTCCTGCAGAACTGGGCCAGGCAGAGAGTGGCAGGCTGGCCCCAGAGATGGGGTCCACTGCTGTATAGAAGCACTGGTCAGGAGACAGAGGAGCATTTGGGTCCAAATCTCAAGGTAAGGTAGTGTTAATGGCCCTAAAGCTGGCTGATGGATGGGGATTGGATGCAGGGATGTAGGGAAAGGGGATGGGTCCTGGGACATAAACACCCATGTCTCGGAGGACAGTAGCTGTACAAAGAGAGCTCTGTGTGCCAACAGGCAGGACAGAGCCCGCAGACAGACTGGGGGAGGAGGAGGCTGAGATCATGTAAACACTGCAAAGGTAAGAGATGTTGGACCAAGGCACGAAGCACGCGCCGGCAGGCGGCCAGTGCCAGCTCCAGATGTCAATGCACAGGCACAAGGGGTTTCAAAGGAGAAGGCAGTGAAGCAGCACCTCTGGCAGAGGTG
The DNA here is from genome assembly GCA_013400175.1 of Phainopepla nitens. Classification (NCBI taxonomy): domain Eukaryota; kingdom Metazoa; phylum Chordata; class Aves; order Passeriformes; family Bombycillidae; genus Phainopepla; species Phainopepla nitens. The sequence goes on from VXBQ01009297.1 coordinate 932,513, forward strand.
GGAGGTGGGCTTGTGGCAGAGTTGCTGCAGTGGAAGAACATAGAGATGGGATGTGGGGATACACGTCTGCAAGTGAACGCAAAGCCCCAGCGCCACCACACCCAGAGTCAGTACATTTGAGCAGTTGTGCCTCTGGTTCAGCTCCAGCCCAGGATGTGTGATATCTTTCTTAACCCTGCTACAGAGGAGAGGCTTGTGAGTCACCATTGTGGCACATTGGCCTCATGCTTTGCAGCGAGTGCCACAGTAAGAGGACCTGAGTGCAGAGAGGTCTGTGGTCCCCTCTGTGGAGATGGGGCCCAGCCAGCAATGCACCCATCTGTCCTGCCAGCATCACCCATGTCCCTCCAGCTGCTGGCAGAGTCCAGGAAGCACCATGCTCCTGCTCAGACAAGATCTTTCTGTGCAGGTACAGCTAAGATGTCATCCTTGGTTCCTGCCCTCGATGTCAGCATCCCTGGGGCCCCTGTGAGTCAGCACTCAGTCCCCTCTGCCTGGAGTGCTGCCAACCCCTGAGCAATGATTTCCAGTGCATGCAGCCAGGTTGTGTGTCAGGAGGATTAATGACAGAGGCTTCTCAGGGCTTTGAGATCTGGGTCTAATTTAAAACCAAAACAAAACTTAGAATTTTAGGAGCAGGGGAGTTGCTGTCCTGGGGCAAGCCTGGGATGCAGCTCGTCGCATATCCGATCTTGCAGAAACATGTGCCAGGACCTTCAGAGAAGGTACAAGCAAACACCTGGTACACAGGAAAAACCCAGCCTCCCAGGGGTGCTTTCTTCTTTGTCTTTTGCTATTAGTCATTAGCTTATGCTCCGAAGCACATGGCCTTATCTTCCCTCCAGGCATCTTCCTTTCATCTACCTTGACTCATGGAGCTACAGAATCTTCTATTAGCTGCGTAAATGTCAGATCTTCCTTAAAATCTTACAAAACTCTTTGCCTGGTTGTATCTTACGGCACTGAGTTCCACATATAAATCATGTGCTGGTGTAAAAATGAGTTTCTTATCAGTTTTTAGCTTTCGCTCTTTGGATTTCACCATCTGTCCCAGCAGAGCTTTCACTGTTGCTTGAGGGATGGACACTCAATGTGGAGTGAGCTGGATGCCAAGATGAACTCTGGTTTTCCCTGACTTTTTCTGGTAAAGGGCTTAAAGCTGGTGACTGGAAGAGTTTGACAGCAAAACTCCTCTGCAAAAAGTCTTCAGCAACTTTCTTGCTGGAAAGAGGGGCTGGCAGTGGAGCAGCTCTGCATGCCAGAGGGATGGGAAGTGCAGGCTGAAGATGTCTCCCAAGGCAAAGGCTTGGGGTTGTGCCAGGTTGTGGGAGGTGGAGGTTTGGGAAAGGGCTGCAGGGCTTAGCCAAGGACCAAAGGAAATGTGGAACAGGGGAACGTTTGTCTTGATTTAATTTGACACTTAAACTGAAAGAGTGTGATTTGTAGCTGTGCACATTTAAAAAGCTCCTCAAGATAGGGAAATGGAGGCAATAGCAGGTTTGGATGCCAGATCAGATAAGCCCTGTGGGTAATGCCTCTACCTTACTCATTTTTATTCAGATTTATCTCCATGCTCCTAAAAAAACCCAATGGCTTGAAATTCTCCACTGCTGACTCCATTTCCAATATCTCCTTAACTGTGAGGCACCTGAACCTGATGTGACATTCGCTGTTGTATTGCCTTAGCCTGGGGCAGCTCTCTCTGGTCCTGCCTTCGTGTGCCCAAAGGTGGTTTGGTGTCTTGGTCTCTACTGAACACCAAGCTGTGCGTTGTGATGTATTTGAGCAGCTTGGACTGGGAGACTTGATAGGACAGAGCCCCAGAGGTGATGGAAGTGGGTCCTGGAGGCCCTTACTGTGTGCAAAATCCTGGTTACTGATGGTCCATATGTATCCTGATATAGGGGCTGGTCCCTGTGGAAGGTGGAGGGAACAGGGTTGGAAGGACCATTGAAGGTTTTGCTCACCAGGCCCCATTGCTTGTGCAGCAGAGACCAGAGCAGATGCCTCAGGGCTCTCTGATCTGCATGGGAGCTTTGCTGGGAAGAAGAGAACCAGGCACAGCCTGGGCATGTGGAGGCACCACCAAGGAATGTGCCCACACCCTCCACAGGGCACATCATGGGGTGCTGGCATGAGAGCCCCACAAGGAGTAATTCCAGCAGCCAGCTCCTGAGATGAGCCCTCTGCAGGTACCGGAGTAGCTGGTGGAGGACACAGAGACTCATGTAAGTGCTGGCCAGGATGAATGTGTTTGGCACTGACCCTAATCCTTTCCTGCCAATACACTGATTGGAATTGAATTTCCAATATGAACAGTCGTGGGACTCTATCTGCAAGCTGGCGAGGAGAGCTATAGATTTTTATCATGTGTTTCACAGCTATTTCTTTAATTTAAAAAAAATAATAGGAGTGACTGCTGAAAACACTTCAGCAGCCAAACAGTCGAGGTGGTGCTGGGCAGGGCAGGACGTGGCTGGATGTGAGCTGGGAAGGCAAGGGGGGAGCAGCAGCTGCCCAAGCTACAGCCCAGCACCAAGGCAGGACCAGCTCAGCCCCGCTGGGTTTGTGGGAGGTTTCTCAGCCCCTCAGGGGTGGAGGTGATATTCACTCCTGATGGATATTACAGCCAAAAAGAGCTTGTCCTCCCTGGAGCTTCAGCCCATTGTTTCTCACTTGCCACAGATGAGCTTCTTCCTCCCTGCAGGATCCCTCCACCTGAGGGACATCCCATCTCCTTCCCCAGGGGATGGCTGACCCCAGCCAGGCAACCACTCCAAGGCTTTGCAGCCTTCTGGCAGACCTCACTGACCTTGGCCAGCTTTCACTGTTCATTTCCCACTCCATTATAGAGTGGCACCCAAAACATGACATATTCACAGGGGTGATTCTGGCAGGGCTGGGGAGGGTGATGGTGGCAAGATGTTCTTTTTGTATCTCCCAACAGTACCCCTTTTTAAATCTTTTAATCTTTTTTTTGTCACAGTACAAGGCTCCTGCCTTGTGTTCAGCCTGCAATCCATTACATCCCCCAGCTCTTTTTTGCAGAGAGCTGCCTTGCCAGCTTTTCCCTGTATTTATTTAGGCTTCCTCCCCTCTGCCCTGTATTTGTTCAGTTGAACCTTGCACTTGTCTTGGTGAACACCCTCCTGTTTTTCCTGGCTCTGTCTCTGATTTATGAAGATCATTCTGAGCCCTAATCCTGACTAGATGAGTTGCCTGAGCATTCCTGGCTCTGGCAGGAGGCACGAGTTCTCCAGCAGGTGACAAGAGGTGATTTTTTTTCTATGCACAGGTTAAGGACAATCAGTTCCTCTTCCTTTGACCCTTTCCACCCTCATATCTTTAACAAGATATGGTCTATGTGTGGCAAATACCCAGGGAATGCTCTTGCTTGAGGATTTAAAAAAAAAAAAAAAAAAATAGGCAGCATGCCCAGGGGAAGACAAATATCCTAGAGATGCTGGGAAAGGGGCACAGCATGACACTGCCCTGGAAGAGCCTCCCCTCTGCCCCTGTTGTTACTGCTGCTCCCTTTTTTGTCCTGAGCATTTTGCAAATATTTTCAGTCCTGCAGGTTGTTTCCATTAAGAGGGAAAAATCAATGAGGCAGCCAAGAGTCTGTGGCTGAGCCTGCTCTCTGCTAAAAATGGACCAAATGCCTCTTTCCTGAGTGCAATGGGGTGGGTTTGCCTTTTCCCAGCTCTGACCCCATCGCTTCCCGAAAGCTGCTCCGTGTTCCGGGCCTCCCTGCCTTGGAGCTGCTCTGGCTTCTCCTCCCTCAGCCTGAGCCCAGCCCCAGCGCTCATCCTCGGCTGGGGCTCGGCAGCTCCTGCTAATGGGAAAAGCATTCCTGTCATTTCATCAAGTCGCTTAATAATTTGCCAGAAATGCCTATTGATTTCTCGCACGCTTCTGTGCAGACAGAGGTAAATAAGAGCCATTCGTCACTGCATTATGTATCGGTAATTAAAAATTAGTAGGTAACTTGAACCAAAAATTGAATAATTTGAAGTAAAATTAAATAATTCTAGGTAATCAGTGCTAAATGAGACCATTATTTTACTTATCAGTGACTAAAAATTACCAGGCATTTTTCCTCATTTGGATGCTCTCCTTCGCCCTCCGTGTCAGTAGAGCCTTTCTAATTTGTTTTAATTGTTAATTTTAATGAGTAGTGTTTTTTTGATAACATTTTAGCGTGTTTTGTTGTTTTTAGAGAGGGTTTTTATTGCACTGCACAAAGCCTGAAGCACCTCAATGTGGGAGCAATTTGGAAGCTAAATTATTATTATTTATTTAAATCAAACCCTCCAGCCTCTTTAACCGTTTGGCTGATTCTGTAATTGCAGTACCAGTGTGATGGAAATGCTCAAGGGGCTGGCAAGGAAGCGTCTGGATACTCTTCTGAGCTCTGTGACCATGGTATATCCCCAGCCACTGGTTCTGCTTCCTGGGAAGACTTTTTGGGCCCAGAGTCGTGCTGTTACTCCAGGTTTGCCCAGCACCTCCCATCAGTGTCCCCCAGCAGTGGTGTGGAGGCACCTGGAGTAGGACATGAATAGAAACCTTCTGTTTCAGGGTCTCATCCCATCCACGGAATAAGCAAAATTTGGAGGTAGGAAGCGAGACACCAATTTCAGATCAGATTTTATCTGGTTGTGGCAGCAAGGCAGGATGTGGCTGGTGCTGAATTGCTTTTGGAAAGGGTGGTGCTTCTCTGACGTGAAGTCACTACAGTCCTTAGGTCAAGGGCATCCTTAATGCTCTTTGAAGCCCTCTCCTGTCCCATTCCCGCTGTGTCCAGTGGGCTGTGTGGGTGCACCATGTCCCTGGAGCCCCTGAGACACTTCATGTCTCCAAGAGGCCACCAAGACTCACCAGACTCTTTGTGTCTGGTCAAAAATCTCCAGATACTGCAAGGTGAGCTGTTATTCCCAGGGTCCTCTGACCCTTATCTGCACCCATCCTCCTCCAGCTGCGCTCTGAGGGACTCCCAGTCCCTGTGCTCGTAAACTGGCAGGGGAGAGCAGGGTGGGACTGGGACAGCACTGCTGCGTTCCTCCTGCCCTGTGAATCTTGAGGCGATGCTGAGGCTGATTAGCCTGATCCCCCTTGAGCCTCCCTTCCCTGCAGGGAAGGCCTGGACCTCCATGGTCTCTCCATTGTGCCGGGCAAGGGTTTGTCACCTCCGTGCTCCATGGCACAGTGCGTTTGTGCGTTCAGACGGAAGGATGCTGGCTCACTTTGCCGCTGCTGGGTCGCGTTACAGTCCCCTGTCTGTGGCAATTTGCGACGCGCCATCGCCCCGGGGCACGGCAGGAGCTGCTGCTCGCTGCGAGGGCACAGATGCTTTTCACACACGGGTCAAAGCCCGGGGAAACCCTACAGGTTTTCACTCAACCTGTGCCTGTCCTGGAGCTGTTGGTGGGGCTGGGGTGTGAATGGCACAAGGCCAGGCTGGAACTGCCTTGCTGGGACTTGAGAGAGCCCGCTTATGGGGGCTGGGGCGTCTGTGAGCGTGCTGCCCGGGGCTCCTCTGTCCTTTAATGGCTGTTAAAGGGACAAAAGTGTTGTCTTCTCTGTGGAGATGGAGGTTGTGAAATATCCTTATAATGTTCCCTTAGTGGGTGCCAGTCCTCAGCCTGTGATAACCTCTGCTTTGTATTGATCAAACAAGACAGCAAGAGGAATAAGCAAATAGTTTGGGTTGTTTGTTTTGGGTTTGTTATTTTTTTTTCTTTTTCTCTTCTTTAATAAGACCTTCTTCTCTAACCTTCTCTGAAGTCCTAGAAAATAACTGGTTGAAAAGCTTCACCTGTTGGTGGTGTCAGGCCTGCCTCTGTTCTTTGGGTCATGGTGCTTCCTTGAGATGAGTCTGGGAGTCAGGGATGGGCTGGAAACACTGAGGATGGGAGCCTGGGGATGGCTGCTGCAGCTGAGGAGCAGGGAACCAGAGGAGGGGAAGGACGGACTTATTCTTGCAAGCTCTGCCTCTCTCCCATGTGCATGAGGTGCCCTCTCAGCTTCCCAAATCCAAACAATCCACTGCAATCTCCACAATCGGCTGGGACTGGTGGGGAGATACCTGGACAAATCTGCCACTTGGCTGTTGCAGGGCACGCAGTGAACCCCCAGAGTCTCATGCCCACTTGCTCAACCCAGTGGCCCCAGTCCCTGACCCAGTGGCCAGCCTCCGCCCTCTGATGAGACATAGAAGTGTGAAATTCAGACCAACCAGCCCCAGATCTCTGGGGTGCCTGGTGGAGGGAGGTACCAGGGGCCTGGACAGGGCTTTTGGTTGAGGTCTGCCTGGAGAGGCTGCTCCCTGCCTTGTACCTCTCACACCCAGGAATAGTTTTGTGGTACTTGGCATTCATCCCCCTACGCTTAATTTCATCCCATTTAGACCTAGTAAAAACTATTCCCTGCAAGCAATTTATTCAACAAATGTAGCTGGCACTTTCTGTTGCTGAGTTGTCCAGGAAGAGACCACAATTTTTAATGATTTTTTTCCATTCAGTGAATGCTCTTTATGGCAGTATTTGAGCTCAGGGTTGTTCACGAATGGCAGTATAGTTAAAAAAAAAATATCCGGTGGGCTATCTGAGCTGCAGTTTGCTATTCACGCTGCGAGGCCCGGCACCTTATCGCACCAAGTATTGTTTCTCTTCCCTGAATAGGAGCTCTCATCTCCCTCAACTACCTCCACTCCTACCCAGAACAAAATTAATTTCATCCTGCAACAAATCTGGCTGCTTGATTAAATGAATCTGTTGCCAGCCCTGAAAGATATCTCGGTGAGCAAAATTTCATTTCTGGTTGAACACCCACTGAGGAAGCCACAGATACAAGTGGGTGGCTCCCAGAGGAGCTCAGGGCTGTATTTACAGTGCTAACCTGCTTCTGATCCCCCCTACTCCTGTTTGTAATGCCCTGGAAGGCAGCTCCTGGTGGTGTGGAAATACCCTGGGCACCAGTGGCTCCTCATCAGGCTCTCCCAACCCCAATGCCTGCTCCTGGCTGATGCCTAGTCAAGCTTGGCAAATTAAGTTCTTTTAATTTTTCCTTAGAAACCAATCCCTCAAGCCCTTTTTTTTTTTCTGTGGTAGGGGAATATCACCCCCCACATTAATTTCTCTGCAATTTCTTGGTCTACTCTGAAGCCCTGAGCCTGGGGTTGGAGGTGTGATGCTGCTGCCATTGCATCGTCATCCTTAACCATCTCTAAGCCTCTGTTACCCACAGACACTGACTACTCCTATCGTCATCCCACTCATCCTCCCTGCCTTGTTTCCAGGCACTGAAACCTTTTTTATTCTGTCTGATCAAGACAAACATAGGGGAGTACTCACGGCCGCTTGCCCAGGGAAGGGTTTGCCAAAACTGTCCTATTCTGGAGCATTTTTATAGTAACTGTGTGATGAGGAAAAGATGGTGAGGGCTCACCATTCTAATTAGGATCGTTTCTGTCTTGCAAGAGGGATTGGCGGGTAGTATTTATGGATACGAGTAGGTTCAGAAAAATTCCTAGCACCATCTGTTTGAGAGAGAACAGGAAGAATTTCAATATGCTTTAGACCTTGAAGTGTAATGTTTGTATAACAGGCTCATAAAATCAATTTCTAATAGTTACAGGTACCCCCTCAGGAATTTAAATAGTCTGTTAACAAAGTTATTCCATCTGCCAAGCAAATATATTAAATATGCACGTTCCATGCTACATATATGATTGCATGTGCCTTTCTCCTGCATGACGTGCCCTTGGGTCCTGTGTGTCGGTTTTGCTCCTGGGTTACGCTCGGTTTTTCCTGATGGCAGCTCACTGTTTAGTCCCTCAGCTCAGTGGGAGCTCACTCACCTGCCTCTGGCCTGATAATTCACTGTTATATTCACCTTGTTCCTTGGGAGCTGAGTGTGGGGTTGCTGTATCCTGGTCCCTTTCACATCTCCTGCTCAGCTACCTGTGGATTGTCTGGGTGGAGAGAGCTGGCCCCAGGGGTTAGAAGGGTTGTAGGGTGCAGAGGTCTGAATTTGCAAACTGGGGACATGCATGGGAAAGGATAATCCCTTCACACCCATTTTGCAGACATTTTAACCTGGTGTTACAACCTGATAATGGTCAGTTGGGTTCTCTGCTCCTTGCTCCTCTGTGGCACCTCACTTTTCCATTACCCTTTGGATCCATCAGTGCCCTGCTTGGTGCCAGAACTCCAACAGCCTCGTATGTTTGGGAACAGGCTGACAACTCGGGGCATATGCAGGCGAACTGCAAATATGTCATCCCGTTAACTAAACAGTTTGCATTTAACGCTGCCCGTGGAGCTGAACGACACCTCGCCAATTCTGCAAAGGTTGTGTTCTCAGTGTGATCGGAGTGATTTATGGCGAGAGTTAGGCTGTGTGTCCAGAATATCGATGGAGGCGTTTGCTGCCTATTGTGTTTAATAGCTGTTGGGGTCCCTCTTTTTACCATTGTGTCATTTGCTGCCTGCCAGCCTGTGCAGGTCTGGAGCGAGTCTCTGTCTGGGCAGAGTTATTGATTGCAGTGTGTTTGGAGTCACTGCTGGCTGAGTGCTGGCAGTGGGTGCCTCTTCCAAACAGCTGCAGCAGGCACGGCACTCCTTGGCCACTGCCCCCAGGTCCCCTTGTCCACCTGCTGCAGCATCACCTCAGGGAAGGTGCCCTGGAGGGAGATGATCTACCCTCCCCTCCCCACCCTGTATCAACAGGAACCAAAGTGAAACTGCTCTTTGCTGGGGAGTGGAGCTGGAAGGCAAAATCTCACCGTTTTAATGGATTTACTCTCTCCACCCAGAAAGCAGATGAGGCACAGAAATCCCAGAGGATTCACCAGCAGTCAGGCAGGAGGTGTCCTGGAGGGAAGAGGCAAAACCCCGCATGTCTGAGGCGCGCCGGGAGACTGGGATTTCCTTCTGATGATGATTTCTTTGTGCTAGGCCGTTTATTCTTCTTTTTTAATTTAAAAATCCACATTCCCACTTCCACATAGCTCGTTATCTCAGGGCGTGTGATGAGGTGTCCAGGGCTCTGTCCCGGCAGAGATGATGCAGAACACATTCGCGCGGGCTGTTGGATCTGACCCCCCTCTCCCTCGGGGAGCGGGTGGTTTTCATTTCAGCCTCTTCCATTAGAAGCTCTAAGGGGAGCTCCATCTATTAACTGAGAACTGCAGGCCTGTAAATTTTGGCAAGAAAAAGTCCTTGGAAGCAAATCATCTGTATTTTCTCAGGGCTATTTGTCCTCCCTTTTTGCATGTACAGCCTTTGCTGGTCGGGAGGCAGGTACTGCCACTGACTCCTTCTCCACATGTGCAGATTGATGGTGTCTGCTCCAGAGCCCGCTCCCTTTTCCCTTTCTTTCCTTCTCAGTTTTGTTCCTTCCCTTTTGAGCTGCTTCTGCTTTGCTTGGGAGACTCCTTTATCTGCCAAGTCCTGATGTGTATCTGTTCATTTCCTAAGGCAAACACATTGATCTGTGATTTCTGTTATGATACTGCAGATTTCTGTTCCCTTTATTCTTTTTTTTTTTATATATACTTTATCCTGCAATCCAGGAGGTGGTTTCTGTGCTATGGAGAAGCTCAGTGTTTCTAGAAAAATGTGTGTTTCCCTGCCTCAGAGCTGTGCCTAATTGCATACAGAGCAAGCGTCCATCCCTCTTAGTTCCAGTGTAATTCTTTGCGGTGTGTTCCTTTGTGATTGTGTTATTCCAGCAATAACAGTCACTCTCCTTCCAGATATTTATTCTTTTCATGAACATCACCATACTGGCAAAGGGTTGGGCTTTTTTTTTTTTCCATCTTAATGCTCTCCTTCATAGCTCAAATCGGGGATTTATGCTTCAGGGATCTCAAAGAAGACTTTCCTCTTTTCTGCTACCTTTTTCCAGAAGCGCCATCTTTCTATGCTGGGATTTGGAGTTCTTGGACATGTGTTACTGCTGCCGGGGATGCTGCTCTCTGCCTTTAGATTTGTATTTACTGCCGTGCTTTGCTCTTTAATTTTGTTGTTCTCTTTCTGGCACAGACACGAAGTGATGCAAATGAAGGCTGGAGTATTTGGTTTGCACAAAAACCAACCCTGGCTGTTCCAAGTGGAGGCTGGCAGGGAGTGGGAGGGCAATGGGCAGCATCTTTCTGTGCAGCCACTGCAGCTCTGGGCATCCTGTGAGGGCTTTAATGGAGGAGCAACAGCCTGGGCAGAAGTGGGTGTCCCTAACACCTGGCACAGCAAGCTTTGGAGAACAAAGTGCAGATAAGGCAGGGATGTCTCCCAAAAATACCACTTACCTCTATCACACCTCTCCCTGTGCTGAGGATAACACATTAGTTTTTCATCCTAGAAGACCTTATTTCTTATTATGAGTTAGTTTTACAGCACCCTGATGTGTGCTCAGCACTTTACAGTGCAGGGAAAAAGATGAGGTCCATGTGACAGGTTTACCCAGCGTTAAATCCTGACTGTGTTACAAAGGAAAGAAGCAGCATGTCTGTGCCCTGGCCTTCATCCTGTCCTGCTGCCACAGGGGCTTTGAGACCCTTCCACATTTTTTAGAGACATGAGGAAGGTTTTTCTGCCCCATGGCAGCCCTGCTGCCCACTGTGCTTTGCTTCTCACCCAAGCCATCACTTTTGGCAGGTGGTAGTCCCGTGAAAGCTGCAGCAAGGAGGGCGTATGGCACACAGTTCCCAAACAGGGACCAGGGAATGGTGCTGTGCCAGGACCATTTGACAGCCTGGCACAGTCCCCCTGAGCCACCTGTGAGCGGGGGAAAACTTTGGCATTCAGCAAGGGCTCATTCACTCAGGCTGGCACCTCAGCTGCAGGCTGTGCTGGAGCCAGTGGGACCTAGAGGCTGTGTCAGGGCAGGTTTGTGGCTGGCCGCAGTGCTGGAGGAGGGTAGGCTGCCCCAGGGCCATGCCCCATCTCAGGCAAACTCCCTCTGCCCTTCCAGAGGGTGCCTGGGTGGAGGATCACCTCAACCCTGTCATCTGGGCAGGAGAGGTACAGGCTGCCTCCCACAGCTCTAGGAACTCGGGGGATGCTCCCGCTCCGCCAGGGTCAAAATGGGAGGCAATGGGCCCTCTGCTCCATCCCTGTGCCCGGGTGGCATTGTCCTCCCTGGCTTCGTGGGAATGGCTCCTGGGGCTGGAGCATGCCGAATTTCACTTTTCAAAGGGGGTTTCTGGCACCCAGCCAAGCAGCATTTCGTGTTGTCAAATATTTTGGCAAACCACATCTCAGCTTTAGTCTGAAGCGTCTTTCACTGGGGAAACGGCGCCGAGCCGAGCTGCCTGCACAATCCCAGCGCTGAGGGGAGCACAGCACTGCCAGACACATCCTGAACGGGAGCTCCTGCTGCTGGGGGGCCCTGGCGCTCTGGCTGGAGGGCACTGAGACCACAGCTGGGCAGGGTGACTGGTGAGCAGAGAAAGGGCCAAAAAAAGGTGTTTCAAGGTGACTGCAAATGGTTTGTGAAATCAAGCTGAACGGGGAAAATCATATTGACAAGAATAAGAAAACCCTGAAAAATGATTTTTCAAGTCTCTATTTTGGCTTTTTGTTCTGAAATTGACCTGCATTAAGAAGAGAATAAAAAAAATAGGAAAGAAAAAAAAACCAGCTCTAAGTAAACTAGAAATAAGGGGACTGTATTTTTTTTTACCAGCTCATTGGAAAAATGAAACATATTTGTTCTGGGTCAGACCAAAATGAGCAAAGCAATCAGTTATCCACAGAGCCACACTGCAGGCTGGCTTTCCTTCTGCTCGCTCTCCTGGGCATCCTTGAAAGAATATCCAATACCTTTTTATGATGTTTGAAAGAAAATATCTCTGAGGAGAGGAAAAAAAGCAAGGTGTGATCCCAAAAAGTCTGCTTTCACAGCTTGGACAGACCCATCTTTCCCTCCCGCGGCCGCCGCTCCTTCCTCCCGCCTGTCACGTTGTGTGGTTAGAGTACACGTACTCACGGCCCCAGCACCATGATGGGTTTTGAAAGCCTGAGAAATCCTCCCAAAAGCCTGGTTTCCGGCCAAAAAAACCTGAGGTTATGCAAACATACACAGAGCTTGCAAACAGGCTGTGTGTGTTGGATGGAGAGCAGCTTTGCAGAGCAGGTGTGAGCTGATGCGGGAAGAGCTGTGCTGCCTGGTGTCTGCGCTGAAATCCAGTGTCAGCCCACAGACTGAAACCAGGGCTCTGGAATTAAAGAAAAAACAACCGAGGAATAAAACTCCACCCTTGCAGCAGCATCCCAAGCACGATGCCACTGGATCCCAGGCCAGTAGGCAGTGCCATCCATGCAGGTTAGGGCTGCAGGACCCCTTTTTGAAACACCACCAGCCTACTTGGGGGCAGTGGGGTGACCCCTCCCCAACACACCTCACCCACCTGCATCCTCCACCATGCTGCCACTACCCTGATTGTGTCCCTAGAGCCCTGCACGACTTGCTGGTGCCTGTGTAGAGGTTTAAAGGTGAATGGCTTCTCAGCAAAGGCACACCTGAAGTCTTGTGTGCCAGTGAAACCTCCTAAAACCCAGTTTCTCTCAGCTGCCGGGAAAAAGCTTGTTTGGGTTTAAAATGTGTTCAGAAGACTCATTCTCTTATGAATAACTGTGGCTGTCAAAGCACCACGGTGGAGTTGCATTTATTACATATTAATGACTCCACATCCGCTGCGCTTGCTTTACAGTACCCAAATATTGGAAATATCAATGTACGAGCATTCCCCAATGTGAATTGTCAGACATGCAAATCTTGGGGTCTGGAAGCCCAGCAGAGCCACTGCATTACCCACAGGAAATGCTCCCTGTGCTGGTGAATGCCATCACGGCAGGGTGAGACTGGGTCGTCCTGGAGCTGTGCACTCATAACCATGTGAAGACTGGGGAAGATGTGAGTCTTTCTTGCTCCATCCTGGAGCTGTGAGCTGCACCAACCTCCCATTTGAATGTTTTTAATAAACATGGGCTGAAGAGGCTCGTGCCAGTGTGATAACGTGGAGGGAGGTGTGTGGTGTGAAAAGCTTTTGGGGAAATGGGACAGAGGTGTTTGCACTGTGGGATTTTTGACACCTGGTGTTGGAGGCTGAGCAAAGCAGAGAGATGTTCTCTGGCACAGAGAGGGTCATTCAGAGCATACAAGCCTTTTTCTCATCGCTCCCTGGAGGGACTTGATTGGAGATTGAACCTTATCCCTTAAGTTGCTCATTGGAGAGGGTTTAGGATTTTCCTGTACAGTGGCAGAGCCTGTAAACAATGATCCTTATGGGTCCTTTCCAGCTCAGGATATTCTATTCTGTTCTGTTCTCCAGGTCTCTGGGGGTTACCTGGCCAGACTGACATCCTGCCCCTTCACCTCCCTCCTTCACAGCAGGGAGGGATGCTGCTTGGTTTGGATGAGTGCCAGGCAGAGCTGATCCCCCTGGGGCAGAAGCAGCAGAAATGGAACTGGAGAAGCCGTGACTGGGACCCTGCTGCTTGTGTCTTTCTGCAGTCTGATAAAGGAGACAGAAGCATCTCTTCTCACTCATTCCTTGGCCAAGAGAGGCACGAGGAGTCATTCCTCAAGATGGCTTTCTGCAGCCTCCACTGTCCCCCCCACCAGGCATCAGATTCTGAAGGAGCACAGTCCCAGTCTCTCCCAGACTCTTTGTTCCCAGAAGAGGAACAGACGACCCAGAGTACTTCATCAATAATGTGTATTTTCCTCACTCATATCTCCACAAGATCTTGGTGGGTGTGGACATGTTTCCCCGGCTCTCTACTCCTCCTGCGTTCATTGGGGAAACTGAGGCACAGTGTGGCAGGAATGTGAGCACAGGCATCTCCTCCAGCACAGGCAGGGCTGCAGCAGAGCTGGGACCAAAACCCAGGGGGTTCAGTGCCTCACCTTGTGCCTCTGTGATAAATCCACCTTCTTGCACCACTCACTGTGCTCAGCATTAGCGTGATATTAACATGAAGGAGACATTGACACTCTGTTGGAGTTTTTGGGGTTTTTCTAAAGCATGTCATGTGGCAGTTATTAAAAGAGCTGCCTACATTTTACAAATATTTCCAGGAAGAAATTTGCCAGTGTCTGGGGCTACAGAAGAGGGAGTGTGAGGATGACCAGCACGTGGCTGGCTGCCAGACTGTGCTCTTTATCCATTCATCAGTCTGTCCCCAAAACCTGCCTTCTCCCAGTGAATTGGTAACAGCAATGAGCCAGGGTGCCAAAGCCTCTGTGTGCCCTGCTTTCCCCCTCCAGCCTGGCACGGGGGCCAGTGGCCCCCTCTCTCCGTTTGGGGCATTCAATCTGGGGCATTTGCAGCATTCCCCATCCTCAGTGGTGCCTAAATGAGGACTGCAAAACTGCCAGACTCATGTCTGTAAGCTGCCTTTTCCCTGGGGACACGGGGAGCTGAGACTTCCTGAGGGCTGCCTGTGATCAGCCCTGCACTGGTGGTTGCTGAATCTGGGCAATGGCTGGGGCTGGAGGGCTGCTTCCAGGACACTGTCAGTGAGAAGCGGGAAGAGAAGCTGTGCCTAGGGAAAGGGATTGTTAAAAAGCTAGGAGGAATCATAGACAAACAGGGGGAGTTGTCTGCAGGAGATCTCCGGGTAACACTGAAGAGTAATGGCAGCTCTCGGTGCCACTGAGAGCTTTGATTCCCCCGGCCATAACTTACACACTCATGACTCAGTGCAAAGTGCCTCCTGCACCTGCCTGCCTCTATAACGGATAAACAATAATAGTTTGTGGTTAAAATATTGCCCTCAGATGATAATCTGTGGGACATGGTTTATACAGAGCAGCTGGACTGGGAGCAGGGGGTAACCTCTCTGTCCTTGATGAGAAGCTTTTGCACCCATGGTGCTGGATCTGAGCGCAGGGAGAGGGATGCTGTTGGATGTAGGGGTTTGCAGCCACTGTGTGTGGCTCTGCACTCCCCAAAGCAGGCAAGGTGTGGGGAAGGGTCCTTCACCATTCACAAGAAGAGTGGTTACTGTGCTTACAGATGGAAATGGTATCAGTGAAACCTCAGCAGAAGTCCCACCCAGAATAACAGCAACATCAAATCTATGCAACACCATTTTCCCAGGACTTTACCTCCCTCCTGGATGGTGGCTGCTTGGGGCTGGGTGACCAGGATCAGGATAACTGGAGCAGGATCTCAGCCTGGAGATCTCAGCAGGATCTCTTGAGGCTCAGAAGAGGTTTGGGGACAGACAAAAGTCTCCTGCAAGTGGGTGGCAGTGACGCAGGGCAGAGCATTGGTATTGCTGGTATGTCGAGCACCTTGTTTATTATACCTCAGACATGTCGCAACAGTCCTGGGTTGTGTAATGGTTTCCAGGAGATTTTCCTGCTTTTAGTTTTTGGAGCTCTCATTCCCAGGGCTTAGTTTCTACCAGAGATGGGTTGTGGTAGAAAGAATGAGTTAAAATCAAATTCTGCTTAGGTGGGGTTTTGTGTTGAGATACGAAGTGTGTGATGTAGAGAGGGAGGAGACCTTTCTGATTTGTTTTTTCTTCCTTCTCAAGAGCTTACAGATATGGGTGAAAGATGGGTGCAGCTTCCCGTCTCGGCGATCTGACGCTACTCTGCTTAATGAAAATTGTAGGCCCTGACACCAGGAATTTCACCCACAGGGAATTAAATATTTCTCCCTAGTACAAATAAGAGGTCATATTTGACAAATGGCTTTGCCTTTCCACTGCAAGAGGCTGAGGATCCCAAGATCCAGCTTGAGTATTTGTGGCACTTTTGGGGCACTCCTCTTGCCCCTGCCAAGTCCCAGCCCTTCTCAACCAGGTTCTGGCACATTCCTCCCTTTCCCTTGGCACGTGTGCACTTTTCCTCTCCCTTCTCTCCCTGTCTGGGATTTGGAGAGTTTGCACAATGAAATGGCAGTCACCTCAGCCTCTGCAAGGTGCAAGAGCAGAGAGAGCTCTGCTCTCCCAGCATTCACAGTTTGGGGCTTGGATAACTCCTCTGAGTTGTCAGTCAGCAAAGGCGAGCTCTTCATTCGGCACGGGTGACCTAGGAGTTTCAGAAGCTTAAAATATTGCACAACTTGGAAGAATTATCGCTGGGAAAACTGCTGTAGCATCCCAGGGAAATTCAGAGCTCCACCACAAACGCAGAGGAATTCAGCCTTCTCCTTGAAGCGGCTGCAAGAATTTCTCAATTTGGCCATCTTTGTTTTCCAGAATCTCATTTGGCACATTGGCTGAAATCTTCCTGGCCTGGGTTATGCCCCCAGCTCCAGGGGCTTTTCTTATTTTTTGAAAACTAAATGCTGGCACGATTATAAGGAATTGAGGGAAGATCTTAAAATGGAAAATGTTGGGCAAGCCTAAATAGTTTTGCAGCATGCAGCATGGTGAGAGGAACCTCCTTGGTGGAGAGACTGGGTCTGTCATGCTGCTGGCTGCTGTGCTCAGCTAGACTGAGCACGGATGGGCTCTGAGCGTGGGAGGATGCTCCTGTCCCCACTCCAAAGGAGTGCAGCAAATACCAGGGTACAGCAACACCAAGCCTGCTTCCCACTGCATTTCTCTGCAGGGAGGCGCTGGACAGAGGCTAAGTGGGACCTCTCCAGCTCACTGCCATGACCAATCTCCTCCCATATCCAGACCTGAGTCCTCAAAGGATGAGTTGCACCATGTTTTTAAGCCCATAGCAAGGTCCCCCTCTGTGCTTCCCTTGCAAAGAATGAAATAACCTGGAAGCTGTTGGCCTCTGGAAGCAATTTAGCATGGGACGTGGCTATTAATTTAAATAGATTACAGAAATTTGAACTAAGCTGCATATAAATCTTCTGACCAGTTCTTTCGGCTTTGGTCTCTGTTGTTTACACTTTTTTTTTCCTTTCTTTTTTTGTTTTTGAATTGTGTTTTATTGATTCCTGAAGCTGTGATGTTTTGGTTGGAACTCACTGCTTGGATGGCAGGCGGCTTCTCTCTTCCACACATATTACCTTTCAGAGCTACTGTGAGTAGGACACAGATGTTGTTAGGTCTCAGGTAAAGCCATCAAAGGTGGACGTTCAATCAAGTTTGACATCATCTTCAACCTGAAGGCAAAGGGGTTGGTTTTGATTAGCAGCTCACGGGGTTGAGCCTAACCCGTATCAGCACTGCTGCTGCTACTTTACCTGAATGGCAAAACCACAGATGGTAATTATAACCGTAAGTGCTTACAGATTTCCTAACAACAAAGATAATTTGTTTGCTCCATGCCTTGTTAGAAGGGGAATTTTGTTCTGGTGACTGGGTGGTTTGTGAATCAGTCATTGCCCTTTCACCCCTCCGTCCCCAGCTCGGCTGTTCCCCCCAGCTGTGGCCATTAGATGTTGATCCAACCAGAAGGGTCCCACCGAGTCTGTCTCTGCAGTGGCCACAGAGATGCCAGCCCAGTGCATGGGGCAGTCCTGGCCTGGTGGGGAGTGGGATGCTGTGCTGACACCCATGGGATGCCCTGGATGCTGGGCAGGGAAGGTCCTCCTTGCTAAAACACCCCTTTCCTCATCCTATGCACATAACTTCTAGGGCAATTGAGGTGAAAACTTGCTGTCAGGCTTCCCCTGACAGAGCTGAGCAGAGTAAAGCTCAGCTGCATCCCCCCTGCTCACCCCACCACCCTACCATGTGGAAGGACAAGACAGCATGTGAACAGCCAGGCTAGCACCTCCATCCTGGGAACCACTGCCAAAAACCATGGCTTTCCTCCCTTCTGAAGGTGACCCAGCACCTGAAATCCTAGGAGAGAAATGGGGGGAGCTCGTCCCTGTTGATCCCTGACAGCCGGCGGTCTCTCTCCACCCTGCGGTCTCTCTCCGGCGCTGGAGCCGGTTACCTGTGAATTAAACCAGCTGGTGCCGGTGGCTCGCTGGCAGCCCTGGCCCATGTCCACAGCCATTCCTTAGGGCAGAAAGCCTATGGGTTCGGCTTGGACCCTGGCTTGGCAGCAACTGAGGGCAGCGTCTCGCCTGGCAGCCAGGCAGCCAGATAACAGCTTTGATTTCTGGGTCTCACTTTAATTATAATGGAAGGACGCGGCTCGTTAAGTGCCCGCTTTGCTTTCCAGCGATCCCTCCCGGCTGCCAAGTGCGCTGGGCTAACAAAAGCATTCCTCTCCCCGCCGGGGCCGGCCGCAGCAGCCCGTATGGCGAGCAGACGGAGGGGATTAATGCACACAAGAACAGTCTGCCCGGCTCCTGGTCCCTGCACACAACCCGAGACCTCTGAGCAGCCTCTCCGGGAGGAGAAGCTACCCTTGAAATGGAGATCTCCAAAAAAGCACCCTTTACACCCGCTCATCTCTGCCTCTCTGCCTGGTACCAGCAGAATACCTGCAGGGTCTTGCCCCAGAGTGTTTCTTCTGTCCCACAGCTCGGATCAGATGATTTTTTTTTTTTTTTGTGCCAATCGTACCTGGAGTTGTTCAAGACGGTGATATTGATCTTGTTCATATTTGTTGCCTTAATGAGTCACAAATTCTGTCTGTGAGCAGAGGTGGTTTGGAGGTGCCGGCTGGCTGCTGCTAACCTGCCTTTCTGGAAGGGTAGGAATTTCAGCAGATTTGGAGAACTGGTGTTTTCTTAGGTTCCTAGAGGAAATCACATTAATTGCAACAACCCCCATGTGCCTGCAGCAAGCAGAAGAGATAGGATCTCCCCAAATGTCTGCTCCTGAAGTCTGTAACCTTCCTAACAGCCCTTCTCCCACCCTGCAGCACCGAAGGACCTGAGGCAGGTGATCTGCCAGACCCAAACCCTTACAGCTGCTTTGAGGCTAAATTGTTCCTGTGCTGATTCATCTTCTGTCTGCAAATGGTACTCAGGGCTGGGCAGAGGTGTCAGCTCTCCACATGGGCAGGGGACTCGGGCTGCTGTCCACTGCCACTCTGATCTTGGCTGGGGCCAAGATTTCCTTCTTTTGAAATTATTTTAATATTCAGACTACACAAATATCCTCACATGGGCACAGTGCATGGGGTCACAGTGCAGTGCTAGTGTGGAATTTATATAAATGCTGTGTGGGGTATGTCTAAACAATGGACCTGTATTAATCAAGCTTAATATTAATCAGCTTTCTCCTCCACTCAGGTCTAGTAATGCCCCCACTCCTGACCCAGACATGGAGCTGGTTTGGGGATGCAGGCTCTTTCCGGAGCAGGACAGTGTGCTTCTTGCATCTCTCAGATGCTCCTCAATAGGCTTCATTTAAACATTAACTCCCAATTTGCCTTTGGGCTCAGGGCATGGAAAAAATTAGAGCAAAAGAAGAATTTTTCAAGAAGCTCAGAGTGAGCAAAGCAGGGTTATAATAGAAATAGTTTTTGACCTTAATTATGGCTTCTAATGGAAATAGTTGTGCAACCTCAGCAGTGGGGTTTGGTATGTGCAGCAGATCTGAGCCGAGGATGGTGACGGGAGGACAACGAGGGCTCGGCAGCCTTTGGCTTTTTTCTCAGGGAGGCTCTCAGAGAGCTGGGCTGAGGCTGGTGAGGGAAATGTTCCTCAGTTCCACCAGCCACAGCTTGGGATCGCTCCATCCAGAGCAAGGCTTTGCCCCATTTCTGCTTCAGACAAGAATGTAGAGGCAGCCTTGAGGCGGCCTCAAGTCCCTCATCAACGCCAGCAGAATGTACAGGCAGCACCTAGCCGAGCACCTCCGGAGAGAGGGGTGGGGAAGAGCCTGTAATTCCCTGCTGGGATAGCACAGCAAGTCCCAGCATGGGGCAGCATGGCTCGTCCTGGTCATCTTCCCTGCGGGGCAGGGGGAAGTGGGCTGGCTGCCTGCCCCTCTCAGCTCCTCCAGGAAAGCGATTCTCTGCTGTGAATGCCGATACAATGAACTCCAGTGCTGTCCTCCAGGGATAAATGATGCCGATGAGAGCAGAGATACTCCTTTGAAGGATCTGGATTGCAAAATAATGACACAGCATTTGCGAGGGTTGGGGGCAGGAGGGGTTAATTACTGAAGAGGAAGCACATCACCTTTGGTGTAGGGTCAAACCTCCTCACTCTGGAAATCTGCTGTTATTACCCCTGCTCTAACGGGTCACTTGGCACTGCCTGGGAGCAGTGACGTGTGCAGCTAATGTGATTTAAAATCCTCTGGTTTTGGTGATCAGTGGATGCCAGCCCTTCAAGGGGGCAGGTATCGCCTGGTTCACCTCTTTTCCTGCCACAAAGGCATCAGAGATTTCAGGGGAAAAGGCTTTCTTGTGACTAGGGAAATTCAGGAGGCATGAGTGGTTGACTAGCATAGCTGCAGGGCTGGAGGACACCAGCCAAAACCACTGCCATCAACAGGGCAGACTGGGATGATGGGAGATCCAGAGGGACTTGAAGAAGGTGACCTCCTCCTGTGCCTGCACACTGCCAGGAACAGTCATGGAAAATGATGGTGACCTCCTGCAAGGGACAGGTCTCCGTCTCTGCGGTGGCGTGGGGAATGGCAGCCCCCCTTCCCCAGTGTGCTGTGCAGAGCTTCCTGCCACACTGCCCCCCTGCCAGACCTCAGGCAGCTTTAGGCTGTCCCCAGGGGGAGCAAAGTCACCTCCCAAAGATATCCATATGTCTCTTCCGGAGATAAATGCAGAAAATGTGGGTTGATTCCCAGTCAAAAAGGAACATGTGGTGCAGCAAGCCCCATCCAGCCTCCACGGTGTATCTTTGGGAACACCTCATGGTGTGATCTCACAAGTGTGATCATGAGGAGGGACTGGAGCTGCAGCAGCTCTGTTTCACCTCCCAGGCTTGGAGTCGGTGACCTCCTGTATCCCAAAGGCAGCTCCTGTCTTATCAAGAGCAGAGGGACAATGCTCTGCTTCTGAGGAGAGGCCCAGAAGGTCCCCCACAAGGTCTCCCCACAAACTCAGGGCCCAGCAGCCATTGCTAAGGCACATGTCCTTGCATTTTCAACTCTCAGTTCTTGAAAACTCAGGAAAACCTGACCATTTTGGACCTCCAAAGAGTGCTGGAAAACCCTGGCCCTAGTGTGGGGGTTGAGTTGTTTGGAAAATTCAGGCTTTGTGCTGAAGATGCAAACATGTTAGTTCCCCTTCATTGCCCATGCCTCTGTGTAGGCTGCAGAAATAAAGCAAGTGTTTAACATGCAGGCATTTAACCCTTTCAGGATTCCGGTTTATTCACAGC
This sequence comes from Phainopepla nitens, assembly GCA_013400175.1. Lineage (NCBI taxonomy): Eukaryota > Metazoa > Chordata > Aves > Passeriformes > Bombycillidae > Phainopepla > Phainopepla nitens. Next base: position 953,694 of record VXBQ01009297.1, read on the forward strand.
ATTAACTAACATAAAGAATCGTCCGGTGCATTTTGACAGCTAATGTTTTAAAGTTCTTATCATAGTTTTTTTTTTTTTCTTTCATCACAGTTTTTGTATTGTGTGGTGAAGATTTGTCTCTATCCTTGCCTAGTTTATCTATAATTCAGGACATTTTTACACTTAGGTTATAATTGACTTTTCCATGCTGCAGCAACTCAAACAATAACTATTAATATTCAGCAGTCTATAGTGATAAAGATTTCCATTTACTTTCTTTTACTTAACCATGTGAATATACGACATCCTATCTCACACGGATAATATTGAATTCATTCATATTTACTCTCCATTTTCGTGTATAACAATATTGAAAGAGTGAGCACTGCAGTTTTGGGGACATCTGACTCCCACTCTCAGCTGGCCAGCTCTGCTTCCACAGAAGGGAGCCAACACTTGCAGGTCCTGGTGAGGCTGTGATATGCCTGGCCATCACCCCTCAGATCTTCCCAAGGCTGAGGAAGAAGGTGGAGCAGAGTACCTCAACCTGCCTCCTCTCAGGAGCAGGACCCTGGTCCTGATGAGGATGCTGCATTTGCACCCAAGAAGCAGTTGCCATTAAAAGCCCAAAATGGAGGGAGCTGAAAATGGGGAAAATGCCTCGGTACTCTGCTCCAGGCATCCCTCATGGTGTGGGGTAATGCCGTAGATGGATGTGTGTGCAGGGTGGATTGATGGTGGAAGAAGACACGAGCTGGGCTGGGAAGACAGAACAATTCGTTCTTTAAGGGGATTGTGCTGCAACACAGAACCAGGAGTCTCCTGCCCTGGGCTTTACAGTGTGACCTTACACAGGGCAGGTGAGGGAGGCTGAGGACACACCAGGCTGATCTCCCATCCCTTTTTCTGCTATAAAATGCACGGTGGCAAGTTTGATGGAGAGGCTCTGAACATTAGCACTTCAGCCAAGGCTCTGACCCACCACTGTCACCACCAGAGATGGCAAAGGTGGCCTGGCTCTGCCTCAGGGCTTTATTCTGCTGTACAGCCTCCTCCTGTCATGCAAAGGCACCCTGTGTCTGGGTACTGCTGAGACCAGTGCCAGGCTGGAGAAGTAGCCAGGAGGGGAACCAGTAGGAAACCCCAAACACACTCACCCTGGTGCTGGGCAGCAGCAGATGAGCTGGCTCTCAGCAGAGAGGATGGAGTGGTGGGAGGGTGAGCTGTCCCTTGTTGCTGGGGCCTGGGGATGGAGCTGTGTGCATTTCCTTTCTATTGACCCTCGAAGGCTGCATGCCTTCCTCCCAGCCGTGTGGGGCCCTGTGTGGCACCTCACTGCAGGGGCTCACACACCCCTCTGCCAGGCTCTTGGCACATCCTGGGAAGCGCTGCGCGGGGAGATGCCCTCTCCTCCGTTCCTCTCTCCAACGGAAGGTGGAGCAGGGACCGGCTGCAAAGCCAGCAGCAGGCAAGGTATTAACTGCAGCTGTGTCGAGCTGTTGTGACTGAGCTCTTCCTTGTAATTATGAAAAATGTCCTGCACAGAGGAGAAGTGGCAGAGCTGCTCCCCCCTGCTTGGAGAGAATGACTTTCCCAGGCAGCTTTCCTCCAAAAAAGAGGGGCTCTTCATCCTCTCCGCCCCAGCCACCCACGGAGCGGGACTGTTCCCACCGGTGCTGTTGGTGAGCTGTTCCTGTGCTTCACGGCTAGTTAAGGGCTAGTGGGGTTAAACGGATAGTCCATTAATCTCGGCCCGCCGAGGTCAGAGCCGAGGGACACACATGCGGCTGGTGATTTACGGGCAGCCTATGCCCGTGCCCTTTCTTGGGGCTGCCGCCAGAGCTGCCCGGCATGGTGGGCACTTGCCAAGCCTGGCAGGAAGGCCAGCGGGCCAGTGAGCTGTTCTGGCTGCGGCCAGTGCTGCTTCTACCCTGGCCCAGCCCTGGCAATAACTCACCTTGCAGAGACGCCTCAGGAGCAGCACTCCCCACGACAAAGCTCACCCTCCAGCCACCTCCACTGCCCTCCCTGCCTCAGTTTCCCCATCTTTAGAAGAGTCACAGCCTCTCCAGCCTCGCAGGACCCAATGCCCATCACGCACTGTGCAATGCCCAGCCCGGTGTGAGGGAGGGCTCTGTGTCACCCACAGAGCAGCTGTCCCCAGTGTGCAGCAGGTGGGATGGAGACAGACAGCACTCCGGGGACCCCGCAGCCACTGGGAGCTGGGGGCTGTCCCTGCAGCACATGTGGAGATGGGATTCCCTCTTCTTTCATGTTCCTCTTGGCCTCTGATCAGAAGTGTACACTATCTGCCTGCTATTATCCTGCCTGCTGCTCTCTGCCCCGGGAGCAATCACAGGGTGAATGAATAAACACAACAGCATTTAGAGAGATCTGAAAGGAGATGTGATGATAATTTCTTCCCTGCAAATTGTAGGCGCTCATGTTTTCAGCGTGCTGAAGGCAATTAGAGCCAAGCGGAGCTGGCAAGATGAGGGACAACGCTGGAGAAGCTGCGACTATGGAGCCGTAATAACAATTTAGATTCTATTTAGATACAAGTGGCTACAAGTCGCGTCTCAATATTGAATCAATCGACACAGATAAATGATTTAATATGGAGGTTTTTGCCAGAGAGGAAGGACCAGCCTTTAGAGGCACTCAGATGGGATGGGCATCAGGGACAGATCCAGAGCTTCTGGCAGCATAGAGGGGAAACAGAAAGGGGTGATCCTGTGGGGAACAAATGCCCTTTCTCGCAGTTTTGGCACTCTGGGCCGGCTTATGCTCGGCATCGATTGAGGAGGTATTTTTAGAGGCAGTCTGGTATTTGTTAACCTTCTTGTGCAGAGTGGAACTCACTTCTCAAAAGCATGTGTGCGCGCACGCGTGCGGGAGGCAGGAGAGATCCCGCCAGAGATAAAACCTAAGTAGCCAGCCCCAGCCAAAGGCCGGGCGCAGCTGTATAAATATGAGGTGGCCCCCCTCACCCCCCACCTCCTCACAGTCAGTGGGGCGGGTGACACTGGAGAATGCTTTGCTGTCATTAGTTAATTGAGCTGCCGATGTTAAGAAAAGGTTATGTATTTCTCCTGGTAGTTTTTCTTTGTAAAACTCTGACAGGGATCTCTTGCAATAGCAGTGGTAATGTCCCAGCTGGGGAGTCCAAGCAAATCTTCCCTATGGTGCTGATTTTTTTTTCTTTTCTTACCCTTCTTTCCATATTTTCCCTCCCATACGGAGGTTGCTCTGTGGAGGAGCAGAGAACCCCAAGCCACCCTGTGTGCCTGCCTCCTGTAAGTGATACCCCTCACTGCCGCCCCATGCAGGGTCTCCCTGCCAGCCTGGGGACCACCGGCAGCGTGGGCCCTCCATCCCCTTACCTGCTTCAGGAAACAGCCCAGGGATCCTTGCACAGTGTCTGCTGTCCCCTCGCAGCCAGGCACAGAGTACTTGAGGGGGAAAGGGGATTGGATCCTGTCTCTGCTGCTGGAAGCACTGCAGAAGCATTGCAGTTTGCTCCTATGGAATCTGAGAGGCTTCGTTTAATTGGACCCACGTGCATGGTGCTGTCAGACGGGTCCCTGAGCATGCCAAACTCATTTCACTGCAAGCATTTTTAATGTTCACCCCTTGAGACCAAGTGTCAGGGACCTGGGAGACAGTCTCTTTCCTCTGCCTTGGCTCCGAGTTGTTCTGCTGGGAAGTTTTCCCAGATGGAGATGGGTCACACCTGGGATGGCTGGGAGTAGTGAGGCAGGCTGCTCTGCAGGTTGAGTATGGGAAAGAAGTGGGAATGCAGGGTCCTGGGAGCTGCAGCAGGTCGGGCTCAAGCAGCCTGTGTTTGCTGCTGCAACCTACAGCTCTTTGTTCCAGGCAAAAGAGCAGAGTCCCTGGTGTTGCTACCGCAGCAGGAGGGGTGTGAGCTGTCTGTAGGTGCAAGGATTCGTTTGCTGGCACCACAGTGAAGGTGCATCTCGCATCCGTGCTTAATGATCACTCGAACATCCTGTGCCTGTGAAGCACCGCCCAGGTGTTCAGCTCTTCCTGGGGACAGCAGGACCGGCTTTTGTAATGATTCACCTTCCAGCTGCCGTCCCGCAGCAGCTCCCAGGCGTTCACATCCACATGAAACGGAGGGCTGTCATTATCCGCCCCCGGAGCACCGAGGCGGAGGAGCAGGCTGGGCGAGCTCCTGGCTGGGATGGCTTCACCCACGGTGAGAGCGGCTCCAGCCGTGAAGTGCAGCGTGGCCCCGGGCCGGCTGCCACGGCCATCCCCACCCCTCGCAGCAGGAGCATCCGCCCTCGTCCCGCCAGGACCCACCGCTCCTCGCGGAGGGGATGCATCCTCCCACTGGGACCAAGAGGGGAATGACAGGGCATGGCAAGGCAGCGTGGGAGCCCTGAGCAAGCAGGATTTCACTTCTCCCATGGGGACCTTATACCAGTGTAGCACATCTTACTACAGATTTTGCTCAAACAGCTGCCTTCCACTGCCTTCAGGTTTCCACTGACTCTGCCTAAGCTTCAGTGCTTTTATTCCCCAAAACATCTCTGTTCAGTACTCTCAGTTCCTCAACCAGGTGATGATTTGGCAATGGATCTGCCAGTGAGACAGACCTGCACCTGCCTAACAGCTGGCAGTGCCCACCCGTGGCAAGCTCAGCTCAACCAGCACGACCTGTCTTGCAGCCAGCCTGGCCAAGCAGCAGAGCCTGCTGCCACAGAGCCTTGCAAAAGACTTGCCATAAACCCAGTACTGAGGTGGAGGGAAACCCGTAAGTGTCCAGGTGGAACATGGGGGTGATGCACTGCTGTGCTCCTGCACACCACCCTGGCATCAGGTCTCCACATGATGAAACGTGACCCAGGCAGTCATCGGGTCAACACTGCTGGGGTCAGAGCCCAGCCCAGCAGTGGCTGTGTCCATGGAGGAGGTCACTGACCCCAGCTTCCCACTACTGCCTGTGGTGAAGAGGTCACCACAGCCCCCACCCCCAGCACAGTGGTCGCTGGCTGATCCTTAATTAATCCCAGGCAAAATTAATCAGTTGACATCCGACAGCTGAAGAGCGGATGGCAACCGCTCTGGGGCTGTGCCTCCTCTGAGCAGCAGCACTGGACCCGTCTGAGCGTCTCTGGCCCCAGTTCTGGGGGATACAATCAAGATTTCCTGGAATTGTGTCTGACAGTCTTCATTCCCAGTAGAACGATGCTTTCCCACTGCTGCAGAGCAAATCAGTCCTAGGACCACAGCAGCAGCTATTTCACTGACAGCGCTGAATTCTCCTCATCACAGGGATGACCATGCCTTCCCATTTCCCACTACTTCACTCCCTCCTCCTGGCCCAAGTCTTTAATCCTTCCCCCACAGGCTCTGCCAGTTTGGATTTCTAATCACGGTCAGTGCATGCTGGAATTAATGATCTGATCCAATCGACATCCAGGAATCCGTAACGAGACTCTGCTTTAGATTAATCAGTCATTAGGCCAAAATGCCAACACAGTGCCTGAAAACTATTTGTCTTTCCTGCCGCGCTTTCTTTTTATTTCTTTCATTTTAAATTACTCCAATGGGCTCAGCTCTTCCCCTTTTCCTTCTCAGAAAAGGGAGCAGCTTCCTTGTCGTAAGTGCCCACCCCAGGTTCTGCCCTCTCCTGTCCCTTACACAGAGTCTTGGATGCTCTGGCTCTGCTTCACTGCAGATCAGCTAATTTGGCACATAAAAAGAGGAAAGTCAATCCTGATCTTAAATGCAACGACCAGAGATTGTTTCAGAAGCAGGCTCACACCTTGCTGGTACAAGAGCTGCCAGAGGGTGCCAAGGCTCCTGCTCCAGCCCTCAGCCAGGCTCTGGCAGTCTCCAGGCGTGGGGGATGCTGCACACCTGGGGTCTGTGGGGTTCCCACCCACAGAGATGATGGCAGTGCCGGCTGGGCTGGGATGTGGGGCACACATGGTGGGTGCTGCTCCCGAGGCAGGAGGGAAAGCAGCAGGGGTCCAGTTTTGGTGACCTCATTCCTGCAAAGGATATTGGAAAACAGTAACAAGATCAGAAACAGGTTGAGATACATGGCAGCGCTGAGCCCCAAGACCTGCTTACCGTGAGAAATTTAAGGATCCCAATCAGTTGATCAAAGGAGAGGAGACCTGAGCTGCACCAGGGGAAGATATCTGATAGCAGAGGCTTCTCCAGCTTAGCAGGTAAAGCAGGATGCCGCAGCGGGAGGTTTCAAAGGAGGGGGAAAAAATTGAATTCAGGCACAAATATTTTTTTGGGAGAGGAATCATCTGCTGCAGCAAGGGAATGCTGCAGGTCCTTCAGGTACAGGGTCCTTAAATCTGTGGGTGCCACTCAAATGCTGAGGTCTAATTTCCTCCACACACTAAAGGAACTGATGGGGTGTTTCCTTTGCCACGTGCAATGCAGTGCTAATGCCTGTGGCCTCTGCTGGCTCTGAGACATGAATAAAACAAAAGCAGTTCCCAGCTCCTTCACGAGCACCTCTTTGGAGATGGAGGGGGCAGGAGCAGGGTTTGCAGTGTGTTTCCGTAGCTCATTGTATCCTCATCCCAGCACCCTCCCTACCCACCTCAGCTGGGTAAATCTGATAAGTACGAGGGTTAGGCTTTATTCCACTTGAGCGACTTCTGAAACACGACATTTTTAGCCAGACCTGCACCTGTCCCTGGGGAGCTGCAAATGAACCTCACTTAGCTTACAGAGAATAGGTGCTGATCTGTCAAATGTTACCAGGAGCACTGTGGTGGGCGGGGAGGGTGCGGGGGTCACGCCAGGGAGAAAGCTGTGCTCTCTGGCTGTGCCCAGCATCCTGGGAGAGCGGCAGGAAAGCAGAGGGAACGCACAGCCTGTTCTGGGGCCTTGTCACCAGCCTAACTGCCTGATGCTGAGCAGGGCTTAGCGCTGCTTCTCCTCAGCTGCTTTAAAAAGCAGAGTTTTCTGCTCTGCAAGATCTAAGCATCCTTCAGGAGCGGGGCCGCAGGCAGGGATGTGGATGGGCACTCTCTCCCTAGGAGCCCTGGTGCTTCCCAGGGCGTTCTGTGTTCAGCACCACAGTGAGGCATTGCCAGGACAGAGCCTTTGCCCCAGACCTGGCAGCTGAAGGTGCTGGAGATGCCCTCAAGGGCAGCACTGTGCAGCTCAGCCACGGGGCTGGACCCCCTCCAGAGGCAGCAGGCATCCTGTGGCCATCTGTAATGATGTGAGGAGGGGAGAAGGGGATGTAACAGGCATAAACAGCATCCCCTCTGCAAGGCTTATCTCCCACTCGAACCTTGTTCCATGGAATACCCCCTCCCATCACCCTGGGAGCCAGTCAAGCCGCAGAGAGGCAACCCCCAGAGCTGCCCTCAATCAGCAAGGCCCCCCTTTGCAGCATCAGCCCTGCCTCCCAGCCTGTATTTCCAGCCTCAGCAGTGAAGGCTGGGAGCAGGGGATGCCCCACTGCGTTGGTCACCCTGAGAGCCAGCCCCTTCCCTCCGGCTGCTCCGAGGGGGATGAGGGAACGAAAGGTGCCTGGAGCTTATTCACTCTTCTCACTGGAGGAGGGGAGTTTATTGGAAAACACCTGGAATCTATTAGGCCTGGAATATGGAGTCAAGGTTTTGCCGCCTGCAGGCAGCCCAAGTATAAATAGCGGCAAAGGGTTTGTTTTGACTACTTTAAATTGTGCAGGTTTCGTGCCCTGAGAATTGGGAGTTTGAAGCTGCTCCTAACGTAATAATCCGCCCGCTTCCCCCTCCTACCCCAGTGGCCAGGAATCTGCACCTTGTTCTCTTCTCCTTCTCATTCTTCTCTTTGTTTGACTATTTTCCCTATTTCCCATCTGTTTATCACAAACCTCCCTCTTCCTGGAGCCTTCGTGGGTCTCCAAGGAGGGGAGAGTTGGAAATGTTGTTGCATGCAGGGAAGTGGAGGGGAAAGTTTGGAGATTTACAATGAAAACCAGAGATGGAGGGGAAAAAAAAGAAAACAAAACCAAGTGCCAAAACACTGGGGCAGACCCTCTGTGTGACAAGGTGACCCACCAGTGATGGGGGACAGATTTTGCCCCGGGTGATGACATGAGCATTGCCACTGCATCCTGACTGGAAACAGAGCAGGAAGGTTTGGTGAGGAGCTGCTGCCCCACCACAGCCAACATCCTCTCCCATTCCCAGGGCTGCAGCAATGTTGTTCCTGCTAATGCCATAGTAATAGAGTGGTATGAGGCTCCTAATGGAAATGCTACATCACTGCCAGCACAGAGTCCTCAGTCCCAGTGCTAATGATTATTGCTACTGTCTCGTGCCTATGCCACCACGCTGATGTGTCTGGCAGTTCCAGGCAGAGAGTGATGCAGCCTCCACTCAGAGAAGTTGCTGTTCCAAATTAGACCATATATCTGCGAGGAAAAGGAGGAAGGGAACTCTGAGGGCCGCAGGCTCACGGGCTGTCATCACTACTGCGTGGAGCAAAGGGCAAGCATGGCCACCGACGTTCCCCAACCTGCCCCAGCCTTCTCCTGGCACAATGTCCCCTCAGCAACATCATGCTCCCTGCCCAAAGTCGGCCCTCACATCCTGCTCTTGGCGTGGTGCCTGACTGAATTGCTCTCAAAATGTTTTGGCATCACCTGGAGCAAACAGCAGCACAAGAGACAGCGCACCAGGGCACTGTCACAGCGTCACCCATCCAGTGTGACAGGCACGAGAGTGGGGCCTCTTCTGAGCACACCATGGTGGGACTTGGGAGACCCTGGTGCTGAACCATGGCCCCTGACCTCCGAGGAGAAGTGCCCTGAGGGCTGGGGGCTGCCGCACACCACGGGTAGCAGCTCTTCCCCTGGCTTCAGAGCCATCTGTGCTGTAGACCTGAAAGTCAAACCCTGCTGACAAGCCATCTGGGGTGTCCAAACGACTGCACATGGTGCAATTTATTTTCCTACTTTTCCTTTTAATCATTGGTTTATTTCATTCATCTGGTGGGAAAACAGCCTTGAAAACCAAGGGTTTATGTCCAGGAAAGAGCTTACAGTGGCCAGGGTGACTGGGTGCACCGTAAGCACAGGTGTTGGCTTCTCAGCACCTCGTCACATGTGGCCAATGGCTGAAGTCACGCCTGAGGGCTTCAGGGTCCAGTATGGGGACTGGGGTCAGGCTGCCTGCAGACAATAACAAAATGCTAATCCACAGGAATAACAGTGGCCACAAATCACCCAGAAGCATCGTGGGGCTGTACACGCATATGCAGGGGGACAGGGAGCACCACCATGTCAACCAGTGTTGCCGTGGAGATGGAAATTGGGGACTGTCACTTCAAAACATCCCGCCACGAGGCTCAGGCCTGCTGGGGGATTTTCCCAGGCTTGGTTTACCCCTTGTACATATTTCTGCTCTTCATGCTCTTTGTCCTAATCTCATTTAAGAAACAGATTTGGAAGAATAAGGTTGGATGTGAGCCGGGAGCTGGAAGATGCTCACATTCCTGCTCAGTCTGTGAGCATCCAAGCCCATCACTGGGGACATGACTGTGCCCCGGGCACAGCATATCCTGCTGCTGGGGTTCTCTCAGCTGGTGTTTGCCTGCAGCCATCCCATGGGTTGGCCTTGAGGTATCGGCACAGGGCTTCAGTGGCAGGCAGGGCTCAACAGCATCCTTCCCCGAGGCACTGTGATCAAGGACAACGCCGCGTCTTTGTACCGGGAATGGCCGTGGAGCCCAGACAAACTCAAGCCATGGGGCTATCCCTTCCACACTGCCATCATTCTGGCTTCACTACACAGCTTCCCAAGCTGGCAGTGGCATCCCAGCTCCTCACAAGTACCCTCATGGCATGTGCCGATGGTTGCAGGGCGGGATAGCACCTCCCCTCACCCCTCTGTGCTGCCCAGCACACGGCATCTTCCTGCACAGCACAGCTCTGCCGGTCACCGCCTTATCTCTGGAGCAGTCTCTGCCACTCACACCCGGGCTGAGCATCATGAGGCAGCCCCGCTGTGACCGGGCCATCGTGGGGAGGGGGACACCGCAGGCTGGGGTCCTGCACCCACCGTGACTGCGCACATGCTCAATCTTGTCTCCTTTTTCGTGGAATTGGCGTGACACAATTAAAGCATCTCGTTAGACGGCATTATTTACTCCAGAGGAAGCGTGGGGCCGGCCGCGGGGAGCTGGCAGCTCGGCGTTTCGCACATCATTATGTTCCCCTCACAGCTTTGAAGTCGGAGAGCCGAGGCAGCTCTGATTCCCTCGGCGGACTCCCGCGCGCCTGGGCGGAGGCGGTGGCAGGAGGGCCCCGGGGAAGTCCTGTGGCACCCGCGAGTTTCTTCTTGTCCTGGTCCTCATCCTGCGAGCTCCTCCCGAAGCCATCACCTCATGGTTTGGCACCCCAGCGGGGCAGCTTTTGACCACGCCGCAGGGCTGCGGGAATGCAGACATCTCCGCCCGCTCCTCAAACGCGTCCCTTTTCCAGGCACCGGGATAGTCCCTTTGGCACGTCACCAGCTCGTGCAGACGGCAAACAAGCCTCCAAAAGCCCTGATGCCTCCCTGCGCTTCACCCCTGGGAGCACTGGTGTGCTCTCCCCGGAGCGGCGGGCTGGGATGGGTGCGCAGGGGCACCAGGGCTCCTTTGATGCCGCGGGTTTATTTACAAATGACGTGCGATATCCTGTTCCTCTTGGCGCAGCGGGAATTGAGCAGCGGAGGCTGTGGGTTTGCTCAGCCTGCCAGGCCTCCCCAGGCAGCACTGAACCCAACGCTCCTTCACCTTTCCTTCTTCTCAGGACTTATTCCACCCCTTTTTCGATCTTCCTCTGCCTTTGCTGCTTCTCCTTTTCTTTTTTCAGTGTGACTTACTGCTCTGTGCTGGCAGCATGAATCCCTTTATCCCTCTGTGCCCACGCAGCGGGGCTGGAGGAAGCTGCCTGGGCAGATGGGTCATCTCCAAGGTTAAGCAGCATCTCGGCTTCGCTCCCAGGCACCACTTGCCTCCATCCTCGCTCTAAGGCTGGAGGATCTGCCAGCGTGGCTGGCTCTGTCCCGGCTGCAGGGATTTCACCAGTCTTTTCTTTTAATAGGACTAGGGGAAAAAACAAACCGAACTGAAACAAAATGTTATTTTCACACCTCTTTAACCAGCCGGCTCATCCTTTCTGCTAGGCACTGGCTGCGGGTTGCCCTCCCCGCGGCATTCCTGCCTGGCGTGGGTCCCAGCCAAGGCTGGGCTCCCGTGCGCCCGCGGTGACCGGCGGAGCTGCCAGCGGCGGGCGGGAGGGTCACAGCGAGGAGGCAGCAGCACACCACGGGAGCAGAGCACAGCAGGGCGGACACCGCTGTCCTGGGGTGCCCCGAGGGTCCCACCCCTCCACAGGGACCCTCAGCAGGTTCCCTGGAGCGGCTCCAGCGGCGGCGGACCCTTGTGGGTCCTCCAGCCACCGCGCCTGAGCCGCCGCTGCCAAATGTTTGGGGGAGAGGAGCCAAGTCAGGCAGTCGGGAGATAAATCTGAGCTCTCGCTGGCTGCACTGGGACTTTGCTCAGGATTAATTGGAGGCAGCGGTTCTCCTCCTGCTCCTCTCCCCCCTACAGGGCCGGGGCAGCCGAGCTGGCAGCCCGGGCTGGCCCAGCTCCTCGCGGGAAGCTGCTGACATGTTTTCAGCATGAGGAAGGTGCGTGTGTGTTTGAGCTCAGGCGCAATCACTTGTGGAGGTGGGAGGAGGCGAGGGATGTGCTGAACTATGAATGAGAGCAGATCGGAGACGTTCCCTGCAACCCCGACAGACTCTCTCTCTGAAATATTTAGAGGTGCTTGCAAGATGCTGTTAGATCTGGCTGCTCAAGGGATTCTGGTTTTTTTTGCTGAACAAAAGCCTGGCGTCCACCTGAAGTTAAAGCTAATCTAAACAATAGGGAAAAATAAACACCAGGATGTAAAAGATGGACAACAGCCCCAGCAATAAAAAAAGCTGGAGTGGAAAAGGAGAGTGGGAATTGCCAGCGGCTGGTTTATTAGCCACACCACACCAAAAACATCTGACGCATGATACAAGATGCAAAACACAGCCTTAGTGCGGCAGGATAAGGCATGGGGAGATGTCAATGCCTGTCATCCCAGAGAACTGCAACCCCGCTCCTCGCAGCCTGAATTAATCAGTCTGCCAGGAACAGCCTTGCTTTGACCTCCGGCCTCCCCTCTGCCCTCCCCAGCAGCCGAGAATCTGGGAGATAAACACAATTTAAGGACTGCCTCTTCCCAAATGCAAAGCCTGGGCTAGCTGCAACCATCCCCAGCCCCTGGCAATGCCTCCCTGCAAATGCTGACCGAGGGCTTCAGTGCCGAGGGTGCCAGCATGGATCCAGCAGCGGCTGCAGCCCGTGGCCGCCCAGCATCCTCCTCCAGCATGTTATGGCGAGGATGTAATTTCTAAAATAACACGTTACTCTTGCTTAATTATCCCACTTTATAGAAGTCACTTCCGGCGCCAAGCTCGAGTTATGAGATGCATTTCTGAGCCATTGTCTGGGTGCCAGGAAAGAAGAAAAAGAGAGAGTCAGAGTTATGATTGTTATTGGAGTCTTTTATTTTGGTTTTTAGATGTCTGGATTTCTGTTATAAAATGTATGAACTGCAAAGGAACTGAAATCTTTATGCTTACAATATTAGTTTCTCATTTCTAGGCTGAAATGCTTATGGCTCTTCTTAATCCTCTTGGAAATATTCTGTGTGTTTATTTTTTTTCCCCAATATGTTTATGTAACTTCCTCTGGAAGCTCAATTTTTAGTTAATTAACTTTTTTGTCCAGAAATTCCTTAGCTTGGTTTCTTTATTAATAAACCTGGCATTTCCAGTTAAGACCATAGGTGCGCCTCTGCTAAGTTCCCTTGGTTTCCAGCAGCTCAAACAGATTGCTTGAAGGCTTTTGGCTTTCCTCTGAGCAGATGCAAGCCCAGATACAGCTTCAAAGATGCTCAAGCAGCCACAGGAGGAGGTGCAAGTCCTCAGTGGTCCGGTGTGACTGGAGTTAGCATAGCCACAGGGGCAGGAGGAGCGGGTGCCATTTCATGGTGATGGTTTTGGCAGCACCAACACCTGCTCAGACAGGAACCTGGGGGTCAAAGGATGCTGGGGACAGAGCTGGCAGGCTGAGGTCTCTCCCACGTTCATCTCTGTGGATGCAGCATGAGGCAGAGAGGGGAAAAGAGGTGCCTGGAGAATGCAGCTTGCCCCAGGTCCTCCTCCCAAATGGCATCACTGAGTCAGCCAGGCTCTCTCCACCTCCTTCTATTTTGCACGTCCCTGTAAGTGTCTAACACCTTTTCACTGTAATGTCATTTGAAGATTTAATTAAGGTGCTGTTTGTTCCCTCTCCCAGATAATTAATTGAAGGTGTTAGATAAAACCAGGCCTAACACCAATCCTTGCTGGGTCTGAACAGCACCTTCCAGCTCAAGATATTATTGTTCCCTTTTGTTTCAGATCCTTCTGCTTGTTCTCAGCCCTGTGAAAAGGCGTATATCCAAGCCAATTTGAATTAATTTTTCAAGCAAGATACCACAAGACCAAGATACTATTAAAGGCTTTGCTAGAAATCAGGGTTCATTAGAACACACCCGGCTGCCGTTCCCTCCCCTGCGCATTCTGCCCTTCAATAAAAAGACAAAAGACAAAAAGAGTTTTACCTGCCAGGGCTTTGGTGTTTAAGCCAAAGGATGTGCGTGGCTGTAAGGAAACTGATCCCTCACATGCCACAGCAATGAGAAGGCTTTTGGTGGTGACCTTGTATGTCCTCAGCAGTGCTGAGCCTGGCACAGCCCAGGGCTGGTCCTGCCAGTGGGGGCTCCCTGGGGTGATGTCCAGTGATGTGGGGATGTGGGGACATGGGGACATGGGGATGCTGACATTGCCTTGGGCAGTGAAACCCCAGCCTCTGTGTGTGCTGCCCCATTCCCATCACCCATGGCCTCAGTCAAGGCTGGGACCCAAATTTTGACACTTTTCAACTTTGTTAAGCCAACTGCACAGGCTCCTCCAAAGTGACACAGACATCACGTGTAATCACCAGCAGTCCCCTGGTCCCCCTGTACATCTCCTTTGCTTTCCCCAGCTAGTCCCAGGGATCAGGGCCAACCAAACCTGACCGGTTGCACCAGCAGTGCTGGGCTCTGGGAACACGTCTGTGATGGCAGGCAGTGCTCTGTGCATGACCCAGGGATTTCTCCTTGGAGATGTGAGGAGAGCCCAGTACAGCCACCCCACTGAGCACTTCCCTCAGCTCAGCACCTTTCCCTTTTTCTTCAAGTCAATGTCTCTCTCCCACACTGGAAAAGACTCTTAAAAATGATCAAAGGAGCCAGAAAGCTTTTGCAGTTTCTCCTTTAAATGGAATTTTAGAAAGCAAGAAGAATCCCACACTTATTACTTAAAAAGAGGGCCCTATCAGTAATGGGGATTTTGTAATGAGTCGATTTGAGCATGTTCTTGCTGACAGCCTGGGTGCCTTTACCCTCCTCTCAGTGTGAGATTTTTAGTTCAATTAGTAGAAAGTGTTCAACAGAAAATGTACTTGCAGCACAGGGCCCCCTGGTTTGCTGCACCGCCTGCACCTTGCAGCCCACACGGGAAGATGGATGATGTCTCAAGGGGTTCGGTCCTCATTTCTTGCGTCTCTCCACCAAGATGTGGTTCACAGCATCAGCAGAGTGCTGGGCTGTGCTGCTACAGCACTTGCAAAGAGTAGCAGCATGCAGGGCAGAGTTGGGCTGGGAGAAGGTGCCTGGTCTGTCCTGATAACCAGGAGGGAGCAGCTTGGAAGACCCATGTCTGAGGTCACTTTCAATTCAAACACCTGGCAGAGCCGACAGCAAAATTACAAAAATCCCTATTTTCTCTGCTGGTATATTCCAGCCATGCCTGTAGCCTGCCTCTGCTGTCAGAGAAAATGCAAACCACCCTTCTCAGCTCCCCAAACCACTGCCAGGAGGCCCGGGGTATTCTCCCATCCCAGCTTATGTCGCTCACACATTGCATTTAAATGGAACCCTTTCTGTCTCCTTAACAAGAATGGCACGGCTTTGCTTATTGCCTATTAACTTGAGAGGTGAACACATCAGCTGGCAGAATCAGAAACATTTACCATGAAAAAGAAAAGCTGAAATCCCATTTTCTTCCTGCAGCTCAGTGGGAAACAGCCTGTCAAGGCCAGGCAGGGCTGCGAGTATCTGCGCTCCTTAGGCACCTCCTCCACAGACAGCACTTCCCAGCCATACTGGAGGCTCCCACTGGAGGCTCCCCAGGAAGGACAAGCACTGCAGAGTGCCAGAGCTGAGGGGCAAAGGCATAAACTGCTCCAAATCTTCCCAGGTTCCACCCCTAGTGCTCCCTTCCATCCGCTGGTACCCCCACCCATGATTCCCCCCTCTTCTGAGGACAATGGCACCACACAAAGCCAGAGAAGGTCACACAACTGTCCAGGGACAACAACACAGGAGACCTCTGTTCCCTTCCCTCTTCTCCAATCATAGCCTGTTAGTTCTGGGGATTTGGGTTTCCATTAGTGCCTGTTTGGTGGCCTTTCTCCTTTATACTGGCATTTCCACGGCTGCTTAACTTCAGTGCATTTCATTAGCACAGAGGTTTCTGTCGATATTAGAAAGTCACTGTAATCATCAGGGGGATTTGCATGGCTGTTAGCCCAGGAGCTTCACTGTTTGCAAGTATTTTCAGCAGCATTTTTGCAGAAAAAGGTGCCTTTGACAAGCACGCTGTTGGGAAGGCTCCGTATCCCTGTGTCCCACTCTGCACTAGAGTACTGCACTCCTCTCGCCTGGCAGTGGTGAAGATACCAACCCCAGCCAGGAGCTGCACATGCTCACCAGGATGCCCATTCATACTGGGACATCCTTGCCCCCTAAATTCTTCTGGGATGCCCAGGAGGATGCCCATGCCCACCAGCGCACCTGTACACACCATGGCAATGATACCCATCATCTATCACTGTTGCCCCTTCCCTTGGAGCACATAGCCAGGTCATCCTCTCTCCTGTCCATCGCTGTCACCCATCTCATTGCCCCAGCACCCATTTGTTCCTCATCCCTGCTTCCCTCGGCTGGTATTTTGTGAGCTGCAGGGGTGGAAGGACAGACGCAGGGTGGTGGGGACATGGCAGGGGCAGGGCAGTAGGAGAGTGGAGGTGGCCTCCCCTTCCTTTCCACTTCCCCGTGCACTCTGGGGCCAGCCAGCCTTTGGCGGACAGTGCAGTTCTGTTTTGCATCACCGCTTTGAAAAGCCCTTGGAGAGAGCGGTGATTTATGAGAGGTTTCTTGTACAAGGGGAAATAAACTTCTGACCAGACCCAACTGAAATCCACACTGCTTCATTTTTCTGTGGAATCAGGATTTTACCCCTATCTGAGGATTTTGCTTCTTTCCAAGAAAAACAGCCAGTGACTTTCTCATAAACAGCCATGCTCTCTCCCTTTTCACAAGCCAGGCTGGCTGGGAAGGGCTCCTTTCCCTGCCGGCCTGCATGTCCCGGTCCTCACTCCTCCACACCGGAGCCCTGCGGTTCACAAATCACCGCGCTTCCGACCAGTGCCGAAGCGAGAACATCTGCTGGGAAAGTCAACAGTAATTAATTGGCTTTTAACTGGGAGATAGAGAAGAAGGAGAGAAGCACAGCCCTCTTTAATGAGAATAAAAGGTGTTTAAGTTTAGAGGAGCGCAGAGGCGCCCCGGTTACTTTGTAATGTGATAAGGGGCTGGGAATTTAAACCAGAAATGGAGGGGCTGAGGGGGAGGGGGGTTGCGGGCGCTCCGGCAAACTAGTGGAGCCTGGAAGGGAGCTGGTGCTGAAGAGCTGCGGTTCCTGGAGCAAAGGGGTTCCAGGTGGGAGCAAGGGCAGCTCAGCCCCTGCCTTGCCCCCAGCTGCTGCAGACGGGGTGCTGAGGGTGCGGGGCTCAGGGGCTGCCGGCAGCCAGGTGATGCTGGAGCAGGACCGAAGGTGCTAAAGGGCAGTGAGGGCAAGCCTGGGGGAGGAATGCTGGATGTGGTGGCAGTAGTATCAGCTGTGACAGAGCCGGCGTGGCTTGTCTGTGTGAGACCAGGTCTGGTGGGACTGTGTGGCTGGGCTGGGCTGGGCTGGGGGTGGCTGGGCAGAAACCCCTCGCTGGCTTGGGGTTTTGAGTGTGGGTGCAAGGAATGTGCCGGGAGTTTGACTTGGCTGAGCTGGAGAAGAGTCTCTGTGAGCTGCTGGAAGCAGAGACCTTGGCACCCCAGTAAAAATAGCACAGGGAGGGATGGAAGAAAAAGCAAAAAAGGGAAGGGAGGAGAAAGAGGTGGTGCTGGGGATGATGGGGCTTTTGGGGGTGGAGGTGGAAAAAGCCATGGGGGCCTGAGAGGGAGAGGCAGAAACTGCATCCAGGGATTGCTCTGCTCACTCTGTGGGTCAAACAATGGTGAGAAAAGGGCAACTACTGAGGCAGTAGCAATTTTGGAGAAAAGGGGGACAGCTCTTTTTGGGAGGAAAAAAATTACCAAAGGCAGCTGCAGCTGTATAATTGCAATTATGATATATAAGTGCTAGTGCAATATACTGTCTGCAAAGGGATGCTACTGAAGCTGTGAGGAACAGGCTAGTGTAGGAAGAAACTCAGTTAATTAGTTAAGCAGAGCTCTTTAGGAAGGGTTTCCTCAATTGCTTTTTTCACCCCTTTATT
Organism: Phainopepla nitens; assembly: GCA_013400175.1. Lineage (NCBI taxonomy): Eukaryota > Metazoa > Chordata > Aves > Passeriformes > Bombycillidae > Phainopepla > Phainopepla nitens. The sequence continues at coordinate 971,391 of VXBQ01009297.1, forward strand.
TCCGTAACTACCAAATGGTTTGTTGCTCATCCTTATGGTGAAATCTTCCCTCAGCCTGCCAAGGAAGGCTGCTCTGTGTGGAGCAAAAGGAGAAAAACCAAAGAGTTCTGCTGTGAATAGGAATATTCATGCAAAAGATTTTTAATTTCTTTGAAAAGCATGATTTTTAAATTTTTTTTCCCCAATACTGAATCTTGGAGACTCCTGTGTATTTAAATCACCTCACCATCACCCCATCTCACTTTTCCTGCCGGGGTCTGTCCCTATGTGCCCCTTGAGCTGTCCCTGAACAGGAGGGGTGTGAGCTCCTGGCACCCCCGAGCCCCCAGCACTGCCAGCACTCAGAGCTGCTGTAGCCCTGCCAGGGAAGCAGAGGGAGAGCATTACCCAGCTTCGCACAGGGGAAATGATATAATTGGAGCTGTTTGGATTTAGAAATTAAAATAATTTGAGTTTGCTCCGAAAGGTTCATGCAACGTCAGCTTCCATCAGGCGGATGAGAAGCAGAGGTGCCCCAGGAGTGAGCGCTCTGACAGCTCTCCCAAATAACGCTCGCTCTGCTGGGACTCCTTTTATTTGCCCTGCCCTGTTCGGGGTGATGGCAGGAGGGAGTTTCCTCGCATGCTGGGGAAACCTTTGTGCCCTTTTCCCGAGTGGAGATGTCATCTCTCTTGTTTGCCCATTTAGCCCTGGCCATGCCACAGGGGATAGCTGCCATCCCAGCTCCCTGGAGCCAAGGGAGTATCTTTGTACCACCCTTTCTGCCCCAAAACCTCCAGGCAAGGCAGCAATCATTGTCCTCCTTGTGCTGCAAAAGTCCTGGCTAAACCCTGCCACGCCACTCATGATTTTGAGGGACCCTGACAACTTTCAGAGCACTGAGAGGCAGGATAGATTCATTGAGAAGTCCCACGGAATCTCTTTCCAGCCTCCTCCAGCTCCAGGGTTGTCTCCCAGCTCTACCTTCGACCTACATTGAGGACACCTTCTCCCTGAGGTCCCTGCATCCTTCCAGGCTCATCACTCGCCTGGTTCCACCTGTGTTTCAAACCTTCCCAGTTCCTATTGCTGTTCGCAGTGTGACCTAATTAAGCATCATCTGCAAATGCAATTGCTTTGCCATTCATCTTCTCAATTGTTAATGTTCATCCCAAACAAGACCAAACCTAGTGCTGGCTCCTCCACTGGCCACTGTGCCATGTGGGCTCCTAAGCTGGCCTTGCTTTGGAAACAGTTAAGTCACCCAGGAATTGTCTACAAGATGCAGGATGAAATGCTGTGTGTCCCGCCAGGCTTTATCCACCAGTGCCTGCCTCCAGAGAGGGTGCAAAGCCCTGTAAAATACCAACCAGCTTTGAGCGCCCTAGTTTGTCCTTTAATAAATTCATCCTTGGCATTGCTTGTGGCTTTGCTCTCCTTTGAGAGCCTCAAATGCCTTTTCCTTAATCCCCAATTTTTTTGGCATTCCTTGCCTGGCATACGAAACAAATTTCCTGGCTACTAATTGTCAGTCTCCTTTTCCAGTCTCTTCCTTTTATTGTTCTTTTAAATTTTGTTTGTGTTTATTTCCTTCTCTGGCAGTTCCCACCATCCCTCCCCCCGCCCC
>VXBQ01009304.1:0-101852 GCA_013400175.1 Phainopepla nitens
AAAAGGAATAACACCCAACCACCCGACACAGCCTTTAGAATTTTGCCAAAATTATTGAAACGTTGTCCTACGTGGATGTGTTTGCCACTTCTGCCTTGGCCTTGCTCTGCTGCAGTCAACAGGTCAGTAGCACAAATTTTGAGCAATTTCTGCTAGCTAATAAAGCCAAATATGAAACTGCAGTGTAAACTTGAATCTGTTTCTCTCTGACATCTCCGTATCTGATTTGTTCAGGATAATTGTCTTAAAAAGTCACTGTAATACTGAAATTGAATGTGAAGACCTTCATCTTACATAGGCCTAGTTCTGCTAACCCATAGGCTGCTTGGCTCCAGAAGGTCATATCTTGAGAGGACCTTTGTGGTGAATGATGCATGTTTCCAGTGTAGTAATAATCTGTTGTTGCTGTGATACTAATAAACTCCCTTCCCTCACCCCCTTCTCATACCTGAGACTATAGGCAACCCCATAGCTCCCTAAACAGGAGAGAGCACTATAATAACGAGAAGCTGTTTTTTTCATAAGTGAGTGCTGGGACGGTACTGCATTGCATCTACATCCTCTGGTTTGGTTGTTCAGATCCGCCATGGTATTTGCTATGTTGATTTTGGACCTATGTGACTTAGTTTTGCCCATGTTGTTATTACTCCCTCCGTACATCCCTAGCTCAAAGGCTTCCTGGGTACTGCTCTAAGATATATTCACTTCTTTGGTTTCTTCCCTACATATTTTCCATTTTTCTTGTCATCTGCTGTGATAAGATGGGAGAAAATCTCATGGGAGATTTTGTCTTCATGTGCTGATGCATCCTCCCTGATGCTACTGGTCCCCTCACATGCCCTCCGCAAAGCAGCAGAGGATCACCCCAGCTCCACTGTCCTGATGTGCTGACTGCCCCACACGGTCCTACAAGGGCTGCTTGCTTTGTGATCATATTGATGCAGATGTGGAACGGTCTCAGCACAGTCTTCTGCAGCTTCATCTCACAGCTCTCTTCACTTCAGAATCTACACTGTGGTAACTGACTCCCACCTGCTTAAGGGAGAAACTTGCTTGTTTTCCTGGGGCCCTTTACATCTCAGTTCTGTGTGCTCTCCGTTTCCATTTGTATTGATGGTCCCAGCACTGCTGAGGGAACTGTTTCTGTTATTGGAACACTATCTGGCTGTACATCTGACAGAAAGTGGTGGTTTGGTGTTATGTTGGGCTGGAAGTTATCTCTGTTCACCCTAGGGGGCAGACTTCATGAACAAGTGTGTGAACACAAGGGTATTAAAATAAGGGAAGTTGTTCCCTTTGAAGCAAGGTATAACAATTAAGCTTTGGGTCAGTGAGCTGTCACTGTGGATGTGGAGGGCTTTGAGGTGGGGGGTTTTCAGTGCCTCTTAGGAGCAAACTGCAAATGTCCCCGATCTAGCAGGCCTAATTTGGAAGTTGTTGGTTTGGTTGTTTTTTTTTTTTCCCCAGGAATAGTAGGGTCAAAAAGCAGGTACTGGGAGAAGCACCACAGTCCATTCTGATGGAAATTTCCATCAGAAATTTCCAATTTGGAAATGTCCATCTCCATTTCTGCATGGCCCCTGCCTCCCTGTCTCTTGGCCCCAGAAGCTGATACTGACAGACTGTTACTCAGTCTGTTCTTTGACCATTTCTCTCTTTCTGTTCTCTGGCACTAAACCCATGTAAAGGACTGACTTGATGGATCCTGGCTGTAACACTGCCATTGCATCATTGCTGCTAGGCATGGGCAGATCTGTTCCTTGTACACTCTAGAGTCAGGACAAAGAAGCACTGTAATGCTTGTTTGCCTTTGCTTTCAGAGCTGCCCTTTGAGCATAGTGCAGCAATCAGCTGTGGAAGAAGCACAGGACAGGGCAGCTCAGGGGTGCTGCAGGGGTCTGGGCACAGCTGGCATAGGCCTTGGGTGGAAGCAGTTTAGGCCCACGTCCACACAGGGCTAAGAAATGGCTTTAGGTTACTAAGAAAGCTCTTTTGTTGACCTATTTTTACAAAAGTTGCAAGCAGATGCTTTTCTATTCAGCAAATTACTTGGCCTTTTAAATGTTAACCCTTTAGCAGAAAATCCTGTTTCTCCATGACTAATGAGAAATTACATATATAGCTACTTTAACTCAATCTGATAATCAGAGCAGTTTTTCATTGGTTCTTGAGATTATCTTTAAAATCAGGCACAGTAAGCTCTGCTTTATTCTGCCATTGCTGCTACTGCCTGACCATCAAACCACACAGCTTAAACTATCAAGGGACAGAAGCAGTGTGAAAAGTGACGTTTCTTTTGAGCTGGTAAGACAGTTTAACGTATTTCTGTTCTATGCATTCCAGTATGTAATGTTAGTGGACATATGCTGAGCTAAAATATTGAAAAATATTTTCTTTATTTAAATGTAGAATTCTATATTGTTTCTTAAACTAGGGACCTGAAGACCAGAAGTGTCTTTGCGCTTTTGTTCTGATAGTTTGCAGAGCACAAAACACGGATTGTGCTTGAAAGAAGGACCATCTTGAATAAGGTACTCCTCTCTGACTGCAAGGGACGAATGTAAAGGAAACCAGCCAAAATAGTCCTCAGTGTTTGGGACTTTGCAGACATAAACATACTTTTTTTAATGTATGTGTGTACATTTATATGTGTGTATGAATATTCCTTTATTGCAATCATCCTTTGTAGCAGTTTTCTGGGATCCAAGTATGTCACATCTTAAAGTACATGGCTATTTGTGGGCATCAAATTGTTGGGAAAATGGCTCTCCAAAGATGGAGAGAGAAAAAGGCTGATTATATGGCGTTCTCTCGAATAATCTATCCAGATAAGAAAATCTAACTACTTTTTCCTTATTTCCCAGGATAAATCTCATGTGAACCTGTTGCATTTGATGTGCTTATGTCAAACGTATGCTTAGAGGCCTAGGTATTCAGAAAGGAGATAAGGTATCACTAATTTTTCTTAAAGGACCTACAAATATCTTTTCTTATAGGCAGGGTTGATTATTTACAATGGGTACCTCTCCAATTACACATACTAGCGTAACAGGTTGCTCTGGACACTCTGCACTTTGGGTAATCTTAGTGGATGAAGGGGTTGGTACAGACATCCTATTGCCTGTCACTGTTTTACTTTGTAGGTGCTAGTCAGCATCCTACCTTTCTTTAGTGCCTGTTGGTGCTGTCTCTGGGAAACGTGTAATCAAAGGAAGAGGTTATGTGGCCAAAGGAGAGCAGGTCATTTATGACTAGTTGCTAAGATGTAAGGAATGGAACCAGAGCATTCAAGGGTCCAGATCTGCTGTGTCTGCTCCGACTGTGCACCACTCATTGTATCACAGAATCCTGGAATGGCTTCAGTTCAAAAGGATCTTCAAACCCTCTGCCATGGGCAGTAACACCTTTCACTAGACCAAGTTGCTCCAAGCCCCACCCACACTGACCTGGAACACCTCCAGGGCTGGGGTAGGGATGTCTTTTCTGGACAACCTGTGCCAGTGTCTCATTGCCCTCAGGGGGAAAATTTCTGCCCAATACCCCATGTGACCCTGGCTTCTGCTTGTTGGAAGCCATTCCCCCTTGCCCCATCACTACATGCCCATCTCCAGCTTTCTTATAGCTCTTTTATGTACTGGAAGGGGCTCTAAGTTCTCTCTGGAACCTTCTCTTCTCCAAGCTGAATAAGCCTAGCTCTCTCATCCTGTCTCCATAGCAGAGGGACTCCTGTTGTCTGATTGTCTTTGTGGCCTCCTCCAGACTTGCTCTAGCAACTCCATGGCCTTCTTGTGTTGAGGACCCCAGAACTGGACACAGTACTGCAAGGGGGGGGTCTCACAAGAGCAGAGAGGTAGAATCCCCTTCCTTAACCTGCTGGTCATGCTGCTTTTGATGCAGCCCAGGATACAATGCTTTCAGGGCTGCAAATATGCATTTCTAGACCTTGTTGAGTGTTTTGTCAACATCAGAATCTTGCTTTAGGAGTAAGAAAGAGAAAAACACATTTTGAAAGAGTTCAGAGCCACTGCTAAATCCGAGCCTAAAGCTTCTGACTTCCTCTAAGACTTAGGTGAGTGTACAAGACTGTGTGAATGAGCTGCAACAAGAAAAAATTACGTTGATTAAGCAACATACCTTATAAAAAAGTTGATGTCAGAAGCGGAATAAAACCTAGAACTCCAGCCTCTCTTCTGTGGGCTGGCATACAATATCATATGAATCAAAGAATACCCAAGCATATTGAAGAATCCTACGCATATATCTCCATGTGAAATCCTTGCTCATGCTCATATGATACTTCATGTTTTATCAGGCTTTCGTAAAACTGATCTTGTAGTCATCCAAAAGTTGGAGAAGCAAAAATCATATTCGGTGTCCATCCCTTTGAGTCCATTACATTCATCTACACAATTCTTCTATCTCTCTATTTCATCAAGCAGAAGCTTCTTGTCCCCACTTTTAAAGTCACTGACAGCCTCTTCTTGTCCTCTTGTCATCTCTCACTTCCCCATCTAGAAGTTAACTCTATGATCTCAGCTTATACCTCCCACTAGACCATTAAATCTACTTCTCCTAATCATCATCCATGATACTTCTTACAAATTGAAGACCCTGCTTACAATTCTCTTGGGCTACATCAAGCTCTTTCTTCAAGTCTCCCTGTAAAGCTCTGGTTTACAGAATTTCTAAAACCTAGATGATATCTAAGCTACCCACATGCTGTGTTGTCAACTGCTTGTACTACTTCCTCTCTCAGTGGTACATATCAAATAATTTATTTTACCTTGGGTAAAATATTTCAAATTCTTATGAGAAAATATTATCTTTTTATTGTGTGTTCAACTGGACCCCAAATCTGGGGGTGAATCCTAGAATATGGATTTCCGGTGATAGATTTAGCAATAACAGTCAATCATCTGTTAATAAGCAGTTGAGAGCATTTGGAAAATCTGTATTGTACAAATTCTGGTTAAAATTACTTAAAATTGCTTTTTGAGAAGTGGAGGCAGGAACCACAGGAGGGGAGCAGAAAGGCACAGCTGCAAGGCCTCCTTTCCTTGAGCAGATAACAGGCAGAATTCTGCCCTGGAAACATACAGAAAGTATGGAAACACCGTTGCAACCAGCACGAGACCATTTGGAAATCATGGGCACTACCACCTCCTGGTGCTGATAGACTGCTGGTAGCATACCTGGTGTATCATTTCAGAGCATCATCTCAGACATTTTGTCTTTCTTTCCTGCAGAGTGAAGGTGGTTCTCCCTTCTTGATACTGGTTCTCATATGGCTTTTCTGCCTTCACCTACAACTTTGCAGTGCTGCAGAGACTGGGCATTAGAACACAAGAAAACAGCAAGCAATCTGGTCCCCAAGACATCAGGCTAAGAAGTTGATTTGTCTTCCACTGCTAGCAGCTGCTATAATTGTACCTGCAGTGCTAGTACTAGGCTTCCGTCTGAGCTAATAGGAAGACTACAAGTCTTGCATATGTTTAGGCAAGAGGTTTAAGCAATAAAGATAGCTCCCTTTAGTAAAAATTCTTCATTTCTGTCTAATTGTATCTACCTTCAGTGTCCAACTACTGTACTCTTTCCATCTTTCTTTTGTAGGTTTGAAAAAGAAAAAAAAAGAAAAGAAAATACTTTTCTCCTACCTGAAATCATCTTCTCATGTAAGATACTTATGGCTGGTGAAATGACTACTTGGCCTTTCCTTTGGCTACGTTAAAGAGATTCACTTGATCAAATTGTTGATTTCTGAGTAAAGTTATCCAGGACTAAATCATTCACATAGCCCTTTTCAGAAGCATTTTCATATTGACAGCAATTTTTTGTTTAAAGTGTTGATTCCAACAGACGAAATTAATTAATGGTGTTGCAAATGCTACATGTAGCTGCAATAACTTTTCTTTTAATTGATATGTATCCACAGTCTGTATGTTAGCTCCTGTAATTGCATTAATATACTGCAGAATCTCCTTCAGCTGGTTATGCGCTACTTCCTGAATTTTTTTTCTGATAAGCCTTTCAGAATTCAGTGTTCCGTGACCTACTTATGACTAACATTTATGGTTTCTAACACAAAAATTTGCATTTAAATATGCAATATTTGTTTCCAGGTGAGCTAGAGAGCCAGAAATGTCTAAGACATTTCAAACATTGCAGAACTGAACAAAGAACTTCTTGCATCGGAGTGGGGGGAGTTTATCAAATTAGTAGCGATTACCTGGAAACATTCTGTCCTGGTTTACTTATCTTGACCTAAGTTTGTTTATTTGTTTATGTGCCTGAACAAGTTCTTGCAAGCACATGTATAATTCTACTTAATGCAGCTCTCTCTATTTCATATTTAGTCAGTATTACTGTATTTATCACAGGGACCATAAGCAAACCTGATTAGAATGATAAGCAAGAGAGATTTCATGCCTCCCAGCTCCCTCAGCTAAAATCAGCTAATGGTAATGCTTCCTCTCGACAACCCCCACCCTGAAGAAAGTCTGCAGCAAAACAGGATATCTATGAAAAACCCATAACTGAAGAGGTGGTTGAGTGAAAGCCAGAAATACTCCTTTTCTCTTGATCAGTTTCTGAAACATCGTAAATATTTTACAATTTAATTCAGACAAGGGACACTATAGGCAGGCATAACCACATGCAAGGAGTTATATTGGAAGCTGTTGTCTAGCTTTGTGAAATTCATGACTGGAATGGTATTCTTGGTCATGGATCAGGTCACTCAATCTCTTCAGTAAAACAATCCTAATGATTACTCTATCATAGTCCTTGCTAAGCGTAGGTTTTTGCTCACTCAGTTCTGTTCAAGACTGCTTCAGACCCCTTGTTGGTTGGAAATCACAATCTTATTCTATAGTCAGGCTATATATACTTGGTCCTGTGCTAATGCTACCCTTATTTTTTTCTCCTCTCGTGACATTCCTTCCCTTTTCCCCAGCTTCTTCTAAAAGAGAGATCATAATCTCTGGCAAGTCTTGTTTGGTATTTTTCTCTTTTTTCTTTTTTTTTCTAATAATAACTAACCCAAGCTCCCTTGAGACAGAATATTCCACCTTCTTGTTACTCCAGCTGTAAAGTTCAGTTTAGTGTCTGTGCTAGTCAAGTAATGCAAATATTGTTCCTTCAATTTTGTTTTTTTAATTTTCAAGAAATTGGTTTTGTTTATACTGATTAGTGGTCTCTGTCTAAAACTCACTCCAAGTTTTCTGGATTTCAGGCTCTTTGGAGCAGCATTCTCCTTGCGGTGGTGCTGGGCTCATTTCCCGTGTTCAGGTAACAGCAAATAATGCAAACTGGAAACATCTTTTTAAAACACCACATATTGCTGAATAGATGAGGTCCATATTCTTCACATTAAATGTTACCAAAAAATCACAAAATCAGAAACTTTTAGTGAATAAGTGTAATTTTAAATTTAAACTTCATCAGGAGACAATTCAGAGAATGGAATTTTTGGTTAAAAGGAGAATGAGCCCGGTGTAACCTTGTAGAGTTGTAGTGTCTTATATTGTGGAAGATATACTTCAAACATTCTTACATAAGCCTTCATTGAATTGCGGTTATGACTAGGCCCTAAGTATTCTATATCTCCCAATGAGTGCTTTGACCAGGATCATATCAGTTTGTGTCTGTTTTCTGAATATACAGAAATAATGTTGCTCCGAGAAGCCCCCAAGCTGAAAATGTCTGGAGGCTGAGAATGCTCAGAATGCTCTATTCCACAATTCTCTCTAAGCATCTGGTTTTGACTATGGTCAAAAACAGGATTTGGGAAACATGAATATTGGTTCCAACCCACTGCAGCTCTCTGTTGCTCTTAAATTGTCATAAACCAGATGACAAAATGCAGGAAGAAAGAAAGATAGAACATCCACATCTTCTCCTACCCTTGATAAAATTGCAGGAATTGTAGATTTCCTTTCAGGCAGCTAGTGGTTTAGTGGAAAGTACGGTTTACCACCATGAGAAGAAGAGGTGCTGTAGAAGAAATGCTATAGCTGAGATGGTGCCCTCTCTGACAGATTCAGGATCAGCTGACGCTTCAACCCGCTGATAGAAATACCGACAAAACTGCTCTTAACAATTATTCTGTTCTAGATACTGTCTGGAATGGGAGGAGTTGTGTGGCACTTGGGCCTCCAGCTGTGCACTGCTGCTGCGCTGCTCTTTGATGGAGTAAGAGGCAGAGGTAAGAGGAGATCTGGAATAGGTCCACTGTACAAAGACACGTACATGCCTGTGCTCATTTTTCATTCACAGACCCTTCAGTATGCAACCCAAGATCTTGTGACTGCCCTTCCCCAGGTCCTAGGAACCAGTACAGCTGCCTGAAATTGCCAGGCCTAGGGGACTGAGCACACACTGGACAAGCTGGGCACCAGAAGAAGTGTAGCCCCAAGGTCCCTGCCCAAGGTCCCTGCTCTAAGATCTTACACTCATCTCACGCAGCGAAGTGTTTTACAACAGAGTAAGAACACGATGAGGAAGATCAGATGCAGGGTCAGCAAAGGAAGTACTAGCGAGTAATGCATTTCTTTGGTGTACTGAGTATGATGATACATGAATCCAGTTCTGGTCTCCTTCCTCTGCAGAGCTCTCTGGCAGCCTGAGCTGCCTGAATAACTACGTGACTACTGTGAGCTGCATGTGGGTAACGGAGAAGCCTGTGGGTGATGGACCTTTCCACCTGCATTTCACCAAGTAAGAGCTGTACACCAAGAGCTGTCTGTGGCAGCCCCAGCCCTGCATGGACAGGACAGCACTGAGAAGCAGAGGTGGAGCCCAGCTGTGGGCTTTGCTCCCTCCACAGCAGGAGACCTGTGGCACAGCTAGCTCTCCCACCTCATCACCCCAGACCTCAGAAGCTGCCTCAGAACCTGCTCTCTATTGTGGTACCACAGCCTCAGGGGCTGCAGCAAAGGTCAAATGCACTTGGCTGCATGATCTGCTGCCAGCTGTGGGCTCTCCATCAGTGAACCCTTTTGGCAGGCATCTTAGAGCAGAGAACCTTCCTCTGGTCCCCATGACCTGGGAACTTCCAGAGCCCATCCTACACATAGCTGCCTAATCAACTTCTAATAATTTCTTTCATTTTTGCCTAGAAATTAAACACCTAATGGTTTTGTGTATATTAGTAAATATATAAATACAAGTCCATTTATAAGCTTTAATAAGAGATTTACAATATTCTCTGAATAGTTTTTCCTCTAATATAAGAAATCGGGTGAACAGTTTGCTAACTGATAGGATAACTTGAGATTAATGTGTTTAGATTATGTAGTAACACTGTCTTGACCACCAGTAACTATTACATGAGGGTAAGTCACTTTGACATTAGATGCCTCATATTCTGCTACGGTTAAGTAAAAAATAGCCTAGCTCTTACTAATACTGGATTTTAAATCTATGGAAAGATGGGCAAGCTGATAAACTGTGATATCCCAGTTTCCTGTGGGATCACACGCAATGTGAAAAAATTGCTAATAAATGGCTAAACCACAAAAAGACAAACCAACTTCCAACATGTTTTACTGTCAGTACTGGTTTGTTTGTAGTGAAAGAGGACTTAATGTACAGCTTATTGTTACCTCTGTGCTATGCACTTGCAACCAACTGTCCATCCACTCCTTCCCCCTACCCACCTGCTTTCCTGCAGTGATAGCAGCTCTCACTTTCAGAGGGAGCAGGGAACAGCTACTGGACGCTATGTGCAACTCCTGTGAGATCTGGTGCTCTCAGTAGTAAGGTTATGAAGGCGCCTTCTTCCTCCGTTCCACCCTGTCGTTCATCCAGCTTTTGGATTGCTGGTTTGCTTGCTGTCTGCACTAAAGAGGTTCATGTCTTCCAGAGTGTGGTGCTAAGCTGCCACACATCCATAAACTGAAAAGCATTTAATTGTATGACTTAAAAGAAACTTTCAATATTTTTATTCTTCTAGCCTCTGGTCAAAGGGCCACAATGCCAGCTGCAAACTGACTGCCACAGAGAGCATGCAGAATCAGTACCACTGCAAAATTCATTTAGCCAGCCAGATCTTGGAAACAGATGGTTATAGAGTCTCTCTCCAAGGAAACTTCTTTGGATGTAATCACACATATGTGACCTTTCCGGAGTACAATCCCCGCAAGCACAGTAAGTATGAACCAGGACAGCTGTGAGCTGAGCTCTGCCCAGCAGCTTCAGGATAGGTCTGATATGCTGCCTAACAAGGGATGTCTCAAAGACAGCAAGAGAAAACAATAAAAACAATCAAGACTGCCCATCCCCAGAGAGTGCACTGTGTGAACTGCACCAGCAAGGATGCAGTCGCTGAATCTCTCTATCCTGACTTTTCCCAGACTTCAGAGGGGCTGGCTCTGGAGCACCAGTCAACAATACTTCTCATCTGCATCATGTTTTCTTGTGGCCTGGGTAATTTCAATTGGATGGCTTCAATTATTTGTTTGTTTTGTTTTATTTTTCTCTAAGAAATTATATAAGGAGGAGTCATGGATTTAACTGAATGTCTCATAGCCTGGTACTAGAGATAAATGTTCTACACCTGTCCATATTAGTAGTATGTTGTAAGGGCAGAATGTGATACCCAGAGTGGTTCTTTGCTTGCAAAATTAACTCCAGGGACTACTGCACTTATTGTTAATTTATGTCAGATCTGTAGCTGTTCTGATGCTGTGACCTAATTTGGTCTACTGCTAGTGTTAGTGTCCCTCTTTAGACCCAGCTTTATCTTCCACTACTTCCGTCACCCTAATATCATGCATTTTCTTTTGTGCTGTCCCAAACATTGTGACAAAAACCCTGCCTCCTCTATTTGCAGTAAAACTTGATCCACCTTTGAATATCCAGAGCAATGCCACTGCCAGCAAGTGCCAGATATGGTGGAATGTGTGGAATATGCCTTGGTACCTCGCTGAAATTCTCCAATATGAGTTTCAGTATAAGGAGTACAGCACGTCCTGGGAGGTAACTGGAGGAGGCATACAGTGATCCTGCCTTGTTCTTTGGGTAAAATGGCCTTGCCACTCAGCTCAGGGCTCTCCTCCAGCTGACTTAAGCTGGCCTTTCTGGTTTCCCATATTAAGGTTGAGAGATTTTACATAAAACGTCAATACTGAAGTCCCATAACTCTTCTTCCCACGAACCCTGCATCCATTATCATTCAGGTGCTCTTCTTGCATCTAAGAAAAAAAAAATCTGGAAAAGAGAAGGGATAAAACAATAACAACAAAAGAGTATTTAAAAGACCATCTTTTGCCCAGTCTCATTAACAGCAATGCTTTGTAATATTTTGCAGGTTGCATTGAACAAGACCCTACCCAGTTCACTGCCACAGGTAGAAATCGAAGCCACAGAGCTCCACAGTGGCATTGCTTACGCTGCAAGAGTTCGCTGCAAAGTTTCTGAAAATGAGAATTCGTATCACAGTCAGTGGAGTGAGTGGAGCCAGACAACAGTGTTTCAAAGAGCAGGTACAAAGAATGTTGTTTTCATCTTATTTCATTTCTTTTCATGTCCATGTTCCAAAAAAAGAAGATACGTGGTAAAATGAAGCTTTTCAAATCAGAACTAGCTTTCTTCAAGTATTAACAGCCAAATTACTTTCCTTAAGGCCTTTAGCTGCCAGTTTCATTTGCAGTGCTTGGTTATTTGGAGTTCTATCTTGACTTCCAGACTTTTTAGAAAAAATTTTTGTGCGGATTCTTTTCCTAGATGTCCCAAAAGACTCTGAAAATATTCTACATACCAAAACTATGCAGTACTTATTCATTCCTCTGAGTTTTGGCACTCTACTCTATTTATTCTGGAACTGCAAGCTTTCCTCAAGGTATGTGATTTTCTTTAACTTCCCCTTGATCTTTAGGTCCTGAAAAGGGTAAATCAGGAGTTGTTATATATCCCTTTTCCTTCCTGTTTCTGCTGCACAGACTCAGTCATTTCCAAAAGGTCTTTTGACAATCTTGGAATGTGACATGGTCCTCGGCCTATGATAGTTAACTATAGTTAATATAGTCCTTAAGGAGACCAAAGTACCTTTGGGACTCCGAAAGTCGGCTAAAGCCCAAGAATGATGGTATCTTGGAGTTAAAGAAATTTAAGCCCATGGAAATGTTTGAGGTTTCATGTTGATGAATTAAAAGTGCAAGTACACAGCAACCCATAAAGGTGGTTAAACTGATGTCAATGCTAAGCTATGTGTGATATTCCTGGCAGGAGTCAGTAGGTAAAACACCGATAGAGGCAAACTAAACTGACTCTGATTCATTTGAGACCAAGTTGTAGAGAGAAAAAAGTGTTTTTAGAACCTTGGTTCAACCGTCCTCTGCAATTTTTTATGCTGGCAGAGCACAGGTAAATCTCCTACCTTTTTCTTTTTTTTTGCCTTGACATCCATTATTATGCTCCATATACACATCATTCTTAGAGAAACAGAATACATGATGTCCACATGATAAAATATTTTTATAGGATAGACTCCAATAAAGGGGCAAGGATGTCTGGCAGAATTTATCAGTTTACATGTAATGAAACTAGAACTCCTTAAAACACTTTCAAAAACAGTGGTTTATATCAAGTAAGCTGATCAAATGCTTAAATAGCTTGGTGCATATAATGAGTAATAGACCAGTATATTACGTTTGTGACATATTCCTAAGAAACTTATGAGACTGCGCCTCAGGTTAGAAACATTAAATGCATGCACGGGTGGCAGAAAAATAATTGCATGAGAAGTCCAAAATTATGATGAGTGGGTTTTTTGTGCAATCCTACTAACATAAGCGTGGAGGGGTTCATCTAACCAGTATCATGGAGACAGAACACAGAAAAACTGCCCATTCTTTTGTGTCGTTTTCTCACTTCAGGGCAAAAAGCCTCACTTGCTTTAACATTCCCACACCAGCTGCTTTCTTTCAGCCACTCTATAGTCTGCACAATGGGAATTTTAAGGTAAGAAATAAATTTCGTTTCTTTCTTATGACCCTCCATTCATGACAGGAGGATTTTTTTTTGGAGGGGGATTAATAATTCTATCTCCTGAGCAGAGTTACTGACACATGGTTCTGATCTTCCTGAAAGTTTATAGTTTCTCATTTTCCTGCTTCCACATACTAGCTAACCACCAGAGCTTCTGTCCAGCCTCTTACTCTTTAGAAGCAGAACTTCTCCAGTAGCTCCCAGCTCAGACTGAATGCAAAAGGTGCACCGTTTCAAAACCAAAGCAATACCAGCAGCTTGCATTATATTCTGGTGGTGTAATCTCATAAAAATTCTTGTAAAATTTTGCAAAATTAGCTGCTAGGTTTTTTTAGCCCTATTATTCTAATTTTGCCTGTTGGATTTGGACAAAACATCTGGGTTATTGTGCCAAAACCATAAAGAAAGAAAAGTTATTTTGGAATAACTATGCAAAATGACCTCAACTTATTGATGCTTTCATTAGGACTGGGTTGGACTGAACAAGGCTTGTAATCAACTTGAAAGAGAAGAGGCCAGCAACTCAAGCAAAGTGAATGCAGATAGAGTTTCTGATCTAAACACCCAAGAACTGATTTCCCAAATCTCATTGAAACCTACTGGAAGCACAGATGTGTGTAATGCAGAAGAAAACTTTGCATATGCCTCAGGTCCAAGCCAGCAGTATGACCCCAGCAGGTACATAAGAGCAGAAGAGATAATGCTGTGGAGGGGACTATTGTTTGCACCAAACCATGCTGATGATGCTGTTGACCTGAAAATTTCTGAAATAATTGAAGACAACCTTGAGAGCCCTAGTGTTGGAAGGAATTATCCTTCTCACTCACAGCATGAAAAGGGTGAGTTTCTTATACTTCGAGAACCTTTAGGGATAGCAGATGTGTCCTTCAGTGGTAGTGACTATTGTACTTTGTGTGACAATGATACCACAGGAGGTTTGATTTCTGCTGAACCACTAAAGCTTTCTAATGGCAATAGTCATGTTAAACATCAGAAAGATCAGTGACCCTCCCTGAGGAATACTGCCTACAAAGTTCCTTGTGCACTCCTATCACCTCCCAATACTGTCCTCCCAAGTAGCATAAATGGTGACTGTGCAGACAGTTTCAAACATATCATTTTAAAATACATCCTCAACTTCTGTACTTCAGAAGAAGATTGTGACTAAGTCTCCTGTCTCGCAAATACTACACCTACAGGCATGGCAAACCCCAACTCTGGCAACATCTGCAGTCCCACAGACACATGACTATGCCCTTCCCTAAATTAACCTCCTGGCGTCAAGATCCAGTAACCCTCTTGTCTAAGGAGGCAGCAGAAGACCTGCTGTTTTCCTCAGGAAGAACTATTAGAATTGTGTGCTTCTTGGAAACAGCAATATTTGCAATGTGATGAACCGTGACTGAAACTCCACCATTTTGTAGAAACCATGCATGATTTTTCATAAAATTGTCAGAAACTATTTTTGCTTAAGAAAGTAATTCTGCTTTTTAACATGATATTGATGAACTAAAGGGGTTCCTGACTTGATCAAAATTTGTAATTGCTCTGTTTAAAGATAATCAGATAGTAGGCCTTGTTCTTTATTATCTTGAATGGCTGACTTTTTATTTTGCAATAACTAAGCCTCATGCACTGCTTTAGCAAAAATTTATTTCACAGTTAAGTGGCTGGGATGATTTAATGGAAAAAGGTGATAAATAAGAACAGCACACATGACCTTTACTTAATCACAGAACAGGCCAGGCCCACTGCCCCTCCAGGGCTTCTATTATTTCTCCAGAATTGATGAATACTTTGCCTATCTGCACAACAGGTACAGCCTTTCTGTGCTGAATCTCTGCAGCTTTACTTTCTGCCCTAGACACAGAAAATCCTATACATGATTAATAATCTACCAAGCAGATTTCTGGAGTCTAAGAGTTGCATCTCGTAGATTTAATGGGCTCAACAATTTTAGCAAGCATGCTGAGATATGTACATGTACATCCGAACTAGCTGACACATCTATATGCACAGTCACATTCATTCCTTCCTCTTTGGAGTGCTCCCCTTGTCTCTCTGGTGACAGCACAGATTAGTTTTGACAAGGCAAAGAAAGATTTCATTTAGAATAAACAAAAGTAGATCGAGACATCCTTCCCAAAAAGTGTGTTAAGCCAGAGAACTGTTGCGAGCAGTCTTTATCCATGAGAAAAACAGGAACAGAAAGAGGAGTTAACATCCGCTTTGTGTGACAGCCACAGGAGGTGATAGCAGTGATTTGTTTTCAGTGTTGTAAGCAAAGGGTTTCTCTGATACCTGAAAAAATTTCCCATTTCTGGTCCTTGGTGCTTTTTTAACTTGCAAAAACTATATTCAAGGGTGCTATTCCTCCGCCACAATCTAATGGCAAGAAAAGAAAGTGATGTTGCTGTCCGTAACAGTTGCTGTAATTTCCTCAGGATGAGAAAATCAGTAAAACAATGCCACATACCTGCAGGATTTTGGTGATCCCAAACTTTTAGACCCCATAGTGTAGTTTGATGTAGTGTCCCAAATTTCAAATCTTCAGAATCTGAGGGATGCTTTCTGAAATTGTCAGATCAATTGCATCTTAAATTCATCAGATCTTGACAGCCCTTTCTTATGAATGTCTGCACAGAAATTTAACCATTTTCATAAAATCTTGTTTTGTTAATAAGGTATTCTGTACCTATTGTATTAGCAAAATGAGAGTGGGAACAATTATATTCAGCTTTGAGTAAGGAGAAGCAGATCAGGCTTCTATGGAAGAGAGAGCACAAAACTTCATTAACAGAGAAGCAAAAGAAAACAGAGATTAAATGTAGTCAGAAATTACTTGTGAGTAATGGAAAATCAAAGACACTGCTGCTTGTGTCCATTAGGGCAAGATAGGAAGACTATAAGAACTGACTCTGCAGATAATGACAAGCTGACGGTTAAAAGGCTGAAATGATATTCCAGCATCAGCAGTTCTCTCTTAAAAAACTTCTAGCTGCTTCTGCTTTTATGGAATTACTTAAAAATATTAGCTGTTGTAGCTAAAACCAAAATGCCTCTTCTTTACAATTAGGTCTTTGGAAAAACAAAGCCTCATTTTTATTCAGCCACTGAAGTACTACAAATTTTCTAAAAAAGCAGACTATAGCCCCACCCTCCCCCCCCCTTTATTTTCCCTGTCCAATTGCTTTGTGTTTCTTCCTTTTAAGTTTTTTTGTTCTTTTTCTTGGTGTCATGTTTGAGACTGGTATTAGGTTCAAGCTATGGTTTTTCACAGCTTCTTCTAGAATCTCTGAACTATTCTAAGGCTGACTTTTGCCTCTAAGAGTGATATATATCCTTCAAGTGGAAGATAAAGAACTACAGTCTAATAAGGAGACATAGTATTGGATCTGGTCAAACCTGTACAGCCTTTCATATCCTGGGACTACTGAGCGCATGCTATATGTATCACCTGCAACCAGGACAAAGTAGACAGTATTTTCCCCTTTTTCTTCCGTTGAGTTTTGCCAAAAGGAACTATTTTGGAAGATATTTAAGCAGTGTTTGTAAGCCACTAAGGACGTGAAAATGTTTTGTGACAAAGATTTTGGTTTACCTGTAGGTTAGTTTTTTGGTGGTGTGTTTGGGGGGTGTTGGTTTGCTTTGCTTTGCTTTGCTCTGCTTTGTCTCACCTGGGACTTCTACTCCCATAAACTGTCCAGGGCATGGGAGCTCTATTTAGCCTCTACCTAGGTCTTAGGGACACAGCTTGTCTTCAGATCTGTTTTTGCGTCGCTTCCTGTATGGCCTCTGGGCCCGGGCTTCAGGTAGGTTACATTTGGGTAGCCCACTTGGGCGGATGCGGTAGCGTCTCCCTGTCTCCAGGCCAGTGTCCTTCCTCTGCAGGACAAGGTCCCTGCTCTCTAGAGCAGTGTCCCCTCCCCCTAGAGCAGTGTCCCCTCCCCCTAGAGCAGTGTCCCCGCTGCCCGGCCCAGCACGATGCCTCTCAGCGCGAGGCCGCCCCCTGCTGGCAGCCCCCTCCACAGGCAGCCTTTACTTCCTCCGATTCTCTCCAACTGCTTCACATCTTCCGGAAGGCATCATGCCTAGACTTCGATATACTATTCAACTGCATCCTCACTTGTTACATGAAGAATGAAATAAGTACTAGTTGCCGTTCTCCAATTCTATATGTCATTATGTGCTAAAATAGTATTTATTTGCAGTAACATTTCACTATTAATTCGTTATGTAAATTCTGGTACCCTGTAGTTCTCACATCCTATTTCAATATATTGCTAGTAACCTATTATTTCAGCGTTTATATTAATACATTTGCTTTCTTTTTCGAAGTGAACTTTACGTAAATTCACATTATTTAGAATGTATTTAAAATATATCAAAATATTTTTTCTCCTCATTTTTGTCTCCCCAAGTGACTAAAATCTTTCCCAGAATAATGTCACAAATCTTGTATACATACTTCCTATTTCATTACCAAAATTGATGAAAATATTGAACCAGACCAAGTCTGAGCCTGGAATGCCCCTTGAAATGACATTCCACTTTAACAAGGAACTGCTAATGCTTAGACTCAAACGCATTATCAAAAAAATTAATAATTCATTAACAAGACTAGGTGCTAGCATTTAGGTCAACTAGCTTCCTTCGTATTCCTTTAAAATTGAACTGTGTCAAAAATCTTAGCAAAGTCAAATTATATACTATCTACCCTGTGAGCAGCAAGTAAACTTTCTTGTCAAAGATGAAGCTATATTGTTTCTCTCTTTATCCACTTGGTGTAGCATTATTTTGGGCCTTACTTTCCTACATTTGAAGATCAGACTCTCTATCATTCTAAAGTCCTCTAGGTTTCTTGGATGGCTTCTCAGAAAGAACTTTAAACATTGCAGAGACTGCTTAAGTTATTTATGTTTTGCTTGGGTTTTGTTTCTTGTTTGGGGTTGTTCACTTGTTTGGTTTTGGTGCTTTTGTTTTGTTTCATTTTCAAAAAAAAAAACTTTAGGGCAAATTTCATCTGTCCCTGCAGAATTTAACATACTTGCTAAGGACTTTAACTCAAATTTTTTATGTGCTATTTTCCTATTTTCTTGTTAAAATGAATAATAATAATATTGTCATTGTTAAAACTAGATTGTTCACTGGAAAAAAAATGGTGTGCTTTATTCTTTAATCCATTACACTTTATCTACTATTCACTCCCTTTCCTGAACAACAATGGGCCTTTACTCTCCCTTTTTCCTAAGACTGAAGACAAATGTAGACATTGCGGTTGTCCCCTTTTCTAATTAATTTTAGTTTCTCCGTTTGTTTTCAACTGAACAGAAGATAAAAATTTCTACTGTCCAAGTTTGCAAGCAGGTTTGGTACCCTAAACTCTGCCAGATGAAGCCACTGAACACTACAGCATTGTCATCTTAAAGGATTACATATGATATACTGATATTTTATGGCTTTAAATGCTACTGTGTGCTTTATTACCTCTATTCTAAAGGCACCATTTGTTATTCTAGAAAAGAAGATGTTACAGTTTGCTGATATTAAGCAGCAGAACCTAGCCAATTGCCTATAGTGATGCTGTTGTCTGATTTGTGTTTGCCTCGCTCATGCATGCTGGAATACACATATAGTCGTACAGATGATGCACAGCCCAGGGAAGGTGAATCAGAGTATCACATGTGCCCAAGTAAGCCCTGCTGGAGCAAGATGTGAGTCTGCACAGAACTGTCTTGACATATACAGCTTAACTGAGTAGTCATGTAATATTATTACAAGTCTGACATTTTTGGTTCCTTCCTTTTCTTTGTGTTTGCAACTCTTGGTTATATAATGTCTGAAATAGCTGTAAACTTGCTGCATATGATCCACAAATTTTACTAGTTTTGTGATGAGCCTGATACTTCCTGAGTCTTATAAAAGTATCTAAGGACATAAACATAAATCCACCGGCTCAAGCAGCTGTGTGGATTATTATGATACTGTCTAATTAGACCTAAAACTATAAACAGAGAAGAGAAAATTCTTATCAGATCACATGGAAAAGAATCTGCCTTTTCGCCAGGATAATCTCTTTGAACCCACTTATATGAAAACCATCACAGCGTCATTCAGTAGCTACAAACCCAGTTATAGCACTACTGCCCTAAGTTACACAAAAGCTTTTTGGTATTCGGCAGAGTTTCTCTGAAAGGCCTAAAATATGGATCGTTTGAATAGCAAACGTAGGCTTACAATAAAACACTGCGCGCACACACACACACACGTCCAACCTACTACAAGATTATGATCAACTGTTCTACTCATCTGCAGAGGGATGAGAAAACTGTCACACAGGAAAGTTGATTAAGGTCAGCTATTTTAAAAATCTTTCTGAAAAAAGTGGATCAACCCTGGAACACTGCCCTGGCCCTCCATGCCATCCCCATTTGAAGCTAAATATCATTATCTTGTAGATTCTAATGTTCAGTAAACTAGATGGTCTTTGCCTGTCTCATCCTCTTGAGTAATCCCTCACAATTCTAGGAATTCCTCGACAAATTCACTTTGCTGGCAGCACCGCCGGCCCGTCGCTCCCGGCGTCTGTGGTCAGCGGGCTCGCACGCGGACTGACAGAAAAGACATTAACGTTAACGGGCACCGCGGGCTCGTAAGGCCCGCAGGGAAAACAGCCTGACAGAACCGGCAAGGGAGCGCGAGTGCTGCGCAGGCGAGCCGGGTTCTCAGGAGCGAACACCCGCACTGGAGTCGCATTTATGACGCACTTGAGTTCCAAGCTGTGTGGAGGGCGCGGCGCTCCCGGCAGTCCCGCGTGTCGCGCTGACGGCACGGCGCGGCGCGGCGCCATCGTAGCACGGACTGGGCTGCGAGCGCCCGGGGAGGGTCCTGTCCGGCCGTCCCGCCCTCTTCCGCCCTCACCACACGGAGTTTCCTGGGGGCGTCATCCCACAACTGCGCAACCTCTCCTCGGCTCGGGCGCTGAGGCTGACGGGGGACGCTCTGGCCTGGCCCGAGTGTGAGTAGCAGGGATCGCCACCAATGAGCGAGCGCAGTGCGCGGAAAGCCCGCCTGCGGCGGGGGGATTGTTGTGGTGACGTCAGGGGCGGGGGACGCGGGCGCCCCATTGGCTCAGGCTGGGCCGAGCGCCTGGCGTGGAACGGGTGGGGAGCGGCCCCGGTCCGGGCGGGCCATGGCCAGCACCGGCAGCCCCCTGGTGAGTCCGGGCGCGGGGGGCGGCCCGCGGGCCAGGCGGGCCATGGCCAGCACCGGCAGCCCCCTGGTGAGTCCGCCCGGGGCCGGGCCACGGCCCTCGGGGTGCTGGGGGAATAAGTAGGCCCAGGCGCCGGGGCCGGCCCGTGAGAGGTGGCCGCCCGTGCCCAGCGCTCTGGCGAGCGGCGGGGGCGCGGTGGGCTTTCGCGAACGGCCCCGCCTCCTGCGCCCGCTCGAACAGGGTGGGTGAGCGGGCGCTGCTGTCCGTGGGGCCAGTCTTGTCTCCGCTGCTCGCGGTCCTTCTTCCGCCCTCCGCGCCTGGATCGCCGCGGGCCTCGCGGGAGGGCCCCGTTCTCCCCCGAGCGCCGCCCGTTCGCAGGAGGAGGTGACGCCGATGGTGAAGGGGCCGCAACGCGGCCTGTCGCGGACCTCAGTTTTCGGTTCCGGGTTCGGGGCGCTGGCGTGGCTATTGCCGGGCCGTCTCCCGCCGGGAGAACAGGCGTTGTTGCCCTGTGGGAGCTCTCTGTCACTCTGCAATCGATTTCTTTTGTAGTAGGAGCAAACGCGTGAGGAAGATCGTGAGGGTCGCAGTAGGACGCCGTTTCAAGCGCAGTTGTTTACGTTAGTCTGACAGTGTAAACTCGTTTTGTGTGCACTGACATATCTGGAAGATGGAGTTGTAGCTGATATACAGATGTGGTAATGGTAAATCTTCTTTTGGGTTGTAAGTTGTACAGTTCCATTAGCACAGACATTCCCTCATGAAAAGAAAAATAATCACCAGCTTTCACTCGTGTTGGCAAAACTACCTGGTAGTGATATGTTCCTTATTCTCGTATGCATGCTGCTGTGCTTTTGGGTCTTGTGTTCTGTCAGTTGCAAGTTCCCAAGCTTCACTCTGCAGCACTTGAAACCTTTTCATCAGTTGGAATTGGCTAAGGAGGATTTTCTGTGGAGAACAGCACAGCCGTGTTGATTCTTGACATGCTGTTTCAGTGTGCTCTCCTCTTCATGCTCAGTGACTTTTTTCATCAGTGTTAGTCAATAAATATGATTTTGTGTGAAGATGAGAAGTACTGTGTGAATAGCCCTGCAGAGCACATAAAATGCTACATCAAATACTATGAGATAAACCAATTTTTGATTATTAAAGGAATTAGTTTTGCTTTCTTGCGAGTTGATACAGCTCTATAAAGCTGCTTCTCACCATCAGAGATTACTTCTGTTTACTTGGACTCTTAAGCAGAGAGTATGCTTCCATTTGTGTTTCGGGTTTTTTTTTTCTCAAAAATACTTGCATATCTGTTCCTTTTCTATATACAGTTTAGGTCCTTGCCCATAAGAAAAACATGCAGAGAGGGGAAAAATTAAGAATGCAACTGACAACCATTTTGGTAAAAACCAGGATGTTTTGTCAGGTTAGTTCTTTTTAATTCCTTCTCTTCCATTCTGTTTACTATTTTCCTGGTCAGGTGAGTTTACTGGCAGTACCAGGCAGTATCAGATAGAGGTGACCGTTTTCAACTAACTTTTTTGTAATTCAGATGATATCAAATATGGGAAATCCCGTGTATCTGAGATCGAGCAAGCTACTGTTAATGTTTATGTGATGGAATTAATGACATAATGAGTTCTGTGATTATTGAATTGTAAATACCTAAGATGGGATTAGGGAGAGGAGGTGTGAATAGAGCACAGCTTTGAAAGGAACATTCTAGCAATTCTCTGCCAAAACAGTTAATTTCTGTATGTTTGTATTCAGGGACAATTCCTAAAATGTTCCATTATTCTCTGAAGGAGTTTACTTCCAAGAAGGAGACTGTTTTAGTGCAGCTTTAGTTGCAGATACTAGTGTGGTCTTAGTTATTTGCTGTTAATGCGATTGTGAGTATACTGGGTCTCAAACCAAGAAGTGCTCTTCCTCTCAAAATGAGGAGTCTGGAAGTATGGTAATTAATATCTTCATTTGCAGCAACATCTTCACTGGAATGTTCAGCTGCATTACCAATTACTACATTCTAGCAGTGTTTCTGACCTCATAAAGCCTATAGTGTAGTCGTGGATGTGGCTGAATGAAATTGCTAGCTTCTTCGTATTCCCCCAGTGGAACTAATGTGAATTACTTTTCAAAGAACTGGCTCTCAGAGCTTACATAGAGTAAGTTTTGCATCTGTGTTAAGAATTAGATTACGCTATGTTAAGAGTTCTGTTTGTAGTTATTTG
This sequence comes from Phainopepla nitens, assembly GCA_013400175.1. Lineage (NCBI taxonomy): Eukaryota > Metazoa > Chordata > Aves > Passeriformes > Bombycillidae > Phainopepla > Phainopepla nitens. The sequence continues at coordinate 22,423 of VXBQ01009304.1, forward strand.
TAGGTGTAAAACTTCCAGATATGTATGTTTTCCCTTTAAGCCTGTCTATTTAATGTTCTTTTCTCCTTGGTTTTCATCATAAAGCCATGACTAGTCTTTATTACTCATGTGTAAGCTTTTATACTGGGATAAGTTTTCAGATACTCCCTTACCAAAGCAGGCTGCAGAAATAGAAAATAGTAGAAGACAGGGATGTTGAAAAGGTGCTCAAAGGTGGAAAAATCAGATGAGGTTTTAAGAGGAGCAGTTTTATATGCATTCATGTTTCTAACATTAAAAGTTCTTAGAGCTAGTGGAAAGGACATGATCAGAGAATAATCAGAGTTTAATAGTGATGTTATTCTAAACAATGATTCTACTCTGTGAGTAGGCTTTTTTTAAAACAAATTTTTTCTTTGGGTTATTATTTGGGATCTATTACAGTGCCAGAAGTGAAGTCTGTTTCATTTAGCTCTTGAAACTCTACAAGTAGATTACTGTAGCTGGGTGTTGTAAGATACCCTGCAGGCTCACTGCACTTTCCTAAAGCAGGTCAGTTGGGAGGCAGCATTGCCAGAAAAACTTGGAAAGTGATGCTGACTACTGAAGTACTTGCAGGAATTTTTGTACAGAAGGCATGAAACTGGGGGCACAATAATTTTGTTAGACTGAAAAACACAGTAAACTGGCAAAGTAATAAAAATAAATTTGGTCTATGAATATGTGACATATTTTAGTAATACTTGTTTTTTAACAGTAAACTTGTATTTTTGTATACATATTTGTCTAGAAAAGCTATACGGTTTGCTGTAGCATATTTATGACATTCAGAAAATATTTGAGTGACCTTAATTTAGAAAACACTATGTTTGAAAAATAAAATCTTTTTCCAAGTTCCTCATATTGAAACTTTTGAAAAATATACATGATGCCAAGGAATTATTGTTTCTGGTATTTCAAATGGAAAAAACTTCCTTTGCAAGTGGCCAAGTTAGATTATGTATATATAATAAAGAAGGAAAAAGGGGAAGAAGCAGGTTTTCCTCCCACTTCCGTTTCTGACATCTTATTTGCAGGTAAGCTTGTGAAAACTTAGAGCAGTCTAAAGTGTCTGAAAGGACTAGAGACAAAATACACAGAGCTAGCTATTTGGTCTAGAACTTTATTTTTCACACTATATGAATTCTACTCAGAATTGCTGTAGGAAATAAGTTGTTTGCTGTGTGAGTAAATATTGAACTTGAGAATTGATTTCTGCTTTAAAAGATAAGCTGTAAATACTTCTCTTTTAAATATTTATAATTCTTTATGGTGAAAAATTGCAAGGATTAACTTGCTTACTGTATTCTTCTGAAAAAATACTAAATTCAGTGTGTGGTTCTTTAGTAATCCTGCAGGAATTTACAGTTCTTGACTGTGCCATGAATCCTTTGTACACGCACTCCATCTATATACTGCCACCTTTAGTGTTTGCTAGCCTGAGCCCACATCTGTGCTGTGCAGCACCTGATTTTCAGTGTGCTTTGTGAGGTAGCTGGTGGTGTGGCCTGAGATCCAGACTATTGCGATCACAGATGGCTTTTGTTTTCTTGTGAGCTAGCTTGGATCTGTTAATGTTAAAGGAATTCTCAACGGCTTGTTTACATTACAGCTATTTGGACCGTAGGCTGACTTTACGTTCTTGGAGATTTGAGTGGTTTCCTGTTTCTGATTTGTTTTAAGCACTGGGTAGTGGAAGGAGGCCTTAAATAGTCTGCCTCTGATGATGACTGTAACTTAAATGCTCTGCTTAGCAGTAGAGGAGGTTAGAGGGTAACTGGTTGATATGCAGGTTCTTATAAATCCTTTCATTAGCTTTAATCCCTACCTAATTTTGGACTTAGAATCCTGGAAATCAGTGGCAAGAAATACCACTGTATGTAAGGTGGTCAAATTTAGAGAAGGACATTTGCATAGACTAAAATTTTGCATTAGCATTGCTTGGTATGTGAAAAATTAATTTCTATAGAAACAAATGCAGTCTTGTGGATAAATTACCTTTCTTCTCTAAAGGTCAAAACAATCTAAGAATGTAGAGGTGTTCTCTGTGCTTCCAAAGCATAGCCAAAATATAGCCTCCTGACTGTATTTTTGCTGATATAATTTGAAGCTGTTATCCTCATTACTCACTTACGGATGAACTGTGTTATGGATTTACTGCACAAAGGAAGAAATGCAGTAGATAAACAGTCTGTTTCCCACTACTGCAGAGGTACCAGCCATTTTAGGTAAAATAGTATGTTTGAATAGGGGAAAGCTTGATGCTTTCAAGCTTTCTCCTTCCGTTAATTTGTACAGTCTTTAATATTGAAATGTATTACCAGAATAATGATTTTTAAAGCTCTTTTGTTGTCTTTTAAATTACGGTTATTTCTATCAAGATATTTTGTTAAGAGATTTTTTGGGGGAAACGGTTTTATGCAGTGCAGAAAAAACATTCATTAGAAAAGGTCACTAGATGCTATCAGACTTTCTTTTTACTATAGCATAGAATCAAGCATGTAATGAACAGGACAAAACTCAAAGTAAGTCAAGCCTCAGAAGTACTTTGAGAACATCACACAGCTAGTTAACTGTTCACCCACTTAACAGGTTAACTTTGACACCAAAATATATAGTCATATTAAAACATCAATTGGGAGGTATTTAAAGACGTCCTCTGCTCACACTGTCAGCTTGACAGAAGTTCAACATGATTTCTAAGAGCACACACTTCTCTCAAAAAAAAGAGAAAAGAAAAGAAAAAAAGCATTTAATAAAAAATATACTAGGTTGCAAAAATATTTTCCCAAAACAGGACACTTTTCTATAGAGCTCTTTGAAGACAATAGTAAGCCATTTTTTTCAAACTGCAGCAAACAAACCCCACTCCATGTGTTAGTTATTTGTAGATATTTAAAAAGCATTAACATGAAGCATTAATCTTGTGTAGCACTGGTTTGCATTTCTGTTGCATAGAGCTCCATCAGCACTCTTTCAAACCTTATCATTAAATGGTATGCAAAAGATTATTGTAGAGAACTTAAAATTTAGCACATAAGCCAATGAACTGCCCCTTCAACACCACTTATCTTGAAGAAACTGACTTTTGCAGTCAGCAGAACAGTCAGCAAACTGACTTTTGCAGTCAGCAAACAATTTGTCAAAATCTATACTCTGATCAAGACTCATAAATGGTTATCAACTACTAAATTTAAACGAACATATTAAAATCTCATCGTTCAATTATAAAATGATTTTAGCACATATTCATTTTGCCAGAGAATCTGAAGTCATAAATCTATCTAGGGTGAAGTTTTTTGATCTCAGAAGTTGCCACTTGAAAAAACTGTTGTTTAAAGACCATATTTATGAATTAGCCATGTAAATTTCAAAGGCATTTGGCTGCATAAAAGGAGTGGGTTTTTGTTGTTGTCCACACAGACTGCTATGCTAACTGATTAAAGAAGTCTAGGCTTAACCCACCAAAACAACTATGCTCCCCTTCATGCCCAGTGTCATTTGAAACCTCTCTAATGCTGAAAGGTAAGCACCCATTGAGGCAAGTATTTTAATTACTTAAGGTCAATAATAATGTTGGCAGACAGATATATTGTTAAATTCTTGAGATTATATGACAAGCTTCTAAGTGTATTCAAAGTGCATATAAAGAGAAACTGGCATGCAATGGAGTTTGATTAATCAGTATATTGTCTCACTCCATACAGATACATGTGTAATTGGTTAATATAAAGAGGATGCTGTTGGTCACTTAGCTGAGAATCTGATAGTCCATTTTTAGACAGACATCCAGAGCATAAATAGACATGAGCATATAAGGTCTGAGAACTGATGTTTACTGCAGTTTATGAAAGCACACTATCTATTATTGCTCTGGGTTGTCTTCACTCAGGGCACTTCACTCTGGTGCAGCAACAGACAGAATTTATGAAAGGAAAACTAGTGTTAAATATTGACAGGGATCACACAATAATCATTACACTTCCTGCATACAGCTCCTGTATGGGATTGGTATTTATTGGTGCAAACTGTACTGTGCTCTCTGCACTGAAACGTGAGGTCTTTAGTTGGATTTTGTTGCTGTGAATCAGTGAGTTTGTATCTTCAGCTTCTTGTACCTGAACTACACTGCTTTTGCCTGCATTCTCATTTTAGGTACCATGAGGCATAGTTTGTGGACGTGTATTCAGGCCCATCTATGTATCTGACCTGATCAGTTGCTTTTTTCCTTTTGGAATACCCTGGAACTCCACGGGTGTGTTACATGGTAACCTTTGAACTGGAGGCTGTCACAACTAGGTGTTGGGGAACATAGAGAAGGTTAACCTTTTAATCGTGAAATATGAGGGGGGAGGAGGCCAGTGGAAAAGCTGTGTGTAATATCTGTCAGTTATCCCTTTATCCCTTCTGATGCTCTTTTTCAGATACGAGATATGTCCCATGCAATTGGTGCATCTTTGTCAGCCCTCTGAAACACCAATGTGCTATGAAAAGAATATATTAAATATAACTGCTTAGCTTTTAATTTTTTCACTTTAAAACTCTAGGTTGTCAATGTTTAAATTGTAAGCAATTCAAAATAAATTTCACTTTCAGACCTTTTGGCTTACATGACAAGGTCAAAACAGTTTACAAAACAGCTCAGGCCAAACCTGTCTAAACTGCCTTTAGCAGAATCTTGGGTTGTGCCAATCTTCTAGTTTATAGTCTCATTAGCATTAGTTATAATCAAAACAAATATACCAGTTGATGTTTAAAGGTCATGTTGCTTGTGTAAAAATACTTTCTATTACCAAAGTCTGCTTCCAAAAAATTAGCCTTATAAGTAGTTAGATGGAAGAGGTTTTGTGATTATGCCTGCCCTATGTCTTAATGCAGCTTGAGATTCCGTAATAGTCAGCAGTCAGACTCAGTGTTATCAGACAGCTGAGAGGTCAGGACCCTCTTCATACTGATTTTTCTTTGTAATAGATCTTGCTAGTAGAATTTCAGCAATAGCAAAGATATTCTCAGTCGTCTTTAGTGTTCAACATCTTGTCAGTTAGTACAGAAGTAAGGGATATTGGAAGTTATAGAAGCTCAGTCTCTAAAAGTATTTTTTGCTGCTGTCAGTGTTGATAGAATGGTATCAGCAAAGTAGTGTTGCAGATTTTGTGGTGGAAAAAGCTAGTGGAGATGCAGTTGTGGTTGCAGTTGCTTGACAGAATTGTGATGTGTGTTTGATATGTATTAATACGTTAACAATTGTAGTGATAGTGCAGTTGTCAAAATTCTGAATTGCAAAGGGAAAAGGTATGAGTCCTTTTAAGTGGCGGTGAGGAAAGGAAAAACTTACTGTGGTGCTGTCTAGTGGGCTTTGCACTTGCATTGATTCCAGTTACTTAAAGTTTATTTCTACTGCTTGCAGACAAGTGGGGAAAAGAACAGCATTAGTACTTATTTTATGTAGAAATAAAAGGAATCCTGTTTCTAGTTCTTTAGTGAAAACTACTTATGAAGATTTTGAAATTACTGTTGACTATAATGCCACATAGATTCAGCAGTTTTGTTATTTTCTTCCTTGAAAGGTTTTTTAACTCAACAATGTTACACTAAGAATGAAACTACTTCTATATGAAAGTAAATGAAAAGGAGAACCCTTTAAGACTTTGAGGAAGTCGTGTCAGAGACTAGTTTTTAAAGAGATAGAATTACTAGATCAGTGGTAATCAGTATGGTTCATGGTGATACATGACACCCAATAGACACACAGTCTCTTGTTACTGTGTGAGGATATGTGCTTTCACTGGCTGCCAGCTGAGAAATGTTGATAATTGCTAGAAGGAAATCATGCTCAAGCTTCTGAGAATTGCAACTGCAGTTTAAAACATTTTAAATTTCTGTTACTGACTTCGTATCTCACGAGAAAATGTCTGCATCTGGCAGAAGAAGAATCTTAAGTCTGATTTTTACAAAAGAGTGATAGTGCAGGGTTAGATCAGATAAGCTGGCCTGTAGTCTGTCTCTGGCATATGTGAAAACCTATATGTAGAGACATACATGGTTTCTGCAGACATGTTTTTGGAGCCTTTCAAAATAAAACTGAGAAGGTGAATAATATAGGACAAAATACTAAAGAAGAATATATGGTGTGTGGAACGGCAAGTGTAGGAATTTTTTCTATAAACGTTGAGGTGCAGCATAACAGACCTAGTTGCATAGTTCTGTTACCTCTTAGGTAACTGATCCTCTTAGGTCTATTGCATGTTCCCCTGTCCACCTTGTCCTAATCTTGACTTTTTCTTTGAGAAAGTCAGGGCACTATTTGAGGTTATACCCTGGCTGAAAATAACCCTCTCTTCCTACAAAGTCCTTTACCTCTTGTCTCTTCCCTCAGGATTTTTCTATACTTGATGTATTCACTGTGACTTAGTTTCAGCTACTGTGTAATGAGAGACACTGCATCCAGCACCTTTTCTCCCCTTTCTCTGATGCTTTTATGGTGGATTTTTTTCTTGCTTGTTTGCTTTTTCAAGGTGATCTTGCTAGCTGCAGAATCTAATCAGACCCTCCTTGCAATGCTACTGCTTTATTTACCTGTAAAACCTCATTTGCTCATTTGTGACTGTGATCTTGAGTCTATGTGGGGGGGTTTTATTTATTAAATTTCATTTAATGTGATGGTTTTTATACTGGCATCACTTCGGTTGCTGAGCATTCATGCTTATGTCAGTCTTGCTGCAGTCTTGATGGGAAAGGGTACAATCTGTTTTTCATTCTAGCTAGTGTGTATCTTTAGACATGCTGCTGTTTGAGTAGCTGTCTGAAGGAGAGGTGATTCATCTGGGATATGAAAATACTGGGGACAATAGTCTGCAGAAGGTGTCAGCTAAAATATATGTATATAAGGAATATAAGGAACTGTGACCTACAGCACATACACTTTAATGTGTATATGCATAATAATAGAATCAATTTCAACAGTGAAGAAAGGCAGCTTTTCTGTACTGCACAGAGCACAGCCAAGTGAGAAATGCTTATTTGGGAGCTAGGTTCCTTAAGACCATGTGCATGAGTGAGTGCCAGTCCAATTCCCTTTTAAGGTGGTTTCTGACAAAAATGCAGAAAACTGTTTCAAATTGAAATCACGAGGTAAAACAATTCTTTTTGTGAGAAGTAATTTTTGATTTGGAAACATGATGTATGTTATAGACTCTCTGACATAGTTGTACAATACATCTGTTTTGAGATTAGGTGATTTTCATTAAGTTGTAGTTTCCTTCTGCTGGATATGTGTTAGAATACTGAGATTTAAAAATTATGTTCAGCTATGGTGTTAACTTTCTTAAATATTTTCTCTGTTTACATACAATTTTTTTTTCTTTTTCAGCAGTAGTTTAGCAGAGGTCTCCAATTTGTTTGTATTTTTTGGCCAGTTTCAAGTAAAACATCAGAAGCAGTCCCTGGCAGACTAATTGAGGTGTATTGGCAAAAAGGGTGGAAAGCAAATTGACAAGGTTCCTTGATCTTAGGGAAAATTGATAAAAGGGTACCAAATAACAATTTGCTTTGTATATTACATTAATCAGTTTTAGGAGTGTGTCTTCTTCTATTTGCTGTTTCCTGGGCAATATCTGTTCTTTTTGTTTTGCAGTTGGGTTGTCTTTATGTGGCCATATGTACAATTTTAGTAGTCCAATCTCTCTTGTTTTAAAAGGTCATGAACCAGAGCATTCTTCAAAAAAAGTTTTAGATGTTGCTGATTATTAAATTCACCAGCTGATTTGTCTTTTTTATGTTATCTCTTTTCTTCTTGTCCTTCTCCAACGTGTACAAAAGAGAAATACTACCAGAGAAAGTGAAATTCCAAGTAAAAAATTAAGAACGTGTCCTTTGTCTCCATTAAAGTTTTCCTGTGTTCATTTAGAGTTCATTGTAACTTGGACCTCTGAACTAATGTTACTGGTAAATACAGGTGTTCATTATACAGGTGTATAACTAGAAATTTAAGGTCATGTTATTCATAGAAGAGACCATGGAATTTGATAACTTGGTGTTAGGAGCATTTTTTTGAGTTTAAAGAAAGCATTATTGAATTAGTGTGTTCAGACATTTTACCTATGGCTATATGACAGCATGACCTAAATAGAGTTATGTATTAAATTGAAGCTGCCATTTCTGAAAAAAAATACTTATATTCCCTCCTAAAGAGATTTTTAATGATAACCCTTTCAAAGAAGAATTTTTATGATCGTTGTTTGGGAATAAAGTGCAGTTGTGCATGGTAATTATGTCAGGTATGGGAATAATAGTTTAATTTCTCTTTTCAGTATGATGCTGTTCCAATCCAGTCAAGTGTGGTGTTATGCTCCTGTTCATCCCCTTCAATGGTGAGGAACCAAGCAGATTCCAGCACTCCATCTGTCATTTCCACTTGTGGCAGCAGACAGGGAGCTAACATGGAGGACACAGCACCTGAATCAAGATCTAATTCAGACTCCTTGCAGCAACATACGGGACAGCAGCCTCCACAGCCTCGAAAGAAACGACCTGATGACTTCAAATTTGGGAAAATTCTGGGTGAAGGATCATTTTCAACGGTAACTTCACTTTTTATAAGCAGTGAAAGATGTCTTAGATAAACTTGAAAATTTTTTGTGTAAGATTGATGAGATCGAAATGTGGAGAGAACAACTTGAATAGGACATAGTGGATTTAAGCTTAACTGTTAAAATTAACTGGTGCCCTAAATATGGGTGATGATGTTTTTTTTAACTCCTTTCAAATTGATCAGAAGTCCTGCTGTATCCTAATGACTTCATGCTTGGATGTTCAGTCAACATTGCTTTCTAATGTAAGTGTGATAGCCATAATAGGTTATGTAAAAAGTTTGATACAAAGGATTGGAACTGGTCTGGGAGCTTGTGGTAAAAGCTATGTGATGTCTTGTCTATGGCAGGAGGTACTGCTAGATGCTTTTGAAAGAAAGAACACTGACACTTCTCCATTATTCTTTCTCAGCCTCTGGTCCTTGAGGATTTATTGAGTCACAGTCAGTATGTTTGTGTTCAGTAGCCTTAAATGGTTTGTTTCTCACATCACAACATTGCACAGAAATGAATTACTTAAATGTTACCTTAATGAATCAATGAAGCAATTAATAATTTCATTTGATGGTTTGGTAGTTTCCCAGTTGTAAGACAATAATATTTCTGTATCTTTTTCATATATTTGTTGTATACAATATTTGGTTGTAGGTCTCTAAATGTTGAGGTTTTCTGGTTCTTCCAGTACAGCCTACTGTAGTGTTTAGGGTGCAGGCCTCTAGTATTTGTCAAAAGTAATTTGTGCCCAGACACATAGTTTGCATAACTTGCAGGTTTCCCTGAAAAATCCAAGAGAGTTGTTTGGGTTTACCCGGACACTTTGCTTCAGTAATACACTTTTCATTTCTGCTTTTGGTCTCTGACAGTTAATGCCTTGTTCCATGTAGGTAGAGAAATTCTCAGGGCTTAGTCCAGACTCTGACTGAAACTTTTGTTCAGAGCTCTGCTACCTGTCTCCCTGGACAGCAGCACAACCCTCCAATTTATCAACTTCAGAGCATTTGATCTGTGGGGCATGTATCTTTATGTTGTTATCAAAATATTTTGTTAAAAAGTATATGATTTGTTCATATTAAACATGGTTGCAAACTCTGAGAGCTGACTGTCCTCCCCAAGATCCTCACCAATACTGTAACTGAAAAGTATTCGTCTCAAAAAGCAGGGGCCTTTATATTACATATATCCAACAATAGCTTCAGATTAAAAAAAATATTTTCTTTAAGGTGTAATGAATATATTCCATTTTCTTGGACTTTTGTTAAGCTACCACAAACTCTTGCCTAGTGCCAGGGCTGCATTTTAAATTCAACAGAGATACACATGATGTGACTTCAGGGTTTTTCTTCGAGCACTCTACAATTTTGTGGGATCTTCTTCTGCAGCTGCAACTTCTTGGACCCATGCCTGATATAAACAAACACACAAATGCAGGGCCTCCTACTTGTTGTTCTGCTCTTTTAAACGAGTGAGAATCTCCTTGCTTTGTAGACAGCTTCAAGCTTCTTTCAGAATAACATCTATTATGTGGTGGAAAAATTACAATTCTCATGGTTGAGGAGGCATGTTGTGTAGCTTACCTCCTTCTTTATGGTGGATACATATATATATTCCACCTTGGTTTTGTCTCCACCTATAAATGAGGCATATCTTAAAAAACAGGAACTCTAAGGAAGTATGATTGTCTGATCAAAACCAGTTCTTAAATGCAGATTTAATCTCTGGCAGCCTGAAGTATTTGTTCAAGTTTAGAGTGGGGCTTGGTCATAATGTATGCCAGGAATGTTGGCAATTGTTTCTGCTTTGCAGTCTCTGAGGGTTCTCTGCTCTACCTATCTCCCCTTCTTTTCATTTGAGATGTTTAACTACATTTCTTGCCTTGCTGTGGTCTGAATTTACGACTTACACATTTACATCTTATGTGAATGCTTTTGTTTTTCTGTTAGTTTTATGGCTTTTTTTTTTAAGCGAATGTCTAATTTCTTTCTATAGAATTTACATTCCTTATTGATATTACTTCTTCCCATAGGGCGGGTAAGATTCTGGCCCCTGATAACAGAGACATTGTATTAATATGTATCTCTGAGGTTTTTTGGGGATTTTTTTGTTTGTTTGTTTGTTGGTTTGGTTTTTTGTTTGGGTTTTTTGGGTTTGTTTTTTTCTTTTCCTGCATGTCTGCTGTGGTTTTCTGGTTTGTTAGTTAGGAGGAAATTAAGATATATGGTATGCTCAGATTTGTTTGGTGAGGAAGGAACTTGAGGGTACCAAAGTAGTACTCCTCCTGTCAGGTAATTGCTTGGTGTACTTAGGACACAACTATTCAGTATGAATGTATGTGGGTAATACCTGTGAAATACAATGGTAAAAAACTGGATACAGTGCAGGACTGGAAGAGAGTCAGTCTTTAGCTTAATTTGCCAAGATTTTGGCAGTTTACTTTGACTTACATTACAATCTTCAGAATTCTTCTGGGAAAAAAACAAAACAAAACAAAAACCCAAAAAACACTTACATATGTAAGTTTTTTGGCAAAACAAACATTGGTCTGCTGAAGTGAGTTTCTGCAGAAGTCTTGCTGAAGCCAGCATAATATGAACACAGGCTTAAATATTTTGCTTCATTCCAAATACCTACCAGAAGATCAATATTAGTGAATGTGTTTAGTGGCCAGTTACAATATGTTTTGTTTCCTCTGGCAACAGGTTGTCTTGGCTCGAGAATTGGCAAGTTCTAGAGAATATGCCAGTAAGTATTGACTCCTTTAACGTGAACTTTTTGAAGATACAGTATCAATGTAGTCCAGTTACTGAACACCTGTTGAAAGAACAGAATTAGTGGTTTCAAGTTAATTATATATAATCAAAAAAACTCTAAAACAAGATGGGCTCCATTTACTTGTACCTCTTGCATTTTTACTCTCTCTTTTTTCTTTAAGTTAAAATTCTAGAAAAACGTCATATCATAAAAGAAAACAAGGTACCATATGTGACACGAGAGAGAGATGTCATGTCCCGTCTGGATCACCCTTTCTTTGTGAAACTCTACTTCACCTTTCAGGATGATGAAAAACTATGTATCCTTTGCATATTAAAACTTGCTGTAACACTTTCTTAGGAGTAACAATGCCCCGTTTTGGTCTAACAGAAAATGGTCTAACAGAAATTATGGAAATAACTTGAGGTATTTAAAATATCCTAATATATGTGATGCAGTTTTTGTAGTCATGCTTTTAACAGCAATTAAGTAGATCAAATGAGTGGGTCCTCTCAAAGAGAAGAATAGGTGTCTTGGGGGACGGGGGAGCATTTAAACAAATTGTCCATGTGGTAAATGTTGAAGAGTGACTTGTAACAATCCAAGTTTAAAATAATTTAAAAATTCTAAATCGGAGGGGGATGCTTGAGAACTGTTTTAGAAGTGTTTTATTCCTGATGTATATATATGTGTGTGTGTGTATCTATCTATCTGTAATAAAACATAGTAATTCCTTCCTTTAAAATAGGGGTAGCCAGCTATATTTCCTGCTAGTTTCATTTCTTCAATTAGAGCTATTTTTAATTTTTTTTAATGTAAAGATGAAAGTGCTTATGGAATAATCTGAATCCTCTGTTTGGGCTACTGTTTCTCCAGCTCACTCTAGCAATAATTGCAAAGTGCAATTTCATCCTGGAAGCCCATTTCTTGGCAGTCAGCTTTTTTCTATTTTTTTTTTTTCCCCTAACCTTGTGAAGAAAATGTTAATTATGTTAACTTCCTCTTAAACCTTCTACTTGTAATTGGAAATTGCTTGGAATTGGAAATTGCCGAGCGTAAAGGTATAGATCAGTCTATTTCTGGCGTCAGTAAGTAGTTTTCTGGTTTTCCCAGAGGCTGCTAATAGTGCTGGCAAGCCCTATATATCATACAGTATGAGCTCGCAAGGCCTCTTTTGTAGTGTAAACACTTGCTCTGGTACTTTCCAGGTGATGGGACAATTTTTAACTTCTTTCAGTTATTACTGTAAATAACTCTCTTTCAGGGCAATTACGTATGTCATTTAAATTAATTATTCAGATCACTCTCTGGAAAAACTACAGAGTTAACCCTTCATGTATTTTTTGCCATGCTGAGAAGTTTGGACCCATGTCCTAGGTTGTTAATATATTTAAGAAATTATTTGGGGTTGCTACTTTCAAATTTCAAATTAACCAACTTCTTCCCTGTTGTTCATGTATTTTTAGTAGTATTCTTCTCTTTGGAATAAGATGTGGGGATTTTTGTTTTAGAGTGGCTTAGAGATAAACCTTAACTGAGTTACATTCAGATTTTGGACTTAGCTATGCCAAAAATGGAGAGCTGCTAAAGTATATACGCAAAATTGGCTCATTTGATGAGACCTGTACAAGGTTTTATACTGCTGAAATTGTATCAGCCCTGGAGTATTTGCATGGCAAAGGAATAATTCACAGGTAATACACAGTTGTGACAGACATGCCGTTGATCATGTAAGAGGTGGGTTTTTTCCTAGAAATGTTATTTGTGAAGTTAAAAGCAGAGGTGGATTTTGTGGAAAGCTAAAGAGCACAAATTGCATTTGATCGGCCCTAGCATAGTTAACATCAGTAGTTAAATACAGCAAACTTGAGGAGGAGAGGCAATCACTGTTGTACCAAATGTTGGAACAGGTAAAAGTAAGAAAACCTTCTGGCCTTGAATTAACATTACCAAAAGATTGTCTTTCAAGCTTTGTCGGTTGGCCTGAAAACCAGAAACTGACTTTTTGTTTAACTACTTTTTTTCCTGTGCTGTTATGTAGCAAAAGTAACTAGAATTCTTTCTCTGTGTGGCCTAATGTGTACTATGTAATCAGGTAAAATTAATCTATATCATTTTTCACTGAGTGAACAATTTCCACAAAGCTGCACAATAATTAGGTAAGTGGTGAAATTAGGAAAGTTTTGCGAAGTACTTTCAAAGTTGTTCTTGATGTAGTATATTGTTTGGATAATCATGTTTTGTCATTCAGGTTCATTAAATAAAGCTTTAAGTGCTAGACATCTAGATTCTGCTTAGGAAGAAAATATGTAGGTTTTTTTTGCATCAGCTAAGGAAACTTGATGCAAATGCATGTCATATCAGTGAAACTGAGTGCTCTTTAAGTTGTTTCTCATGCGCGTCTTGACATATAACTCTGTACTGCTATCTATTGTGTTTGTGATAATGTGAAGTCTGGTTTTATTCAGGATCAGAGGTGGTGTCTATGCATATGGTAGGCATGCATTTGAAATGCAGATTATGCATACGGTTCTTATCTGGTCAGGACATTTAGCTGGGACTGGGTTTGCCAGTATTTGACTAACTGGAGTTTTGCACTGAGGAAACAGGCATAGAAAATCTTAATGCCATATCAATCTTTCAGCTGTTACTTAAATTAAGGCTTTGAAGTGAAGGGGCTTGGGATTTTGTGTGTGTTTTTGTGAGGCGGGATTTTTGTTGAAATTTGTTTGAGGTTTTTTTTGTCTGTTTTTTTTTTTTTTAAATTTTTGATTTTAAATTTGTGATATGCACAGTAGCATAGTTTTGAGATGACTATTTACTTATGTTTAAAAAAAAATGTTCAAGAATGGATTTGCCAAAATCTGTTAGTCTGCAGGTTGACAGCTGCAAGTTAGAGAAGTTGTTGTTACAATGTTTATAGAATGTTTACATCATTTATTATAGCACTATGTACCTAAGTCACTAGACAGTTTTTCAACTTTAATTTGTATGCTGTTAGAATATAAAAATCTGTGTTTTTCAGGGACCTTAAGCCAGAGAACATCTTACTAAATGAAGATATGCACATTCAAATAACAGACTTTGGAACAGCAAAAGTATTATCTGCAGATAGCAGACAAGGTTTGCCATTATTCACTATGTGACAACAATAATTATAGCAAGGGATCCTTTGAAAATGTACCTATGTTGTATTTACCTGTTTGTAACCTTCAAATATCATTACATCACCTAAATCACTAAAAGATCTTGAAGCACTTTTGACTGTCACTGCTTAGATTATGTCAGAGGAGGTAATATTTGGTGTAGTCGGATACCAGCTAGATTACGAAATATACTGGGAAGTTGATCTACTTCAGATTCTGTAGTAGATTTCATTTGCAAGACAAGAATACAAACAAATAGGTACCATGGCTCACTTGATACAGTAAGTTTTAACTCTGCTCACATGTTTAACTCCAGTGGCTGTCAGAATTGTATAAATGTGAAGGTTGTAGAATTAATGTGTCTGCAGTTGTGCCTGTAAATAGATGCTGCAAACAATGCCTGACTAGGCTGAATTGAATTCAATCGACTTTTTTTTCTTTACTGTAGTAAACTTGTTTTGGTAGGTTTTATAACTAAGAACCTAAATGCCTAGCTTCTTGAACCAAATAGGAATCAATCACTGAGGTTGATTTATTTCTTCCAAGCAGTTTTTGTGGATAGGTAGAGAAGTTAATTCTCATGGGTTCTTTGCAGCATTATGTAACTTGCAGTGGATTGCCTTTTGGGTTGTTTTTTTTTTTTTTAACTGGGTGGGGAGAGGGGAGGAAGGGGAATATTGCCTTATGCACAAGTATATGTTTGCTTATTTCTGTCTATTTCCTTAACAGCACGGGCAAACTCATTTGTAGGGACAGCACAGTATGTTTCTCCAGAACTGCTGACAGAGAAATCTGCCTGTAAAAGGTGAGGACTCTATATTCCAGAGCTTTACTGACTCTGTCAGGAAACGGTCAAATGGGGAGGAGCGGATAAGTCAAGCAAGCAAGCTTAGTATTTTAAAGAAACAAGATGTTTGAGTATTTTAAGAGAGTTTGAAATATTTTTTCTTATCAAGTATTGCTTCTTGTCTGAGGGCTGGTTTCCTCAGCTCATCTTTTTGAGTTCTACTAACAGGATTAGGTGTTGTTGGAAAAGGAGGTGTGTAAGGTGAAGTTGGATTTCTTACCCATAAATAAATCAGAAAAACTTTTTTCTGTTATCCAAGTAATATAATTATTTTAATTCCATTTTATATAAGGTTCCTCAAATACGGTATTTCCTGCTGTAGTAACAACATGCTGTTGTTACTACATGCTGTAGAATGTCACATGCTGTTCACTTAAGGAGAAGGCTGCAACCTTATTTGACTTGTATTTAGATCAACTTGCAGTTATCTTTCCTAAACTGTACTTAGCTCATCTCTCTGCCTGGTATGAGCGATGCCCTTAAGAAATTTCTTAACTCATGAAAATTGCTTGTTGATGGTAACCTACTGAATGTGTATATCTATTTTATTGCAATGATGGAAGAGTAAGCTAGTTGCTGGCAAATCACAGGTAAAAAGGATCATTTATATGAATAGGTGTACTAGTTTGTGCTAACATTTCTTAAAGTGATAGGGATACCATCAGACTTTTCACATCTTCTAGCCTACTCTTCTGTCAAGGGCTGAAGTGAAAATAGTGTGGAAATCATACGAAGCAGGTTTGTCCACTGTGTTCATGCTATCCTCTAAGTAGCAGAAGGTTAAGAATTTTTCTTTTTAAATTACATTTTAAAGATTTCTTTTACAAAAAGATGCTCTGTTTTTTCCTCTTTGTTTTGAAGCTCTGACCTCTGGGCTCTGGGATGCATAATATATCAACTTGTAGCTGGATTGCCTCCATTTAGAGCTGGGTAAGAGATTTGAGCTAATTATTTGTATGTGGATCATAAATATATTGTCTCTGATTGGATTTTTACCTTACTGCCCGTTCTGAAGTATTTTCATGATGCAGAGCTGGTACTAATGTCATGCCTGCTTTTATTTGTCCTTTTTGATGTCACAAAGTTGCTTAGACAGCTGTAACTACAGTTCCTGAGAGAGAAATTCCTTACGCTATCCTGGAATTTCACATGTAATTTGTGCTGTGATGTTAACTATGTAACTATATGTGAAGCGGCTTATAAGGCATATCCTCCACACTTAGTCATTTGAGTATCTGGTGCTTACAGGATCATAGTACCTCTTCACCCTAGGAAGATTTATGGGAATGTAACTTAACTCATAGATCTCTTGTTTCATATTTGTCTGGGTTATTCAGGTTAAGAACCATGAGAACTAATAACAAGTTAATATTTTTCTCTTCTGCAGAAATGAATATCTTATATTCCAGAAGATAATAAAGTTGGAATATGACTTCCCAGAAAAATTTTTTCCCAAGGCAAAAGACCTTGTGGAAAAGCTGTTGGTAAATATTTGTGCTTCTTGAATGTAGTATACTTGTCTTGGTCGATATTTTATAACTGACTAAGTACCTAAGTACCTAAATGCTTAACTTCTTGAACCAAAAGGTATCACTGAAATCGATTTGTCATTAAATGGTTTGATGACATGATGGAAACATTCAACTTAGGTAGTTCTCTTTCCAGAAAGTTTCTCTGCACTCTTGCAAATGTTATAATATGAACATCTGTGAGCATTATTGACTGTGTAGGGGACTGTCTTGAAAATCAACATCTGTTATTAAACAACGCTTTGGGTTATTTTTTTTTTTTTTTTGTAATCTGAATTCTAATGTATGGACAAAGAATGTCTTTCTATGAAATGGAAGCAAACTATTCCAGATACTGTACACTACAAAGAGAAATTAAGATTCAAATACTTAGGCTTGCATAGTTTTCAGATTAATTGTTGTTGAGTTGAGGGATCATTTAGTTGAAAACAGAATTCTGTACAGCACAGGCAGTTATATTCATTACAATATAAATCCAGTTACCTTGCATTTTAACATGCAATTACCTTGCACTTAACATGTCTTAATAGTATCAGCCTAAGAATTACTGTGCCTGGGAAGATTTGACAAGTAGGAAGA
The DNA here is from genome assembly GCA_013400175.1 of Phainopepla nitens. Lineage (NCBI taxonomy): Eukaryota > Metazoa > Chordata > Aves > Passeriformes > Bombycillidae > Phainopepla > Phainopepla nitens. Next base: position 39,878 of record VXBQ01009304.1, read on the forward strand.
AAAAGTAGTTCTGTTCCATCAATGAGATTATAGTCATGACACTCAAGTGAATATGCAGGGAACATTTTAAGCTTTTTTAAGTTCAATAGTCTATCAGATGAGAAGGGGATGAGGAGGAAACACTTACCTTTGTGGATGATGATAAATACAACGTAAAAGGCCTATCAGTGCGTTCCTATGTCCAAGACCAGTTCTATGGCCAAGGCAGTGTCTCCTGAATGGTGATGTCCAGGTTGTATTAACCTGGTTGTATCCTGAGAACTGTGTAATTTTAAGCTGCTTGAGAGGTTGATGTTTGACACCAACTATCATTTCCACAGTCTCTTGCATCACTAGAATGTGATGGTGGACTAAACTTAAATGCGATGTGCTTCATTTTTTTTTTTCCAGTCATTACAAAGAAGCAAAGCCAAAAAATTGTGTGGACCTAAAGAAGTGCTCTTGTTCTTAGATCTGTGAGCTGATTTAATACAAAATGTTGTTCACAAGACATACTGACAAATAACTTTTTATTATAAACAACCTCCTTTTATTACAGATATGTATGCTTAGGGCAGGGGTTTTACGTTTTTACACGGTGCTTTGCAAATGTGAATAATGCTTGCCTTTTGTCATTATTTTATGCAGCTTAACTTAAATTTGCTTAGGTTCTAGATGCTACCAACCGATTAGGTTGTGAAGAAATGGGAGGATATGGACCTCTTAAGGCTCACCCCTTCTTTGAATCCATTGTGTGGGAGAACCTACATCTTCAGACACCCCCTAAACTTACAGCGTATTTACCTGCTATGTCAGAGGATGATGAAGACTGTTATGGAAATGTATGTTTGTCTACTGCTATATTCAGCTCTAATGCTGCCTGAGGCTTCTATTATAGCATAATTATTAAGTATCAATATAAATAAATATTAATATTTTTACTGAAACTACAGTTACGTTATATTTTAATGAAAATTTTAATTTTAAAGAATCTAATAAAAATTGCTGGTTAAAGTTTTACTTAAATCAGCATTTGTTTTCTGATAAAGCCAGTTTTTTTGCTTTTGAAAAAAACAAGGCTGGCTTGCTTTTGAGCAATCATACTTTTTTGCGTAAATGCCTGCTGATCTATAGGGAGTAGGCTGAGGTTTTGCCCAAAAGCAAAATAAACTGAAGCATGCTTAAATTAAAAGCCACAGTTTAGTGCAAAATAGGCTTTTTAATAAAAGACATTTAATTACTTCATTTTGTTTCCTCCTTTAGTATGACAATCTCCTGAGTCAGTTCGGTTGCATGCAAGTTTCTGGTTCTGCCTCTTCCCATTCACTGTCTGCTGCAGAGACAAGTACACCACAGACATCAGGAGGAAATATTGAACAATATATTCATGATCTTGACAACAATTCCTTTGAGCTGGATTTACAGTTTTCTGAAGATGAAAAGAGGTTACTTCTGGCAAAACAAGCTGGTGGAAATCCTTGGTAGGATCTTTGAATGTAGCTAAATAACTTGCACAGCAATAAAGAATCCTGAAAAATAAGTGATTTTGATTCAAGTTAGTATTTGTCAATCTTAGTATTTTCAAGTAAACAATTAGCAACTAGATTTTTCTTGGCTTCTATTTTTAAAGCAATAGCAGCAAAACTAATATAATATTTCTAAAATTTACAAGGTCTAGAAGATGATGTGGAGTGTGTTTATAAGATAGGCAGAATGACGCTATCCAGTGCTGTGGAGTCTTTGTTCTACAGTCCTAGAACTAGAAAAGGTTCCTCCTTTTTTACAGATGCCATAAGTTGTTGGAATTTTTTGCATGATAATATTCTGTGGATATCTAACCAGACTATGTAACAGCATTTATTTTTTGCCATCGTTTTTGTTCCACGGGGGATGTTGGTTTTTTTTTTTTTTTGTTGGTTGGTTTATTTGGAGTTTCCTTGTTTATTTTTTGTTGCTGTTTTGTTTGGTTTTGGGTTTTTCATTTGTTTGTTTTGTTGGTTTTTTATTTTTGTTTGGGTGGTTTCGTTTGTTTTGGGTAGTTTTGGTTTGGTTTGGGTTTTTGTTTGGTTTTGGTTTTGTTTGGTTGGTTTGGTTTTTTTTTTTACCTCCTGTCAAATTTTAGAAAAAACTCTCTGGTCTGGGCTGAGGAAGAGTCCAAAACTCATGTACTAAAGTTGTTCAGGACTCTCATGGAAAAGGATATGCTAGGGAGTGACATGAAAAACTGCTTGATCATTATAGCTGCTTCTGTGAAAGAATTACTTCTGGAGTAATAGTTACTTTTCTTTTTCTAAGGCATCAGTTTGTAGAGAATAACTTAATCCTAAAAATGGGTCCAGTGGACAAAAGAAAGGTAAGGGCTTTTCTTAATTTCCTGTAACAAGATTGAGCTGTCAAATTTTTTGCACAGTTGCAGCATAGATAAACAGCCTGTTTTAAAGTTTCCTTGTTTAAAAAAATTGTGACCTATAAAAAAGTTATTTTTAAAAAATTCGGTGTTTTCTTGTGAGTAGATTGCCTTTTTTTCTTGATTTAGTGATGTGCTCTTGATTTCTTGGAAAAGCCTAAGTAAATCTGCTGTTGATGCTTTCATTTTGAGATTGTAGCAAATGAGTGTTTGCTCGTTGTCCTCCTCCCAATCTGATATAATCGAATAAACACGCTTTCTTGATGCATGTCTGAATGTGGTTTGGACCGAAAATACCAAAAAATTAAGTACAAGCCCATGTTGTTCTCAACTGTGGTTTTTTTTTTTCCTGGATCTGACTTTGTGCCTTTATCCTGAAAGAGGCAGAGATGGTGTTAGAACAGCTTTAAGTTTTAGCTTCAGCACTTTACAGATAAGCAAGGATAGTCTGCATCAGCTTTAGAGGAAGGAAGGTTCTCTTTTGTCTAAGTTACTACCTGCTTCTACACAGTCTTTTCTACAAAATCATGACTATTGATTTCTTTGAGAAATAGATTCTGATTCACTCTGTACGACTAGGTGTTTTATGTTTTGGTAGAACTTGAAGACACTTTCCTAAAATAGTACTTGTGTTTTGCCATGTAGTAGAAATGCACTGCAACACCCTAAAAAAGGAGTGGGGTCAAATAGGTAAAGTAAAATTAAAGACACGCACCCCCCACCCCTGTCCCCACCAAGCCCAAATATACCATCTGAGCACTGAGCTGGTTTTATACAGCCTCTGTTGTTCAGTTCAGAGATGTGTAAATTTAAATTTTTAATTCCCTCATGGTTTTTTGTTTGGTGGTGGGGGGTTTTTTTTAGTTTTTTTGTTTGGGTTTTTTGGTGGATTTTTTAAAATTTATTTTTATTTTTTTTTGCTGCTTCTACCTCTCTTGTTAGGGATTGTTTGCACGTCGGCGCCAATTGCTGCTTACAGAAGGACCCCACCTGTATTATGTGGATCCTGTCAACAAAGTTCTAAAAGGAGAAATTCCATGGTCTTTAGAGTTGCGTCCAGAAGCCAAGAATTTTAAGACATTTTTTGTTCACACGGTAAATTTCTTTTCCGAATTTTCTTTGTAAATTGCTCGAAGGTCCTTAGGCAAATTCTCTAAGTTATCAAAAAGATTTTTCTGGAGAAAGTATAATTGCTTAGATACAAGATTTTGTAGTCCTAATTTAAAACATAACTGAACAAAAACCTGAACAAAGTCAACCAGCAAAAAAAGGCACAAAATCCACACCCCCAAACAAAATCAAATAATAATGAAACAAAAATGACACAAAAACTCACTCTGACATATACATTTATCACAAAAATGCAACTGTATTTTTATTAGTAGTGTTTAAATAAACCATAAGTGGATTTTGGGCTTTGAAGGATGTTCTTAAGGACTTCTAAAATTTACCCCTCTGTGTATGTAGTGAATCATGAGAGGTGTATAATATATTGTCAGTTGACTGCTTAAAAAATACTCAGGTGCCAGATGTATGGTTAATCAGTAATATATAATGTTATATAGCTATAATTGAATTTGATTTTCAGAAAATTAATAACTAATTCTGAATAATTATTTTATTGGTAGGTGCAGAATTGCTACTGCTTTTTGGTTAAACTATATTTGGAGTAATCATTAAAATGTTGTTCACTTATAGCCAAACAGGACATATTACCTGATGGACCCAAGTGGGAATGCTCATAAATGGTGCAAAAAGATACATGAAGTTTGGCGGCACAGATACCACCAGAATGCTGCAAAATAGTAAAGCTCATCCAAAATTTCCCAGTTTCCCTACTTGCTGCTAGAACTCCGTGTGCAGCCGATCAGAGGAATCTTTTCAACCCACCTATTACCATCTCAAGGGGAAGCATACGTCTGAAATATTCTTGGGGCTTTTTTTTGGTGGTTTTTTTTGGTTTTGGTTTTTTGTTTTTGGTTTTCTTCTTTTGTTTGTTTGCATTTTTTTGTTTTTTGGGGGGTTTGGGGTGGGTTTTTTTGTTTGTTTGTGTGTTTTTTTGTTTTGTTGGGGTTTTTTTGTTTGGGTTTTTTTTTTTAAGAAGGAAAAAAAAAGGAAGAAAAGCAAAAACCTAATGGAATTCAGGGTTGCTTTGCTCGCTCTTTGTGCTTCTGTTGAGGCTTCCACATGCATATCATTGCAGTGAAGATCTTGCTTTTGTGCACTTCAGTTCCGTTTCTCCTGCAGACTAGTGGATAGACCTTGCATTACCAGCTTCACTTAAGATGAGTTAAAACCAATCCACACGCACACATGCCGAATCATGTACCAGCCTTGCATTTTATGAGGCTGGAGTTTTCTGTGACTCTCAGATTATCATTAAACTGTGTTTCATCAGGGAGCTTTTATATGCCTCTCCCAAGTACCACCTCTTTGTTTTCTCTTCCTTTCCCCACAGTCCCCCAGCTTATTGGTATATGGCATTTGTAGCCAGGTCAGTTGCACCCTTCTGTAATTCCTAACATAGTTCTGGTTGCAGGATTTGTGTGGTACTTTAGTAATTATGTGAATGAATCAGATGTATTTGTTTGGCAGACAGGCTCCAATGATAAAGCTTTCGAGAGAGTAAAATGCTGAACATAGCACTGAAATTTCTAAAATTGAAATGTTGGCTTCTGAAGCATTTTAAACATTAAGTTTAAATTTTAATATAAGTAATATGTGTGTTTAATCAAGGGACAATAAACTTACCAGCATGCTTTTAACTAATGCTAACTAAATGAGAAACTAGTTAGTATATGGGAGAAAAGGCTACTATTGAAATAGTAAATAGTTTTTCACCTTTTCAGCAGATGAGGGCTAGAAGCTTTCTTTCCAGGGTGTGCATGTGTTGTGCATTTTAGTGGGGCCAACCTGTTTACTAGGGTAGAGAAGGAAGTGTGGAAACTTTGTAAAATGGATTACTTGACGACTTTTTTTGTCTCATTGTGTAATGAGATGTCAATTCTATTTTTGGTCCTTGGCCAAACATTCAGGAACTCTGGAAAAAAAATGTAAAGAATTGAAATATAGCTAATAAAGTAATCTGGTGAGAAAATCAAGGGCAAATATTGATACAAAGGGGAAAATATATATGGTACTCAAAGCATGTCTATAAAATGAAAATATTTTTCATATCGATCTCCTTTATCCTCTTCAAATTATGGCTATTTTTTGTGGTCAAACATTTCTTGTTGTGTTACAAAGACATAGTTTCCTGTATGCTGAAAAAAAACCAACTTCCCCAGTGGTATTTTCAACATGCCTGTGTTCTTAAACCTTGCAGAGGGGAATGAACTAGGTATCTGGACAAAGGCATTCCTTCCTTGTTTTAAAAGCAGTATAAACATCACACCTATTTATTCACTCACTACATATACCATTACTTTGCATTTTGAACTGTCATACTATGGTGTGCTTTTCCTTCCACCAAAGAAAGGTTTCTCTGCAATGTTGAAAAAACACATAGGCTACTGTTTTCTAGAGGCAGTATTTTAAAAACAATAACTTACCAGATTTCTCCGAAAATATGTGAATGTTGACTATTTTCTTGTACAGGATGAAGGAGATTTATTATTGATCTCTTAAAAACTGTGTTACGAGGTTGAACTCTTGATGGCAGTTCAGCTTTTACAGTCTTTAAAAGAGACAGTGCAGTTGCCTTTTCTTTTGCAGCAGCTGCATTCCTGTAGTCTTCTGTATCCCAACACATACAGAAACCTGAGAGAAGCAAATCCCTGCCTTACTGTGTCTGGTGTTAAGGGAGAGAAGGGGTCCTGTAAATGGCTGAGGAAGACAGAAAAGTGTTCCCCTTGCATCATGAGAAATTTCATCGCATACAAGGTACACTCCTTGTCTCTCAAATTTGAATAGCACAGTGCACATTTGATCTGTGTCTGTAGTAAGCTGTATGTGCCATTCTAACCAAGATGACATGTATTCTAAGGCTGTTGCAGTGCTATCCATTTGTTCTCCAGCTGTCAAATTTCAGCCATGTGTTGTGTCAGCTGGAGGTGACCCTACCACTTTTGGTTTTAGTCTTTGGTACAGAGATTTAGACAGACATATTCCCAACTTTATACAGGAGAGTTTGGCAGTGATGGAGATTCACAGTGCCACTGCTGTTCAGTGTGACAAAACTTGGCCTCACATAAAAAGTCTGACAAAATTGCCTCCATTGGCTTGTTAACTAGGTAGAAATCTAGATGTGCTTAAGCATGTTTTCTGTAATATTTAGATTTTTAGTCATTTTACCATAGCTAATTAATTATGGTTTTTTCAGACCTTCAAAATATTCTGTCAGTAGGCTTTCATCCTGCCCACTAAAAGCTTTCAGCCAGCCAGATTGTGGTAGCAGTAAGCTGTCAGGAAGGTATCTGGAAGGCTGATGTCTGTGTTCTAGAAGTCCTTTTTTTTTTTTTTTTTAATTGACAATGCTGTTATTGGAAAACTGTAAGCATCTCTTACAGGCCTCACGCCACTTAAAGCTTCAGTATTCCTAATCCAGTCTTACTTAGCTATTGCTTTTTTGGGAAGGAGCTAGAACTTTCCTGGAAGAAGTATTTCTATTTACTGGACAATATGTAGGATCTGTGGGTTTGAAAGGTGGCAAGACTATAGGGTGAGGCATCACAAAGCAGTCGTGGATTTAAGTATGTTTTACCAGTTTGTCCACTTAAATGTGTGTTGACAAACTGTGCTGCATACTGTGAAGGGCCGGTACCCATTTTAAATGCTTATACCTGGTGTGGGATAGATTCATCTCTTTATCCTGAAGATCACTCCTGTGGTTCATGGGAGTTCATGGAATGAAATGGCAAGGGAGGTTCTTCAGAGCTGCACATAGGCCAGGTGATTTCTTTTTTTGCTTTTAATCCCAGGTTTTCAAAGCAGAAAAAAAAAATAGGTACTTGAAGACTCTTTTTAAGATTCCTCCTTACTGCAGACCTCCTGAAAACCCAATCATTTGATTCATTCCATCTCTTGCAGTTTGAACAATGGCCAATCATATATGAAGAATCTGGTCCATAATGTTGTAATTTTGATTTGCTTGGTATTTGAACTTCAGAAAGGCATTTATTCCATCTTTTTCTGTGGTATGGAGCTTAAGAAAGGATGAAGTACTACTGCTGACTCACAAGAAGTTTAAGAGTACTGTAGTAAACTGAGAAATTAGTTTGTTACCATTTGCCTTAAAGTCCAGTTTTGTAAAGGTTTTGTATTAAGAAAGACTTACTTCAGATATGATGTTGAGGCATTGTTAGCAAACTGATACTGCCTATTATGATTCCATTTGCTAGGCATTTAGGTGCTGAAAAGATCAAACTATCAGTACTGTGCTCTACTTTTCTCCTTCTTACATGATTTAATTGCAAAGTATCTGCTATATATAGGTCTGAAAATAATTGTGGATTGAAACAAAGATGTGATGATTCCTAATCAGCTTTCATAGTTCAAGATGCTTAATTTAATGTGCTTGATACAATTATATTTTGTGCTGGGAACTTTGAAGAATTATGAGAATTTCCCACATGTACATTTTCTTTTTAATGATTTAGTAAAGTCAAGACAATTACTTCATTTGGCCTGTGGACAAAATATTTGATTTCAGCCTTGCTGAGGAGAGAACTTGTGTGTTAATAGTTGCCTAAAAAGATGTGGCCTCTGGATGGATTCTGATCATTCTTTCTACTAGTAAATTGCACAAATATGTGTGGTATTTATATCTGAAATTTTGCTGAATGCCTGTAATACTTCATGGAAATATTTTATGAATCAAGTGGAAATGCTCCTGCAAAGCCTCATGATGCAGAGAGTCCATCAGTTGGTCAAGTGAGCCTATAGACAAGTAGTTCTGTGACCCAAAATGGCATGTTTTCATTTATGACATAATTTCAGAATGTTTCCTCTTTCATAGAAAAAATGACTGTTATGCAACAAACAGTTGGAGAGGTTTTTAAGCACCCAATAGCCTGGTTTTAGAGTAAAGAGAATATACTGAGTTGGAAAGGACCCATCAAGGTCAACTCCTGGCTCTGCACAGGACTCCCCAGCAATCCCACCATCTGCGAGACACCTTCTTGAACTCAGGCAGGCTTGGTAGTGTGACCGCTTCATGGGGAGCTTGTTGCAGTGTTCTGCCACCCTCTCGGTAAAAAACCTTTTTCTGACACCTAACCTAAACCTCCCGTGACTCAGCTTCGTGCCATTTCCTCGAGTCCTGTCCCTGGTCAAGAGAGAAATCTGTCAGCTGGGCCATGAATGTAGATGATTGAACAAAGCTTCCTATGGCCATGTACTAACTGACTTGGTGTGGTGAATGTTTGAAATGGTGGCAGAACTGAAAATTACTATATCTGACAAAAAAGAGAAAAAATAGGAGCCAGGAACCGTAATCAGTTTTGATAGTTGTTGCTGTTTTCAGGTTGGTGGCAGTCAGTTACATGTGTAATATGCTCTACCTGGTTTGTAGCTGTAACTGTGATGTACAGAAAAAAGAAAAAATCCACCCAAACAAACAAAAGCCCTGACCCCTCTCAACAAACCATAGAACAATCTCCCTTCCTCCAAGAACTCGTGAAAACAGAAGCAAATAATGCAATGATATAAGATACACACTTTTGTATTTTTATTCTTCTAAGGTTATTTGCTGGCTCTTGTTGGCCTCTAGTTCAGTCTGTGTTATTTAAATTCTAATATATGAATTATTTGGATTGAATTCATGTTCGGGGCCATGGTGTTGTATGTATTGATGTACAGCCTTGAATGTGAATAATTATTGTAAACTATATTTTACACCTTTTTTCTGGCTTTATTATATAAATTTTCTATTGGTCGATGATTTAATCATATCTCATAATTTAATGACTGTTTATTCTCCTCTCAACAGATCGCTGTGTTATAGATGTGTAGTTAGTGACTGGATGACGGATTTCACTTATGCTTGGTAGTCTGTAATAAAGGCATGTAGGGTTCTGCGCGGCCTCCGCCTCTTCCTTCCACCGTGGGCTGGGGGGCGTGGGGCACACGAGTCGCGAGCGCTGCGCCCGGGGCCCCGGGCCAGAGCCGCTCGGGCGCCAGGCGAGAAGGGGCAGGGCGCTGTTCCAGCCGACGTTTCCGGTGGGCGGTGCGCCGGGGGCCCGGCAGCCGGGGCGGCCCCTTCCGGCGGTGGCGAGGATGGCGGCAGAGAACCACTGTGAGTTCCCGGTGCCCCCGGCCGGCGGCCTCGGCGCAGGCGGGCCCTGCCGTCGGTGTAGTTCGGCGCCGCTGCCCGGCGCGGGGCCCGGCAAGTGGGTCCGGCTGAATGTGGGGGGCACCTGCTTCCTGACCACTCGACAGACGCTCTGCAGGGACCCCAAGTCCTTCCTCTTCCGCCTCTGCCAGGCCGACCCCGACCTGGACTCGGACAAGGTGAGCGCGGGCCCCGCCGCGCCCGCTCCCCGCTCCGGGCCCGCTCCGCGCCTGCCGCGCTGAGGCTGCGCTGCGGCTGCTGCCCGGTCCCCCTGTGACGCCTGCCCAGGCGGCCGCCTCCGCGAAGGGAACGCGGGGCCTGGCGCTGGGGTGAGGGGCGGCAGGAACGACTGTGCTGCCGCGGAGGGAGTCTTTCTGAAGAGTGTTGCTTAATGGGTGATGTCGTGCGAAGCAGTTGGGTTCCTGATAACAAGACTGCTCATAAATACAGCAGAAAGCGCAGTATCATTTCTACGTTTGTGTATTTATTTTTTATGTTGTCTGACGGGGTTCAGCTTTAGCGTTTTAATGGAATATCTGCGTGCACTGACGTTGTGTTATTTCTGCACTGTCATTATTCTCTTGTTCCAGAACCAGAGCAAAGTACTTTTGATAATAATCTCTCACTTAGACATAGCATTCTGTCTTTTCAGCAGTTCTTGGAGAAAAATGTTTCATATTCTGGATAGCTTGCAAGTAGTGGGTGAATATTTTGGTATTCACTCTGACTCATTTTTCGTAGGGGAAAAAAGTTATTAACATTTTATTTGTGGTGTGGTATGTAGTAATGGATGTAAAGTATACAGTGCTGACTCTGAAAGAGATTTTGGAGCATCATGGACAAAAGAACATTTTCTAGTACTGTTAGGGAAAAGAAAGGAACAGCTTATAACCATATAACCGACAGATTGAATATAAGGAGTTGCTTATTATATATAAATTTTGAAATTTTTTTTTCATGAGGTTAGTGGATTTCATCATTTTTTCAGGCTTAACTTCCAGAAAGGCTATCTGAACACTTAAGTTAGGGAACAGAACATAACGTTCTGGAGTAAGAAGAAAAAAAAGTTGAAGCATGGTGGTGTGGGAATTGTTTTGGTTGTTGTCTTTGGTTTTGGTTGAGGTTTTTATGGATAGTTTAAACTAACCTATAAAAGTAAATTCAAAAATGTAGGTGGCTTGCTGATAGGTCAACTGTCTTTGTTTGGGAGAGAGTAGGAAAGCATTCCTCTAAGGTTTTTTAATTCAGAGGTAAAGCACTGCCACATGCTTTGGCAGATGGGAGAGCCAGCTGTATCCTGGCTGCATCTGGACATTGTCAGCTGAGCAAGGGAGGGGATTGTCCCCTTCTGCTCTGTTTTGGGGTGTGACCTCACTTTGAGTCCTGTTGCCTGTTTTGGGTACGTCAGTATCAGAAGGATCTAAAGCTCTTAAAGAGCGTCTGAAGGAGGAGCACAAAGTTTCTGAAGGGGAAACAATATGAGAAATAACTAAGGTCACTTGGCTTCTTCAGCTGGAGGAGGCTGGGGGAAGGCTTATTGCTGTCTGCATCTTCCTTCTGAGGGGCAGTATTGATCTCTGTTCTGTGTGACCACTGACAGGATCCAAGGGAACAGCATGGAGCTGTGTCAGGGAGGTTTATGTTGGATATCAGCAAAAGGTTCTTTCCACAGAGGTTAGCTGAACACTGGAACAGGCTTCCCAGGGAATGGTCATGGCCTCAAGCCATGAGCTTGACAGAGCTCAGGCCCATGGTGGGATTGTTGGGGCTGTGCTGTGCTGTGCAGGGCCAGGAGTTGGACTTGATCCTTGTGGGTCCCTTCCAACTCAGGATGTTCTGTGATTCTGTTATTTCCTTAGTGCTTGCTGCTGTAAAGAACTGAGGGCTTCAAAAAAGGTAGCATGTTGGGCCTTTAAACTGCTTTCAGGTACTAGTGTTGAATAGGACAGAGCAGCCTGTCTCTTGCTGTCAGGTGTGTTGACATTGACTCTCTGAATTTAGTATGTTTCACAGTGTCACTCACAACTTTGTGTTTAAAACTGTTTGAGAATCATTTCAGCAAGCAAACGAGTCATAGTAGTCATATTTACTGTTCACAATAGGATTTGTTTTCCATAGTATTTAAATCTTGGTTTAGAGATGAATACATACAAATAGACAACCAGAGCCTTGCTCACCTTTTCATCATTGTTTAATGCTTTTACTGCCTTACTGTTAATAATTTACATTTCCCTGTTTCAGCATCTTCCTATTTTAGCTATATACCAGGGTTATTTTTGCAAACTGTTCAAGCATTGTTTTAACATTCCCCTAAGAAGGAGATTGTCAAACTTTCTTGATAAGATTTTGGCAGCAGTACTCATACTTGATTTTTAATGCCTTTCTGAAGTTGGCGTAGAATCTGTCAAAGAAGGAAGCACACAAGCACTGAGTGTTTTAGAAAAATCACAGTCTTCCTGGTAGCGCAACCTTGACTGTCAGCATTAAGAAATACCTAAATTGTAGTCATTATTCTAAGAAGTAACAGACACACTTCGTTTGTCCATGAGATCTCTGACTTGTCAGGTGGATTGTGTTACTAATGTAGTTTTGATAAGTACTGCTAGTCTGCAGACACTCAAAGCTTTTGGGCCACACAGTTTGTGGAAAATTCACTAGTTCGATATTTAAAAAGCACAGATGATAGGGGAGACAATTATTATAAAAAAAATTATACTAAATTTATACTAAATCCATATTTAGTACCAAATATTACTGGTTTTCTCTGCATATTGCTGCCTTCATCAGAGCTCAGAATATTTAAATGATGTAATTTTTTAAAATACTCATGTTAGAGCATACAGCCTTGAGCCAAGAGCTTAGAGGTATGGCTTGAGTGGATACAGATCCAGTATTGTTCCCAGTTAAGACAATTAACTGGAAATAAATTTATGATATTTCAGCTAGTGTTCTAGTGCAATTCTTGGGGAATTGTTAAATGGAATTAGGGAGGTGTATGTATTTGGTCCACCCTTTGAGTCCTGCTGGAATCCTGTACTGGATTCTAGCATCCACAGTTCAAGGTCACAGCAGGCCGGTGACTAGTCACAAGGTAAAATATGATTTGGTGAAAAGTTTTAAAGAACAAAACTTTTTCTTGGCAAGAAGTTTAAGGAGTGACTTGTCAGTCCAGAAGTACATACATGGAGACAAGAAATCTAATAGTGAAGCCTGTTTAGTCTAGCAAAGGTATTATGAAATCCAGCTAACAAAGTATCAAACTGTAGATGTCCTTGCTAGAAAGTATATAATATTAGCAATGACATTAAATATTTTTTTGGAATGGTTAGGTTTTACCGCTACTTTCTAAAGGTTAAATTTCACTGTAAATAGAGTTCTTCGTGTATTTTAAACTAAAATCAGGGTAAGTGTTCATTATGATTCTTTTGAGCCGCAGTCTCTATAAAGATAGAAGTGAAAACATTTGCAGCTGGAATCCGTGATTATTTAATTGCTTTGGTCAGTATTTTTCAAAGAAGCGTAATTGTGAGCTACACTGACTTTTCATTGGTGTGCTGAACCAGGTGATTGAAAATTAAAGAGCAAGTTACTAGGTTTCCTCTAAAATTCCACTGTGTTTGTAACTTGAACTAAACGTTAGTGTGGGAGAGTGATAATAAACAAATGCAGCCTTCACTGTACGTGGGCAGTGCTGTCTTCTAAATGATATCCTCGTAAACGTGCATGAAAAAGGCCTAGAACTTACAGACGATGAAGAAAAAACTCTTGAGAGAAGAATGTAATGCACAAGCAGAACTGCGTAAAGATACAAACAGTCATGTGATTAACTGGCAGTTTAGGGTTGGATGCACAGAGACAATGTGCATTTGTTTGAGTTTTCTTATGAAGAATATCAGTATTTGCAGGGAAACACTTCTAAGTGTGGAGTTGATGTGATATTGAATAGAGAGGAAACTTGAATTTCTTCTACTTTTCTGGTAAACATTAACACCTGTTTGTAAAAAATACATCTAAAAGAGAGAGAACTTGGAAACCTTATTAGAATATAGGTTTGTCTGACATTCGTGGTATTCACCTGAAGTTTGGAAAATGGCTTCAAAGTACCTACGCTAGTTGTGTCAGTGAAGATTCAAACTTGCTCAAAGCTTGTAGAAAAACAATTTACTAATTAGCAGAGGAAATTGCATAGGTGAGACATCAAAGTCTATTAATACTTAAGCTAGCAAGCCTAAAGCTAGTTATGTACATGCAAACTAGCTACCTCTTTAAATTGTCCAGATCACATTGGATCATGTTTGCAATTTATTATTTTATCTAACAATAAAACTGTTCATAATAAAAGTGTCAAAATGCTAATTATATGTGATAATAGTGTTTTCATATACATGTGCATAAAAACAGTCCTGATAATATTCTGAAAGACTTACAACCTGTATTTTTAGAGTTCTAGGCAGAGCAGATGACTACACTTCTGTGTCAGCTTGTATTGGATTTATGTTTACATAAATATTCTTAAAGATCTAGTGTAATCGGCTTTTCTTAGTGATTTCAACATGAAGTGCTTAGCCTACATTGAAGGATATTCAAGCAGCTCACTCAAAAGGAGGAGTGATAAGTTATTTTCTAGGAAGATGGCTGAGGAAGTAAATTTTTTGCCTCACTCGCCTGTGCATTATTTGTGTATGGTTACAGTATTCTTTACCGATCGGTTTATCTTCGGCTCTTGATTAGTGTGCTAGTGTGTAGCATATCTGAGATGTCAGGTCAATGTTCAAGACACACATCCTCATCTTAATGTTAATTAATGCATATTTTCTATGTCTGTAGTCTGGGTAAGCAACTTTTGCATGGAATTTAGATGCTCAGGTGAATCCTGTTGACAGAATTTGGGTTGCATGCTGTTAGAATTTGGCCAGAATTCTTTAACTGTTGATAATTAGTAATGTAAAAGAAAAAAAAAATCGATTACGGCAAAAATTATAGAATTTTGTATGCCTTCTTTTTTATTATTTTTCAAGACATCTTCTTGTCTGAAAGGCTTCATAGAGTAAACTGTGACACTACTGAGATGGTATTTTTTTCATGTATGACCTTTCGTAAGGTGGAAGTTGAAAGAGAAGACCTTCTCTTCGCTTTGTGGTTTTGTTGGAAACTTGTTTAGTATATAGAAATCAACTCAGGAAAAAAAAAGTTTCAGATAATGTGGGCCTTTAGAAAAAAAAAGTTAAAGCCTTTTTTGCAAGGAGCAAAGTAACCGTTGTTACTTAAGATTTCAGTTAGAGCTTTTAATCCGTTTGCTTGAATGATGTGAGAAAGCACTGCAGTATAAAAAACTACAGTCATCTTAATGAAGACAATTATTTCTAGAGATTTGTTTTTCTTAACTGGGAAGGCTTCCAGTTTTGTAAGCCCTGTGTTTCTTAATGCAGTTCAGGTGATGACCAAGTACGGGGTTTTTTTCTTTAAAACAGTGTTTCTTTTTACCTGTTTTGGATCTTCCTTTCCACCCTCACTGGTTTCTTTTCCTTTGCTAAATAATACTTTTTGGCTTATAATTCATACAGTTGTCAGCTATTTTAATTTGTTTGGGTTGTATCTGTAGATTGTACATTCTTGAAGTGTTTTGGTAATGTAGAAATATTTATAGATAAAATATTAAAACTATACTACTTCATCTATCTACTGGTTTTGATGCATAGTCTCGTTTTTGTGAGACCATGAGCTTAGATCAGAAGAAATTGTGATTAGATTTCATCAAACATTGTCTGGTCTGAGTGTAGGTTAACTGACAGCATGTTTTAATATGTTAGCATTTTCTTGAACGGTTAATTTTATACAAAATTATGCGCTCCTTCACTTCTTCTGAAATGACACTGTGTCTAGGTGTGTAAAGCATTTAACAGTAATTATAGAAAGGGCTTATGGCGTTTGTAGTTCTGGATGTAGTCTTTCTACATTCTCCTAATACTGGGTAGATAAGTGCAGTTATTCAGAAACTAAATCTGTGTACCTGAAAATACGTCTGCTAATTTTTATCCAATGAAACATTTTAGGAGCTCTACATACTGTTAAGTAGACAGAGCTTTCAGTATCACAGTTCAGTAATCAAAGCTTTCGTTATAAGCGTTAATGTTCAAATGCAGAGGATTGAGTCAGTAGAATTTCTTTCATACGGAAGAGCAATTATCGCTAGTACCTATGGTTTTGAGGGAGTATGATCCACATTTAGCTAGGATTATTGTTAATGATGATTTTTTGAGTATCTTCCTTAAACTACTAGAATATTAAAAATAAGAGTAGGTTAAAAAGTATTTGGGGTCCATGCCACATCTCTCCAGTTCATATCTATGGGATATTCATTGCACCAAAAGCTTACGTACTAATGAATTAATACAGTTAGTAATCCACTTGATAGTAGAAAGGAGCAGTGGATCAGTTAGAAATCTTTCTATGAATCTTCTTTAGACCTCTGGCCAGCACAAAGTATGTCAGTACTGTCTGGATTGCTGGGGTTCACACATAGATTCTAAATAACATAGGAATTACCAATTTTGCTTCTTTATCTATTTGTCAAGAATGTCAGTTCTGCAGGTGAATTTCTTGAACTGTTTTGCAATTCACAAAATGCTGTAGTCTGTTCAGTAAACTGAGCATTAATTTGATCTGTTCATCTATTATTTCATTTGTCTGCATGAGATAGGTAGGAATTGCATCTGTAGTGTACTTTTTTTTTTTTAGAAGATGTGTGTACAACCCTTGGTTGGTACACAGCAGTTCTCAGTACCCTGTGAGTATTTGTAAATGTGAGCTAAGACAAAAGCAAATGTTTTTAGAGCAAAGTGTTGAGGTTAAAAAGATTAATTTGATTGCCTCTAATAAAAAAAAAAAAGAAAGAAAAAGAAAAAAATAAAAAGGAAAAACTGGTGTTTGAAGCTCGCTAGCATGTAGCCTTTGTCCTGACTCTTCAGGCTCCCAAACAAAATTTTGTGGTTTTAAGTGCTATTTTTAACCTTAACTTTCAGTGTTCTCACTTACTGCTTAGATGTTGTTAGTCATTGATAAGGGGTTGAGGGGATTGATCACATAAGAGAAGTTGTGTATTGGATGATTTGATTGGCCAGTCTGATACCGTGACAGTTATGTTATTTAATTCCTTTTATTGTCTTTAATAAATGCAGCTTTCAGGGATGTGGCCGCATCTGAATACATGCTCACTGCAAGATGAATATTAGCTTGCAGTTCCCACTTGGATGCTCAAATCATTGTGGGATTTTTGGTTTGTTTGGTTTGGGCTTTGGTTTTCTCTTGCTTTGTTTTGGGTTGTTTGGTTTGTGTTTGTTTGTTTTTTTAATCTAGGATGAAACAGGTGCCTATTTAATAGACAGAGACCCAACCTACTTTGGGCCAGTGCTGAACTATCTCAGACATGGAAAGCTGGTTATTAACAAGGACCTAGCTGAGGAAGGTAAGGCATTTCTAAATATACTTGCTTATTATTTTCACTTCTTTTGAGTCACCAAAGCTATCTTAGAACAAAATGGCAAACTTTAACCAGTGTAGCGTTTCAAGCAAAAGTGATAGGTATCATGCAGTTATAGTACCTGGGGTTATTTGAGCATTTTGAGTACGATTCCTGATTTCACAACCCCCATTCTCATTTGGAACATAAGTATTCAAACGAGAGGGGAGATGCCTTTTATTGTGTAATTTTGTATCTTTCCTGTGTGACTGAAGTACTTGGGTTTAGTCCTCTTTAAGCAAAAGAATGCTCCCTAGGAAACAAGCTTTAGAGGATATAAAGCAAAATAAAAGTATTCTGGCATGTTTGAATGCATGGAATATGCTTTTGAAGACTGAATTCTGCCCCCAGCTTGTCTCTTCTTGTTCCTAGTTTGTATAAATTTTACCCTAATGGAGGATGATTGTTTTAAAACATATAGTAATAAAACTGTATTGATAGCATATTGAAGAAATTTATCAGAGAAATACAATTTAACACTAGTAGAAGGAAATAGTATGAAATATAATTTTCATGTGCATTGTTAAGCATGCTGTGTGTGTAGAACAGGTAAACCTTGAACGTGTGAATAGCAGCAGTATGTATCTTTAAGCTTTTGTTTCAGGCTCTAAGATCTCAAATGACAGGAAGAAAAATTTTCTGCTTGCTAGCAGCTGCAGAGATTTTCAGTAAGATTATTTAAATTTCTCTTTTGCATTCCAGCCTGAGGCAGGGCCTGAAGTATGGTGGTCTTATCAGTCTGCTATGGAATGGTATCTGTGTGCATTTTTTTTGTTTTTTGCCTCATTTTGTATGTGAAATGGCATCAGTTTTATTTGGGATATTTTAGGACAATTTTTTAGAATGAGCCAAATATTGAATTACGTGTGCCTGAAAGAAGCCGGAAGGGTTAGGTTGGTGACCCATCTTGTCACAGGGAAAAATAGATCATTTTCTGTAGCTGTTGAGAGGATAATCTTATGAACTGGTTGGTGATTTTGGCCTGGAATCTTTAGTTACACTGTCTTCCCAAAACTGTTTTCATACTAGGTGTACTGGAAGAGGCTGAATTCTACAATATCACATCTCTAATAAAACTGGTAAAGGACAAAATAAGAGAAAGAGACAGCAAAATCTCACAGGTGAGGCTGTTTTCTCGTGTGCTTTTGATTATTAGTTCTATGACAAGTAGTGAATGAGTTCCATTTGTTTTTTTATGTAACTCTTGATTTCCGCAGTAAAGATACTGAATGGCTGCCTCCATCACTGGATGATATGGAACCACTAGTATACAAAGATTAATATTTGTAATTGCTGGCTGCTGCCAGTCTGCTTACAAAGTTCACAGATCTCAATTTCAGTTCAAAAACTGAAAACATTTTAAGTAATTGTTCCAAAATGTTCGGTAATAGTAGAATTTGCCATAATACCATTTCTAGAAATAGTTACGTTAGAGAAGAGCTTTTGTAGAACACAGCTTTCACATTGACTTTTAAATGCTCTGAATATGATGAGGTTACCTAACTGTGGTATTATTGCTGTTTATACAGTATGTTTGTGCAGCATAGAAACAGATGCTGTTTAGCTCCTGTCATATGTTTTTGTAGCAAAGTTACTTACTTTATTTGTAATGCTCTGTGATTAGAGAAGGTTGCCTCTTCTCATAGCAGCTCATATTCTCCATGAAAGTGAATATGATAAAGTCTGTTCTTTAACTCTGCTACTCAGGCTTCCCTGGTAACTGAGTCTTCATGGAGATACTACAAACTTATATTGTTATTGACAAATTTCTCTTGAAGCTAGGATGTCAGATCATAGGGTTGCTCTGATAGCATTTACTATAGGTCTCAGCTAGAGAGAGAGTCCTAATTAATGGTCCTAATTACTCATTCTCTGGATGGTTTTCAAAGTAGTGTTGCTTACCATTTCTAGAGAGTAAGGGCAACTTCAGACAAGTCAGAAACATAGTGAATTCCATGCCCTATTGAGCATCTTATATTTCTTCTTGAAGGTGCCAGTCAAACATGTATACAGAGTGCTGCAGTGTCAGGAAGAGGAACTCACTCAGATGGTTTCCACAATGTCCGATGGCTGGAAATTTGAACAGGTAAAAAAATCCATATGGGATGTAGTTACCACAGTCTTCTAAGAAATGAGTATGAAGTACCTTTTGTGCAAGAGGAATATAAATTAAATTCCATGCATCTTTTTTTATTCAGTTGTTTTCAGAATTTGGATAAACATACACAGTTAAGGATAAACATACACAGCTAAGTTAAAATGTGATATTTATGTTTGCATTTATCATAAAGCAAACAAACAAAAAAAGTAGCTTTCCAGGAGGTTAATTTTGCTGACTTCCTATAAAAAACATCTCCAACATGCCTGAAATGTAATTCTTCAGTGTCTACGCATGAGCAGTTGAAGGGTGAATCAACCAGAATTAACTAATACAAGTTTATATGAATGGTAGATTAGATATGAAGAGCTCTGGGTAAAAGAGATGAGCTTGGGAGATAATGTTTGTCAGGCTCAGAGAGTGGTTCTTCAGATAAAAGAAAATTGATACACAAAGGAGGGTGAACTTTACCTTTCTGGATGTGAAGCTTGATAGCTGTGAGCTATGTGAATGTTTTTGTTCTTTGCAATGCATAAAAATAGCTTTGTGTGTGCATTCAAGAACACACTGAAAAATCGCAAGATCTATCTGTTATCTTTGATAATCTGTGTAAGTAAGAAATTAACTGTACAGCTGCTTCATCCTTCACATTCCTAATCCAGCAGAGTATTTAAACTGCATTGGAGCAATGAAACACAAAGTGTTCGTCTGCTAGCATCTTTTTCAGTGTCTGATGCTTACAGTAGGAGAAATTGAAATAAGCACAAGCCCATTATCCTTTGCAGTCTCACTCTAACACCACAACAAAGCAACATTTAAGAGATGTTTATGACAGAAAGATAAAAGAGAATATTTTGTTTAGATTTGATAAAATGTGTAGGGTGCTAGTGACATGGAGACAGCCGCCAGCCAATAGACTAAACGGGCACAGAGCAGGCTTTTTATGTTTCAGTGCTCCACTTCAAGTATTGCCATGGCTGTACTGCCGTGCCACAAGCTAAATGTTGTTTAAGTCCCTGAAAAAAACTTTCAATTAATACATGACTGGTTTTTGGCCACTGCATGGAAAAAGGTTTTTCAGTGTTCTTCTTTGTGAGGAGAAACTAGCTGTTATTACAAATAGCACTTCTTTACTTCGTAGCAGATTAAATGACACCATGTCTTTTGCCTATCCTAAATCCTTTGAGGATATTGTAATTGGGAGTAATACTACTTTGACAGTGCAACTGCTGAAAGACCTATTATAATCCCTTTTAGAACTGGAAGAATCCAGTGGTTTTCTTGGACGTTACATCCTTGTTTCCTCCAGCTATCTCCCTGCTACCTCCCTCTCCCATGTTGAACATTTTTAGACACATCGTTTGAAGTAGATAAACACAACAGGTGTATGGTCTCATAATACTTAATATCTCATTACCTCACAGTAGGTCATTCCCTCCTTTGTACCACAGACCTGCTTGTAGCTGACATCATTCACTTGAAACGGGATTAGAATATTATGCATAAACAGTTTTATTTATTTATTTATTGTTAATACCTTCAAACACTGTAGCATTTCTGTAATTTTTTTCTAAGCTCATGTTGCTTGGCAGGACGCTTTCTTTCAGAAGCAGTCTTTGGGGTAGTACTCACCATGCTCTCTAATGTGAAAAAAGATGGAGTCATCAGCTTTTTCAGAGGAGTGATGTTCTTACAGATTGAGAGTCCCTGTGCTCTGAGCCATATATAACATGTTCAAGTGGTCGGTTTTGAAAAAAAAAGATTTTTTACGCTTAGCATTTAAAAATTTTATTGTTAAATATGATTGTATATGGTTATTAGATAGGAATGGAAGCTGCTGAACTGTTGGTGCACTTATGCAGATGCATTGATGCCCTTTTCCAAAGAACACATTTGAAAGCTCTGCTAGAACAGTGCAATTATGTATTAGTCCCAGTCCAAAATCTATTACCCAAAATTATGCTGCCCCACTTTTGTGGGTTATTTTGTAGAGGATTTTTTAGCTTCAATTGATGCCTCTTCAGGCAATCAGAAAAAAAACCCAGTATTTTGGCAATACAGTAGAATTAAAAACTGTGGGCTGTGCAAAATGGCTAAATAGAAAGGCTTTACATAGCAGCAGTGTTGGTCGTGTAAATTTTAATGATTAATGTAACCTGAGTCTGACACCATGATGCAGTCCTAAGTGTCTTCACTGTATGAGAAGGATGGTATTTAACTGCTGTCTTCAAAATTATTCACATACAATAACAGGATATATAAAAATTTACTATTCATGGGCCTTCTCATCTGTTGTAATCTCCAGTTTACTCAGAACAGGCAATTGTTGTCTAACTCTTCACACTTAATTTAAAGTTCTAATCTCTCTAAAGTGCACTGACAGGCTATGCTTTAATTTAAATGGACTAAGAATTGCCATGTGTTATTAAGGTAAAATATATTTTGTAATAAGAGGTTGAGAAATTTAGCTGAGGTTGAACTTTAAATTATTAGATGTTTAGCCAGTGTTTTTGGTAGTGATTTTTGTGGGAACAAGACAACTTTTTTAAATTCTCCAGTTATTTTCTTCGATCTTCTGTAAATTACTCCTTCTAAAACTAATCTAGACCACTCAAATTCTTTTCCTCTTGTTGACTTCTTATGTTTCCATAGCTGTATTTTATCAGTATTTGGAATAAGATGAAATTCTTTAATACCCAGGTTTTATATATTGCTTTACATAACACTTTCCAGTCTGATATCCTTGTTACCTTCTCCACTTGTCAATGTATGACTGGAAAATAATGCTTACTTTTATAATGCGCCAAACTTCCTTTGTTTTTCAGAGTAGTTGGCTACAACACAATTATATGGGAGTTATCTGTCTTCTTATCAGTAACTCTTAACTTCCATTTAAATTAAAAAGTGCTTTTCAACTGCCTCAGTAAACTTTATGTTGAAATGAAAGTTGTAGCTTGATAGCAACCTGTTATAGTGGCAAGTAAGTGTTACCTGAACATTTGAGCTCATCTGTTACTTGTACAATTTGGATAACAGTATGTGCTTCAGCTTTACAAAGGTTTCTTTTTCTGTTTTGCTTTGATTGGTTATTTCAGCTTGTCAGTATAGGTTCCCAGTACAGCTGTGGCCGGGCTCAGCAGTCAGAGTTTCTGCTGATAGTGTCACGGGAAGTGAAAGGGGAAGAGAGATGCTTCCAGAAATGCTGCAGTGAGGTGTGTCACACCATTCTTTTTGCCCTCACACTGATATGCTTGGCCTTCTTGCGTTTCTGCTGCTTTCAGATCATTCCACTTTTTTTCTGGATGTACAGCACATAGTAGTTTGTGTGTATTTGTGACTGGCTTTTATTTATATTCACGATATTTCATTACACATTATGAATGTCCACATTGTAAAAATAATAGAAAAACAACCAAACAAAAATCCCTTGGTTATTTAGTACAACGTTTTTCTTAGGAAGAGTTCTTACCTCCTCAATAGATATCTTCCATAAATTTTCCTCCAAAATTAACAGCCTTTGATCCATACTTGTTAACTAAGAGGATTCAAACCTGTGGAGCCCTAAAAACACAGCTTTGAGTTCAGTGGGTTCAGAATTTCTGATAAAATGATTATTTTATCTACCAAAGTTAAGTTCTGAGTTTGAACCCTTAATTTCTGGTAAAATCAGAACTTAGCTCTGTTTTAGGTGGATGAGATATGTTCAGACTGGAATAATGAATAACAGGAGGTTTTTATATGTAAAATATGGAGGAGTGAGGGGAGAACAAAATGGACAGTTTAAACTCTTGTCTCAAGTTGAAAAAAAACATCCTGGATGTTTCCTTGGCTTTCTTGTTTTGTTGTTTTGGGTTTTTTTTCCATCTTGGGTAATTTTCTTGAAATCCAAATGGAGAATCCTAGCTTCATTCATTCTTTTTTTTTTTTTTTTTTTTCATCCTTCCTTTTCCCCTTGTTCTGCTTTTTTGATTGCTGTGTTACTTCCAGATTCTCCTGAGTTTGGGAAGGATTTTTTGCTCGCAGTAACACTGGAGGCAGTTTCTGATTCTTTAAATATCTGCGCTGCATTTCGAAGTGTTGTATGTGAATTGATTTGAGAATGTGGTGCTATGTAATTTTTTTCATTAACAAAATGCCTGGCGTTACTGTTCTTTTTCTTGCAACATAGATGGTTATTTAGTCTGAAAGATAATTATAACATTATGAAGATAACATGATAGTGAAAGGGCTTAATAAAAACAAAGCTTTGCCTATGACTTTATATGGACAGTTAATCATGCAATTTGAGATCTGAAACCTGGACTGCTACCCAGCTTTATTCCAGAATCTGCTTTCACTGTATCAAGCACTGTCTGTTCCTTGTAGTTGTATAGGTAACATTTGGAATGTGAAATGTCGGGTTTTCAGACTTCCAGCAAAAGAGAAAGAATTCCAGAGAAAGAACTGCAACTTGTTAGGGACTTGTAGGGTACAGGCAGAATGATATTATTCATGCATTCGTGTCCTGGATAGCTAAAAGTCAGCCTTGTAAAATGGAAGGTAGGGAGGGCAGTAAAAAAATTAATGCAGGTATAAAATAAAATAAAAATTATAATTTAAAAAAAATGAAGCTTTGAAGTCTGACTATTGCATTAAGAGACCTGAAATAAATATTCTTTCTGGCCTGGTGTCAGTCATCAGTGCTGAATTTTAAGAGCTGATGTGTTTGTATCTTCATAACATTTTGCAAATCCTTTGGGAAGGCAGAACAAATGCATTATATGTCTGAAATGCATAAAGTCCATTCTTAGATTCATAAAAGTTGATTCTGTAAAAAAAATTGAGTGGAGGATTTTCTTTAATTCTATTAGCTGATAGTATAATCAAAAATTTAAAAATGACTTTTTCAAGCTTTCTAATGTACAAGGAGTGCATCACATCTGAAACAGAAACAGTAATATTCAAAGTACAAGAATATTTAAAATAGAATTTGAGAATAATTGTTACAGAATTTGCTTGGTTTTGGGAATCAGCCCATCACAAAATAGAGAAGGAAATTACTAGTGGTGAAGTAGAAAAGTTAGTTAATATGAGTCACTCCAGTGGTAAGCAGAAGATGAAGAAGAAGAAGAAGAAGAAGAAGACGAAGAAGAAGACGACAAAGATGGGGCTGCTGTTTGTACAAGCTGGAGTGGTTATCTGAGATAGCAGTACGATTGCTGATTTGTCTGGTAAATATACTATATAGATTTTGAATCATTATTATTAAACCAATATAACAAATCTGTATAGGCATGTTACTGAAATGTGTCTGGTTTTGAGATTGTGTCAGTTCAGTTAGACATGAGATTAGTTCACTTCAAAAATAAGGTTCCTTATTATGAGATAGGAAATTCCTTCTTGTGATTTCTTTTGTCTTTTCAGGAAAATTGTGACCTCTATTGGCACATCAAGCAATAAGTATATTTCTTTCGATTTAATAAAAATGAAAGTAATGAGGCTCTCCATTTCTGCCTTTTTTTAGCTGTATCTGACAGCCTACTAGTGCCATCAACCCTTACTCTATGCAAGCAGTAATGGATCCTTATCTACTGAGTTGTCTGTGATAAGTAGCATTGGCATTTTCCTGTGCTTGGTTCTGACACTGTTGAGGTTCAGAGGGATGCTTAGACAGGAGGATCACGCTGCTTTATTAAGGAGTGTGATGAAACAAGTCATGGAAGGAATAAACCAGTGCAGAAAAATAGATACATGCCTGTATATATGTATATATATAAAAGCATACAAATCTATGGAATTTACAGTTTCAATATGTTATTTTACCTTCCTTAAGTTCTTGGTAATTTAAACAACATGAAGCAAATGTGGCTTCAAAACAAAAACAGTTTGTCCTTTCAGAAAGTCTGAGAAACAGTAGTCTGGATAATCTGAAATCCTTTGACTTGTTTTTCATGCCTCAAATTACTCTGGTGTGTTGTGGCTTCTTTTGGGGGGTGGGGTCAGGGTGGCAGTGTAGGGGCAGACAGACACGGCAGGAGTGGTTTTCCAGTTTATCAGCATCCTTCTTAAAGTGTTGTCACCAATACTGGGAACAATGTAGTGGCTTTTGGAATAGGAGTGCTAAAACATATTTCTTATCTCAGTTCCTGACAGAACAGTTCAGTTCTAATCTGCAGTCATTTTCCATTGTTTCTTTTTTTGCCATCAGCCTGGTTGTTGATAATTTCAGAAAGCTACAATGACATTTCTAGCACGCAGTTGCTCCTATGCAAATTATACATTTTTAGCTGCACACATATGAAACTGCTTATGAGAGTATTGTGAGTTGGAGTTTTGAGGAACTTGGGTCTAATTGTGAAAAAGTGACTTTATCAACTGATCAGTAGTAGCAAAAAGTCATTAGATGTTTTGCAGTCAGTTAAATTGATAATCCTATCCAGCTGGCTAAAAGTATTCAAACTGCCATGTCTCCTAAAAAGACTTTATGTGCAAAAGGTTAATTTACATGGTTGGATTATGAAGCATTTGTTAGTAGCTATCAACTGAAGACCTATCCACCTGGCTCAAAGAGGACTGATGATTTGGCTGATATTTGAGTCTTGTATGGTATCTACTTTCAGAGAGGTCATTTGTTTCTTTAGAGTGTCAATAAGTAAAGAAGTAGTTTTCCTTCTGGTAGTTACCATAGCTTACCTGATAATGAGTTGTTGCCATTTTCCAAGAAGAAGAATCAACTGTATACCGATTAAGTTGTATGCTTGAATTTTGTTCTTCAAATTTCTCTTCAGAGAAGATGAATTTTGAGTGGCTTTATTTAAATATGTATGTAAACTTTGTGAATGTTTTCTGGCCTTTAGGTGGGTTAAAAATATTGTTCAATGTCCTGTCTTTTACTTTAATAATTGAAGCAGTTACTGTATTTGTACAGTATATGTACTAAATGATTTGTAATTGCTATATAGTGTATAGTGTAAACTTACACCACTTGGTTGGGTTTAAGGCAACTTAACTGCTATTTTTCTCTGAAAATTTGTGCATGACATTTTTGTTGATAGGGAAGACAATCAACAAATCATTTCAGTGTATGAAGTAAATTTGGGTTGATTTTCCAGCTTCTCAGTAGACTTTCTTAGTCCATCTTGTGTAACTAAGAAACTAGCTACTCTGTGGGTTTTGTGATTCTGTATTACACAAATAGCTTATGGTGCAGACTGCAGAGTATTCACTGTGAGAGATAAGCTGATTTAACATCTCAAGGTAAATGATGTCTTTATATGCATTGGTGCTTCTAAAAAACCTGGGTGTTTGTAGCTTCATTACACAATTTTGGTTGAAAAAATGTCTTTAACACAATAATTTTTGATCAGCCTTTGTTCATTACTGATTTATGTATATATTTTGCAGAACTAGAGTGATGTTAGAAGAGGAGGAGGCAGGGAAGGTTTCTGGGGATCACATTCAGTGTAGTTAAAGTACGTAATTTGAGAGCGATGAATTTTGATGGCCATTACTGCTCATGGAAGGCCGAGCCTTGTATGCTGTAATATCATCAGGCTCCAAAAACTTTTGACAGTGCCTAGGCCTGGCATCAAGTTGATTCATTATGTAGAGACACTGCTTGCTGCTCTTTGTGGGCATTGGCTCTGTCCGTCTGTGGAAGTGCTCGCTTGACTGTCTTACTGCAATGCAGGAACATCTGAACGTCTCTTTCCTCTCCTTAGAAAGTATAGTGAGGCTTTGTTTTGTTTTGACAGTGCTATATGGAAGCTGCTTTTAACCTTGGTCTAACTTCAGTTTTTGCTGGGGGAATAATTTTATCCCTTAAGTGCAAACTCTGGATCTGGATTTCATCCTAACTTCATCTTTCATGCTTTAACGAATCTTTTGATCTCTTTGGTGTTCTGCTAGACTAATGGAAGTACACTGTTTGTCTTTACAGAGATAACTACAGTGTTTTAAGTGATTTTACCCTAAAAAATAAGTTAGGCCTTTGCTGTGTGGCCATTTCTAGAGCACTTAAATGGTAGAGACTGGGGAATAGGGCAGTCTTATTGTATATGTGTGGTGATTTGGTAGATAGATTAAATATAGTTTGGGAATTGACAAGTTGACACAGTATGTCTGTCACGGTAGCAGCCAGTTTGTGGCTGCAAAGATTAATTTGGCCGTAGCAGGCCCCCAAGCTAGACCAACCTAGGGGTGAAACAGGCCCCTGGGTAAACAAAGATAGGTTGGATTTAAACCTATACGAAGACCCTCAGCCAATCCCATTTAGCCCTAAATGCAGATGTTTCATTGGTCAGTGAGTTGGGCAATCTTAAGGCCAGACCTAGCATCTGTCAGGGTGAGGGAGTTTTGAATCTCCTATTTAAGGAGGATGGAAACAATAAAACAGGTTGTTGTTGCATGAAACGCTGGAGGTGCGTGTAGTCTCTGTCTCCTAGCCGTGCCTACCGTGACATGTATCTGTGCAACAGTTTTGCTTTTAGGACTTCGATCTGTGTCAATAGATCTGACATTATCTTGTAGATCACACATTAGCTTGTTGTGCTTTTGAAATAAAACTTTAAAATAAATGAACCAGTTACATCTGAAATTAATCTGGCTTGAAAAGGCAGGCTAGATAAAGCTTCTAGCATTAGGTAAGTGTATTGTATGTAAGGTAAGACAGTTTCTGCCATTTGATAAACATGCTGCATAAGAAGTAGTACTGATGTTGAATATATTCTTCTCTGTCAGTAAACTGTCATTTATCATTCAATATAGAGACTGTAGAAACTTGCAAATATGTCACATTTCATTATACATGGCTTCTGCTTGTAGCACTTAATTAGCTTCCTTGCAGCAGTATGTGTGAATTTCAGATGTTAATCTTGATGTCCCACCATACTGTGTCTTGTTGTTTTCCAATCAGATGCAAGTAGTGTGTTTGTTCATTCAAAATATGTTTTAGTAGAAATACCGTTATTCTGCAAGTAGTGATGGGTATCCGTTCAGGCCAAAGAGGTTCCTGCATGCAGCCATTTACATGTTAAATCATGCCACATTAAGATACCACATAGAAACTTTAAAAATTCACTTTGGAGGACAGGAAGGTTTCCAGTAAATAACAGAAACAGGGAACAGGCTACTTCTCCACTGGCCTGCCTCCACAGTCTTTTCTTTCATAGGATAATTGTAAGTGTAAATCATTAATTCTGTAACTGTTTAAAAAAAAAACCCTGTGTGTATCTTATCATCAGAATGTGTATCATCAATGTATTTGTCAGCATCGAAACGTATTTGCATTGAAGTGGAAAATTATGCTTCAGGCACAACCTACAGTCTAAAGAGTGAGGACTGTTTGTACTAATCATGAGACCTTTATGGAATTTGTTTTATGGGTAAATACAATTGACCATTTTTTTTTTCATCTTTCAGCTGGTCAGTATTGGTTCTTCCTATAACTATGGCAATGAAGATCAGGCTGAATTTCTGTGTGTTGTCTCAAAGGAATTGCATAACACTCCTTATGGCACAACCAGTGAACCCAGTGAAAAAGCAAAGGTGAGTTACTGAAGGATTGGACTAAACAAATGGTGTTGAATTGGGTGGGCTTCACAAGCTGTGATAGGTCTGCCTCTGTTCTGGACCATTATTTAATTGTCCTTTTTTCCCCTTGTTCAGGACTAATAATGATTCCCTATCCATTATATGCGGGGCTGTAAATGGTACAGTCAGCATGCAATTGTTATGCATGCCTGAATTATTTAAATACAGTATTCTGTACATTTTCGGTACCTGTTTTTTTCAGGTATTAGCAGATACTTGCTCTTTACAGCTGAGAAACTAGGTTTTGTTTCTTATACATTTGAATGACACTGGTTCAGTTAAAAACTGTTTTTCTTGCTTGACTTCAGCCGAAGAAATCTTACTGTCAAGAATGGAACTTGAAAGATACTATCTCTGTAAAACAATCATGTGCAATATGTTATAAAATAAACGTAACATATATAAAATAATTGCACATATTGTACATGAGGGTACTTGTTAATGTTTTCAGGGTTCTACCAAATCTACTTTCTGTAACCAACTTTACAAAAAGATTGTAATGGGCACAGCATTTTACTCAGTTATATTTCAGAATTTATGCAAAGGAAAATGTAAAACCACAGCTGACTAGCCGTAAGGCAGAGCAGTTCTGAAGTGTAAGTGTAGTCAATGTCATGAACAGTGAACAGCTTTTGTCATTGTATTGGTGCTTTGTATGAGGACTACAGACAAACTGGATACACCTGTAGTTGGCTTAAAAGCTGTTGATATCTCTTACGTAGATGGAAAACAATTGGTAAATCATCAAAGCTTGCTTTTTCAAGAAGCAACTTCAAAGAAATTGATTCTGAAGTAATCCTAAGAATGGATCTGAGTCTTGGCATTGAGGCCTCAAACAGATAAAACTTCATTACTTTCTATGCTTTGTAACAGGCTTATGCAGCTACACATATGGAATAAGTTTTATAATTTGCACTATAAAAGTACTCTAAGTTGTATGTTGGATTCCTGGTGAAATGAGTAATTTATGTTCGTCAGTGTTGAGATAAAACTTCTAAAGAGTTGTAAAGGATTAATGTAGTCAGGTAAACAGTGAAACTGGGTAAGCCATGTCTTACTCTGTCAAAACCCTAGTTAAGGTCTGCTTTTGCCAGGATGCTTGAGGAAGACTTTGAAAGTTGACATATTAGAGGTGTGTGCTAATAATTTAGGGCTGAGATATCTACCTGAAATAAAAGGTGGTATTCTATAGCCTAATAAACATCTTCATAAGGAATGGTAGTGCATCTTCAGGTAATTTCAGAAGTTGCCAGAGTTATGTTGCATCCTTAATGTAAAAGAAAATATGGATCAAATGCAAGTGTTAAAGACAAAAACCAAAAGCTAGTTGAAGACTGTGTAAATGGAGTAGTGCTGAGAGAGGCGTTCCCAGAGGTCTCCATTAATGTGCTGCTTGGTCATTGTTTCAGAGAAGCGAGCAGAGCATCATTTGACCACTGTGATGAATAGGAATTGCTGGTAATTTTGGTTGGAGGAATAAACATTCCCTCCTTTTGTCCTGGAAGAGTTAAGCTGTTGCTAGCAATTAATAGGCAACACTTGAAGAATAATTATTTTATATATTAAGTGTCTAAAAGATCAAATTTTTGTATATAGGTATACGTTGTGACTGGGAGAAAAAAATGGAAAAAGAGTTTATTTTTTTCTTGAGGTTTCTGACAGCTGTGTTCAGGAATCTTGACTTTGGGAGATGTTGTCTCCATAGTTCCTTCTTAGCAAGCATTGTCCTCTAGTCTAAGTAGTGTCTGAGCTGGTCTTCATGAAGTTCATATGATTGAAATTCTGGTATCTACTTTTATATACAGAATAATATGTTCATGTTCTGGGACTGACTTATAAGAAAGTCCTCCTATTACTTTTACAGCAGATCGACTTGGAGAAAAAAAAACCAAACTGCTGGTATGTAATTTTTATTGACAAGCACTTCAGTTTTAGTTAATAGTCCTGGGTTTTTGGAACAGGAGAAAGTGTCTTCTGATAGCCATCTAATCAATCTTCACCTTCATTCCTTCTCAGGGACTTCTTTCTTGTGTTTTCTTTTTTTAGTAAAGAGCACAATAAGTTAAGAGATTGCTTCTGCGTAACCTTCTAATACACCTAAGCAAAGGAAATTCATCTTAAATGGTTCCACTGGCTTTTAGTGGTAGCCATGGCACAACCAAAAGATGACCTGTATTCCCATAAGCAATCTTCTCTTTCATACCACTTTATTGACCTGACTGTTGGCTTCTATCTGCTGACTTCAGGATATTTGGAAGAGGAAATTGTCATGAAATCTTTTACATTCCTTCATGAAATGGTCAGCTGTCATACTTTTTTATACAAAGAGTGGAGGTCCCAGGTAAAAGTGAATAAATATCATTGCCAGATGCTTCACGTGTAAGTGGATTGTACTTTGTTGCAGCTCTGACTCACTTGGAATCTCTTCTTTTCCCTTCCTTCTATACGTGCTGCATGCTGCATGACACTCAGAGTGAGGATGAAGAAACGGATTACGATATGAATGACTCAGATTAAGTGTAAATGTCATGGTGAGCACTAGCTGCCCTAGGATTTTAACCAGATGCTTTTCTGCCCCATCCAATTCCCACCCCCACTAGTGTTGTCCTTCAGCTAGTCCTGGTGGTGTTTGTGTGTTTGTGATTATAGTTGTGGCATGGTTAGCAAAGGTAGTATTCCTGTTCTGGATATTGCTTCTTTGACAGAATAATTAGTGTTGCTTTTATAAACTGTATTGTGAGTAGTACCTTCAAAGCTTTGCTGAGAAGGAGAGTTCTTCATGTGGATTCTGGGGCCAGAATTGTTTTTCATTCATTCATTCATTCATTCTTTCTTATGTGCATCAGCTTTTCTGTCTGATAGGTTTTTTAACATGTAGAGGCATCTGATATAAACTTATCACATACATTTTCAGTACATGTCTGATTTGGCAGTAATTTGACAAACTTGATTGAAGTGCAACATAGTCCAAAGGTGGTCTTAACTGATAATTTTGAAACTGAGGATTTTTTTAGTAAAGATGTGGCAAATATAAGTAAATGGTGTGTGATCTTGGTGCTACATTTATATTTATCACAGGAAACAACTCTGTGGAGAGATCCTTCCCACTGTAGTTTGACACCTGATTGAAGATCAAGTTACATTAAAAGTCTAAAGTGAAAGAGCACAAAAAAAGTTACCAAAAAAAAAGGTTATCTGAACAAACAGCTTGGCCATTTTTCCTAATGTATCTTTAAGTACTACTCTCATTTATTCCACTCTAGTTCCTAGAAGATAACACACCATTGAATGTTCAGTGGTATGGTGTGGGTGGTCACTTGAGCCTGTGTAAATTGAAGATACTTAACCATTGCATGAGACTGAACTTCAGCTTCTCACCTATACACCTGAACTTTTTAGCTGTAAAGCAGCCTTGCCTTCATTATCTCCGAAGTGTGGACAACGCTCTCAGGCACATGATGCGATTCTTAAGGTTGTCTTTTGTAAGGCTAGGATCATCACTTAATGATTTTCGTGGGTCCCTTCCAACTTAGGATATGCTGTGATTCTATGAAGTCGCTGCACATGGCTGAAAAAGAACCTACATTTTTTGAAATTATGCTAACAGAAGCTACTGCTAGGGTAGTGTAAAGCATTTTGCCAGATCTTCAGGAATGGCTGAAAGGAATGGATCAAATCTGAAACTTTATTGAAGCAAAGTAAACTGACACTTTGCTGGAATTTAATGTCATATTCTTAAGCTGCCTGAGAGGCAAACAGTCCTTAAAACACTTTTCTATCAGCAGCAGCTTTATTTTGAGTGGGAAGAAATAGTTTTCATGTTCTGCTTCCCCAAGAAGTGATCACACTCAGGCCCGTTGAATATGAGAGTTCATTCAGCATTGTTAAGAATTTTTAAGCCAGCTTTGGATCTGATGCACCTATAGGGAAAATAGAACAGAAATATGACAATAAGGAAAATCCTGTATACAGCAGATCTGTACGAGAGCTGGGACAATCCCCAGTATCAGTACAGACTGGGTGGTAGATGGATTTACTGCAGCATTGCGGAAGACTTGGGGATACTGGTGGGTGAAAACCTGAATTTGAGCCAGCAATACTTGCAGACTAGAAAGCCAGTTATCCAGGACTGCCACAAAAGATGCATGGCCAGCAGGTTGAGGGAAGTGATTCTGCCCCTCAACTCTACTCCCATCATCCCTCCTGGAATGCTGCATCCAGCTCTGGAATTCCCAGTACAAGAAAGACCTGTGAGAGTGGATCCAGAGGAGAGACATGAAAATCGCCTACAGGCTGGAACACCTCTCCTGTGAAGACAGGCTGAGACAGTTGGGATTGTTAGGCCTGGAGAAGAATGCCCAGGGTCGATGTTACTGCATTTCCAACACTTAAAAAAGCCTTATGAGAAAGATGAAAGAAGACTTTTTACAGGGGCACATGGTGACAGGACAAGGGATGAGGTTTTTAAACTGAAAGAGGCTAGCTTTAGATTGCATATAAGGATGAGCATATTCTTTACTATTAAGGGGGTGAGACACCTGGCACAGGTTGTCCAGAAAAGCTGTGATTGCTCCATCACTGGAAGTGTCCAAGGCCAGGTTAGACAGGGCTTGGAGCAACCTGGGACTGTGGAAGGTGTCCCTGCCCATGGCAGGGGTTTGAATCAGATGGTCTTTAAGACCCCTTGCAACCCAACCCACTTTTGTGATTCTGTGATTTCCCCTTTGGTAGAGGTAAAGGTTACGGAAGAAATAGCAAGAAATGTGTGTTAAAATATTGCCTGATGGAATACAATTTTCTGCTTTATGTTGGCATTACTGGCTCAGTAAAGCATGCAAAGTTCAGTGTCCAGGTCTGGCTCAGCTTTATTTTATTGGATGTGTTCCTGATGCTACAGGAAATAGTTCTAAGTCTGTTAATATTGTAAGTACTCTTCTAGGAATGAAAGAACTCAAATACTTCATATTAAATCAGAAATATTAATAAAAGTAATAGATCCAGTATTATTTTCTAATTGCACAGATATTTGTTTCAGCCATGTTGTTGTCTCTGTTGGATATGTTTTCACTTACTGACTCCATTTGCTGGGTCAGACTGTTATCCTCTATTGTGGGCGTCTACCCTAGCACTTTGTTCTCTGCTCTGACCAACAGCAAATACTTGGGGAAGGAGTTTAAGTGTGAAGCATTTATGATATCTGCTCCTGATATATTTCCGCACCTTCCAGTAAAACTCAGTCTGGGAATTTCGGCTTCCAGCCTTCATCCAGATCATTGTATGGAACCTACAGTGGCACTATAATACCATGAGTTGGTATCAGTGGCACTAACTTCTGTAAGTTTATCTAGTCCCTTTGGCATGTATTACACAAGCAGTTGCTGAGTAATTTACAGAGCCTGTTTTTTCCCCCACAGAATTCACTTATCTCTTTCCTGCAGTTTCATATGAAATGCTTTTTGCTTAGTACACATAGCCATGTGTAACATTCATTAATTATCTTCATGAAATAAGAGGTATTTGCTTCTAAAATATACCTTAAAGCATGACATGGCCGGTGGAAAACGTCTTTCTGTATTTTGGAAATTTTTCAAAGTAGTTGCACTGACATCTGGCTTCATAACTTCAAAACAGCAATGCTGAATTTGAAATGAAAAAGAACTTTGTGTGCACAAAGCTAGATCCAGGTGTAGGATGGAGTACAGCAAGCAAGTGATAACAGTGGGTTTTTAATTTTTTGAGCTAGCACCACACTGCCTCTGAACTGTCCCTGAGCTACACAAATGGTAATGGGTGTTTTATGAGTTCCAACCCTTAAAAAATCCCATGGAGTTGGGCAAAGCAGGTGAGACCTTGCTTGACTTCAGTCACTATGATAGACCTAATAGCCATTTTAACAATATTAAAAGGAAACCAAATACCTCAGCTTTTAAAATTTAAAACCATACTTGAAACTGTTGTGTGAAGCAATTGCCAGGCTTTACCATACTAGCACAGAGACTGAAGTGTGTGTGTGTGCTGGCAGATTCTGTGGGCTGGAATGTGTTACTGAGTGTTTGTTGTAACATCAGGCTACAAGAAGATGATAATAGGAGGAAATTCCATCTTGAGGGCAGCTCTGCCATTGTCCAGGGATTGTGCCTTTGCTTTCTTTCAGCTTTTGAAATAAAGAGCCTTTCCCAATACTAAGAAATCTATCAAGAAGCAAAAGAAAATGAAGTATCATAAGACTCTTACTTAACAGGTTAACTTTCCTAAGTACTTGTGCTCCATATGTTTGAAGCTTTGCTTAATGCTTTGTTTGCCTTTTGTCATGATTGGTTCTACAGCCTGCTGACACAGTTCTACAGTACTACGCAGCCCAACAGTTTACCTCATTATTACTGGTTGTGATTCAGTTTAGAGCAGCAACATTCAAATATTGTTGCTGGAACGGTCAGTCCTAAGACTTGGATACTTTTCTCTCTGGAGAAGCCAAAATAAACTGAAACAGAAAAGCAGAAAAAACAGTCAAACTAGAAGTAGAATGGGTGTTGTTGATTTAAATCTTGCCAGGTTGTACTTGGCCTTTAAAAACTTCCTGCAGCATTGCATCCAGTGTGCCATTTCTGCACATTTTGATTTGCTACTTCATGTTTTCAGTACCAATTTATGGAACACAGTTTGCATCTGAAACTTCAGAAAGTTAAGGACATTTTACTGGAACAGGAAAAATGAAGATTAAATTCCATTTCTAGTAAAGTACCCAGGTTAACTTACCACATAGGACCTCCGGATCTTCCGAACTAGGTTGAGGTGCAGTGGCTTGCTTTCTACAATTGCCAACTCCTAAGTCCTATTAATGTATTCATTATTTATATTAATAATACTCAATTCCTAGCAGTGTTTTACACCTGTTTTAGTGGTATTTGATAGTAGATATTGTACGTATCAATCTGTCTTTTTTCAGCTTTAAAGTACAGATGCCAGGAATGTCCTTGAACCAGGTCCGTGACACATTACCAGTTATTTAAAATAGTCATTATGTTGCTCTTTGATCTCCATGCTTTAGGAATGACAATGAGCTAATTTTAATTTATAGAATTTTTATTGGTCTATTTCAGATTTTGCAAGAACGAGGTTCCAGGATGTGAAGACAGTATTGAACGGTGACAATTTTTTTCTTTTATTCGAAGATGCAGTGAATTGTCACACTGAAGAGGCTTGGCTGCAAAAGAAAAAATCTGATTTAGACAATTTTCTGTTGATCTGGGTTCACCCATATTTGCCTATAAGCTGGTGTCAACTTCTGGAAGCTTTGCAAGATTACATAATGGGAATAGATGGTGTGGGAGTGTGTGTTAAGTTTTGGTTGTAGTGCATGGTTGTACTCCCTTGTTGGCTGATTGACACTCGTAATTTGAAAAGAAATGACCATGCACTCGTATTTTCCTTGGAGACATGTAGCACTTGATGTCTGGTGCTGGATGACCCAATGTTGATCAGTTTGGAGACATTTTCCTACTAATCATTGTAAACCTTAAAAGGACAATGTAATTGGTGCTACACACAGACACACAGACACACACACACACAGACACACACACACACAAATGTTACGGCCCAGAAACGCAGGTATTTGGGCGTACGTTGTTTCAGAATCAGTGTCAGCCCCAGTTGACTGTATTATACTGCACATTCCTTATGGCTCTGTGACATAATCTATTATGTAATAACAGCCTAGGAGATCAACTGAAACTAGCACGTGTAAAAGTTACACAACAGAGAAAACGTTTCTCTGAAGAGTGTATATATTGACTGGATGTATAGCTAATTTTAAAACCCAAAGGGAAGACTAAACTCAGAGAAAATGGCCTTCCTCTGAATTATTCTCGATGTTCCTCTGTTAAAACAGTCTCCTGCAAAAGTTATGCTCCGGTCCTGGTCACATGCTTGAAAGTGGAATCAAAATTCACTGAAAATGACCAACTGAACAGTCTGTTTCTTTTGAGGTGTTTGTATTCATGTGTGTGTTTGTGCTTTTCTAGAATGCCTGTAAGCATTGAACTGTGTGGATTAGGGTAGAGATTTTTCTGGGGCTGAAGGTTTTACAGAAATACAGCTGGCTAGTCCTAGGTCCCGTCTCTATGACTTGGATTAAAATCAACCTTAGTGTGAACATAAAGTCACCCAGATGAAAAATCTGATTACTTTGGATATTCAGGATACCTGTAATCAACCTTTCTCTTTCTATACAGTTTCAACTATGCAGTTAAGAACAGTGTTTGAACAGAATGTGGTGCAGCTTTGTTAGTTTGTCCTTGATAAAGGCTAATACACAAGACATACGCTGTGTTTTGAGCAAAATCTTTAGGACATCTTTAAAACACTTAATGAAATGGACAATATAAAACTTGGTTTCATTGACTCATGGAACCAGTGGAAGGGAGTTTCAAAAAGCTACAGGAT
This sequence comes from Phainopepla nitens, assembly GCA_013400175.1. Taxonomy (NCBI): domain Eukaryota; kingdom Metazoa; phylum Chordata; class Aves; order Passeriformes; family Bombycillidae; genus Phainopepla; species Phainopepla nitens. The sequence continues at coordinate 77,166 of VXBQ01009304.1, forward strand.
GGTTTTGAATTCTAAAGACATTACAGTTTTCATTCTTAGTGATTTCAGAATTTATGCATCTAATGTAGGTTATCCTTTACACAAAAGTGTGATTTTCAAACACCCAAGGTCTACTTTTTTTTTATTATTTTTTTAAAGGACTTAGACATTGACATAAGTTTGGCAAAACAATTTGTAAGAAACATTTCTACTAAACAGGTTAAGCAACGGGCTAAATGTTTTGTCAGTGTGCCTAATGCTTGAAAGGATTTGTAATGCATTTTGCGACTTGGATGCGGTCTGCACAGGAAGCTGCTGGCCCCTCCACAACACATACAATTTTTGTCTTTTTTTAAGAAGTTAAAACTGAGTTTAATTTACTAAAACTGTAATTGTGTAGGGGGAAATGTTTATACTTTTATACTTTTTTAGGTACCCATATTTTATCAGCTTAAATTGAGCACACAGATGTCCCCTAAATAGTGACAGATTATCTTGTGTATCTGAAAATAAGCATAACAATTGTCTGTGTTAACTGCATATTAAAACATTTCCTCTGCTGCAGTAGTCACTGTGTTTTTAAGCAGTATGACTCCACCAAATTCTCTGAGCTCCCTGGCTCATGGAATTGCAGCCAACCATGTTACTTGTTGTTTTCTTGATGTGTTCTGCCGAGAAATTCAGCATTGATCTAAGTGGATGTTAATGCCTACAATACCAGTTTTACAGCGATCCTTCTGAATTAGCATTTCTATTGCCTCCCTTACTAAACCCAAAAAGGACAGACTATTGAATAAAGTGAAATTTTCCTGAATGACATCAGCAAAACATGAGTAACAAACCGAGCAAACTGAACAAATCTATGGTATAAAAAGGAGTGTTTTTTTCTCAATATGGGAGGCTTTTTCAACTGGAATATTTTTCAGTTTTAAAACCTGCAGTTTAGTTTACATTGTATTCCTGCCATAGCTAATTTTAGGGAAATTAGTGTTTAGTAAATTTTTTGCACTTTGTTTCCAATACCTCACAAAGATTTTAAGAAGGAAAGAAAAGAGAGAACTTTAGTAGGCAGGTACCTTGTAGATTATTTTAAATACGCTGTTGTTTGAGACCACTTGGACTAATTACTTTCGGTTTTTGCCGTTGTCATTATTGCTTTAATTTTTGTGATCATGTGAGGCTTTCAGGTAAATGGAAATGCTCTCTTCAGCTTTTTTTCAAGGCATTAAGAATTTATCCCTAAATAAGTTTCGTTTCTTTTGTTTGACTGTTGCAGTTTCAAATAAAGTTAGCGACAGTAACAAGGTAATTGCATTGGAGTCCAATCTGCATCACCAGGCTTTGCAAACATTGCTTAATTTGTTAAGATCTTGCAGGATGAAGTAATGTACCTGTACAGTTTAAACTGGAGTCCTTTGTTCTTCTTCTGCTGTTTGGAGAGTACCTATCTGAGAATTGCCTGTAACTGTGCACAGCTGAGGGGTTCACTATGAGGCTGGAACTGCAAAGCTGAACTGGAACTGCAAACCCCTTGGACTTGACTCTGGACATACACAGCTTCTCTGTTCTTAAATCAGAACAGTATTCCAGGTTAGAACTTTAGATCCTGATCTTGGAGAGATCATAGCAGAAGGAATAAAGCAGGAAGGGAGAGAGATGAAGTTCCTTAAAGGCATTTACATGACAAACTTCTTGCAAAACTTGTTTAAAAACAGAAGTTCAAATTTGCTATAGCAATTTCTTGCTTTGAGTTAGGAAACAGCATATTGTTGGCCTTAAGTTTTCTCAGAGGCTGTTTTCCTTTATTTGAGATGACATTTTTATATTACATGCTTTTGACTTCTTCAAGCAGCAAGTGAATCAGAATTTGTCTGCAATGAACAAGTAATTCTGAGGCCTCAAAGACATGAGTGTCACATGGTCCATAATAACTGTCCAAACGTATACTTTGACTAAGCAGCTCCCAGCCCAAAGGTTTCCTGGGATTTTGTCCTACTTACTGTGGGATTTCCTTGGATTATGGTTAATGGCAGGTTTTTGATCCCACTGTAATTTAATTGTGTGTCAAAGACTTGATTGAATTTAGAAGCTTTTTTTTGATTCTTTACTAGAGTTTCCATCATCAGAATCATATACTCATAAAAGTTGGAATATGTACTGTGGGTTTTTTTTTCAAACTCAGATTTCTTGCAATGATAAAATTCCTTTCACCTTGCATTATCATATTAGAAGATATTTCTTAAAAAAATAATCTCACTACATCCATCTGACTTTTTTTGGTTTTAGATTTTCTTTAGATAATAGCCGTGTAGCTCCATTTCTGGCAATGTAAATGTACAGTTATGACTGATCAGTAACAGGACCATTTCCTGCAGATTCAAAAATTGAATCAATCTTTTTTTTCTGAGAGAGGTGGTTTTTTGGGGTTTATTTTCTTCAGGAGAAAAATGAAAACTGGCAGATTAAACAAAAGATAACTTGATTGCAGGCATGCAACCAAGGGAACAAGTCTGCTGAGTAGGGTGGTAGTGTTATGAGAAAAGTGCTTCTCATAACAGAACACTTTTCTGTGACTGTCTGTTGAGGTTGTTAAAAGTTGTCAGTTTCTGTTTAAGCTGTACAGAGCTACCACCAGCAAATTAACACACATTAGTTACAAATTTTTATTAATATTACGAAAATGAACTTGGGAGTGCAAAAATGCAATAGTAGTTGTTTCAGTGGAATTAAACAGAATCTGGATTATAATGGTATAATGGAATGTATTCCATGGTATAATGGAATATATTCCATGGGAAGTACTGGGAGAAGAGTGAAGTTGTCCTGGACTTTTTGAGGAAGACTCAAGTCAAATGAAAGCCTGAAGTCTGGGGTTTTGTTCACTCGAGATGTGATAAAATCACAAGGTGCCATTCTCCTATTCATATTCTCTCTCTCACCTCATCAAAAGTTTCAAGTTTTTCAAATTAACTTTTTCAATCAGCCTTTGAACTTTGGGGCTCTTGAAAAGAGATGAAATTTTGTTACGCCTTTGACAGTGTCTCTTTTCTGAAGATGGTGGGGTTAAAACCTGAGTGGTCATTGGAGAAGTGTCTTTTCTAACACAACAGTTTTGAAATACTTAAGCCTGAGGATGCTGCCTGTTACTTCGTTGTAGTTTAGACTGCAGTTATCTCCAGTTTTAAGGACAATCTTGGGATCTTACGTGGGTTTTTTTGGTAAAATTACTGATTCTTCAAATACTATGAATATTCAGTGTAAAAAAATGTGGAAGGCTCTCTGAACTCAGTATCATATATTTTCACAAAAATCAGGAGCTGTCTTTAAAGGCTTCTTAATGAAAAGAGGCTTTAAAGGGCCAAATAGATCTTACTGTCCAGTTTGCCTAAATGACTGTCAGAAGGAACTCTTTCCATTTTCAGAGGAGCAATGCTAAGGGCTAAAATGCTTTCCAGGGCTAATTCGAGGTTCCAGAGACATACCATATTTAACAAACAACTAGTCTGTTTTCTTTTCAACTCACGGACTCTAAAATAATCTTTACAAAGGGCTGAACAATTGCAGATGGAAGTGTTCCTATATGGCTTGGATTTTCAGTATCCAGACTGGATAAGAGCACACTAGAGAAGGCAGTACACTTACCCTCCACTTTATTATTACCTTTGGTGAAATCTAACATTTTTTATGAACAGCGCTGGCAATAGAGAAGCTTTGAGGAAGATTCTGCCCCAAGAGATTGTCACAGAGTATTTCTTTGCAACTTAGCTGACCCTTACTTTAGCAATGTCTACCAAGGCATAAACTTCTCAGAAGTTCAGTGAGTAGACACTGCTGCAAATACAGCTTTCTGGACCCATCAGAGGGTTCTCTTCAGGATGTTGTGTCTTAATAAGTACTATAATGAGAGAAACTTCTTTAAAAGTGATTTTGCTACTTAGGGGGTGAGTGGAAGGGGAAGAGGTTCTGTGACAGTGCTCTCCTTGCCTTAGAAAGCTGAACTTAAATTTTGACCTAAGACCTATTGTGATTTTGAGGCCTCGTCATCTGAAATGAGTAAAGAGTAAATGTATTTATTACGTACATGATTCTTGCTACTTTTGAAGATTTTCCAAAAGCTTCTGCACAGCTTTACTCATCTTAACATGGCTGATGTGTACTTGCTAGAATGAAGCAAGTGCCAAGGCACTCTTAAAAGGAACGTTGCCAGCCTCTCCACCTGGAACTGAAACAAGATCACCAAACTGCAAAAGTATTAAATGGCAGCTTTTTCCACCTGCTTCTGTCCTTATCCTTACCTCAACCCTAGCTGTGAAAAACCTACTTCCTATGCACTCTTTAGGACCACCTACCCAATTCAACAAATGTTCTCTTTTTTTTACCTTTTCCTCCAAATCACTGGTCTCAAAATTAGTTGTGCATCAGCTGTTAGTGCTTATACCCAAGTGGCCATACTTGCAACATGTTAATTCCTGGATAGTGGATTAGCAATAACACTTTATTTTGTGCCAATTCATTATCTCTGAAGTGTTCTTACTGCAGCAAAATTTGAGTTTTGATTTGGTTTTAATGCATTTGCATTAACCAAAACTCACAGCACAGACACAGACAAGAAACTGAATTTGGGGAAATTTCCCTGGGGAAAAAAAACTGCTAGGGCTTCCCAAATCATTTGAAGGTGGTTACAGTTAACCATCACTTTCAAAACAAACAAATGCAATGTATGTGGGTATTTTTTTAACTTCCTTTTCATAACACTAGTGTATTGTAAACTGCATGGAATAAACCTGGTTTTGCCCTTTTAAAGTGTGATGTCTTACATTTGTCTTTTCTAAATGCATTAATTGATATTAATAGTGTCATATGCTGCGATGATTCCTAGTTTAGCACTTCGATGTAAAATGTAGTTGCATATTTGTGCAGTGATTCAAAACAATAACACTTTGTCCTTTGTAAAGGAGATGTATCCTTTACTGCTGCCCCAATGGCTTTTGTCACAAGAAAGATAGGTCTGTTCAGATATATATCGGTTGGGAAATTATTTTCCTTTGCAGTTGCTATGACTTGCTGATCATTATAGGAGGAAATACTTGTCTGTTTCATGGATATATAATCACATGAAAAAGTTTTAACTAATCACTTTGCTTGCCTTTTCTTTTGCACAACTCAAAAACCACCCTCCCTAACATCAAAGACTCTAGAATTCACTACTTTGCTTTTTAATATAAGTTCTTCCTTTGAAAAACTAGGCTAATGTAAATTAATGCTTTGTAATAAGGCAAACATATAGTAAGTTTCAAGGACAGAAATGGCTGAAGGAAGTAAATTATTTAAGTACAAAGTACAGATTGTTATCCAGGAAGTTTGACAGTTGTGTCCTCCGCAACTATAGAAAAGTTCATAATTGAGTAATAGTATTGAGAAGACCACTGGACAGCTCTTTATTTCCAAAATTCTAGTAAGAATTTGAGAAGCTAAGACCCATGATTTTTAAATTTGTAAATGCTCCATAGTTACATATGAGGTGAATTTCATCTTAACAGTTTAATCAGTTTTAAGTGCAAAGCACATTCTGTTATTTCCTTGCATATCCAGCAATGTCAGTAAAATTGCGTTGTTTTACTAAACTAATTTGCTGCATTTAATTGCATTTGAATTTTACTAAAATAAGCGCTAAGCACAAACATTGCTGTAGTGATCAAGTACAGCAGTTACAGTAATTAGGTAATCAATGTGTGCATCTGTATTTTCATCAGACTGTCCTACTAAAAGTATTGGTACTTCAGTCAGCCAGCAGGACTTTCAACCCAAATTCCTACTCTACACTCCGGTTGCTTCAAGTGTTTTTCACCAGTCAGGAAAAATGAGACCATAAAAGGGACAAGTGTCTACCCTGAACCAGAAACCAGGTTATAAAGGGGACATAAATGACATAAACCTTAGCAACCTGTTTGGATCTTGTATAGCATTTAGGGTTTATTTGGCACTAGTTTTCCTTCAGTGGGAAGTTTTACTTCAGAAAGATGAAAATGATCTGGGAGATTTACCTTTTAGAGTGCTGTTCATCTTTCATTGTGCTTAAGTCTTGCCTGGTAGTCATGTACATGTAGTCCATATGTATGTGACATTCTCAGAGACTGTAATGTGTACAGTTTCATGAGAGAGATCCTGTAAGCCAGGTGTTCACAGTTTCTGCTGCTTTTCGTAATGCCACTGGACTTGTGTGGAAAGTTACACAGGGCAGTATGTGTTTATCCTGGTCTACGGTGGGCACTTGGTACTGGTGAAAGGTTTCTTAGGTTGAGTGATCTTCAGCATATATTTTGATTAGGGCTGATTGGAACCTAGGTGATTATTTATTGAAATTGTCAATTCTAGAGTTCCGAATAAACCGTTTTGAACCTTAATACTACACAGAACGTCGTTCAAGTAACATTGACGCAGACGTGCGCAATGCATAGCTAAGCAGAGGTTTCAGGACTAAAAATTCTTTTGTTTCATTAAGAAAGAGAAGTTCAAGGTGAGAACAGAATGTGATTCGCACTCTACTTGCCGCGAAAAATGCGTTCTTAGAAACCCAAACAACATCCCTCCTCCCCCCCAAGGAAAGGAAACGAAACCAAACCAACCCAACCCAACAAAGCAACGGGAAACAAAAACCAGGCCACAAATCCCGTAAAGATCAGTGAAAGCAGCGCGGGCGGGAGGCCAACTGCAGACCGCCCTCCGTGCCGCCCGCGGCTCTCTGATAGGCGCCTGCGCCTGCGCCAGCCGCGGAGCCGCGGCCCCTCCTCCAATCAGGCTCGGCCGGGCACGGGGGGCGGGGTTCGGCCCGGCTCGAGCGCGGCCCGCCAGACCTGCGCGCGCCCGCCGACGGAGCAGGCGTTCTTAAGTCGCAGGCGGCTCCCGCAGCGCCAGAGGTAAAAATTGATTCAGCTTTCCGCCGAAGCTGGTGGGAGCGAGAGGCGTGAGGAAGTGATCGGCTTTGGGATAGCCCCGCGTGGATTTTTTCCGGTGCTTGATACTCAGGCGTTGTTGGGGGCACCACTGGGTCCTGTGTCGCGAGGATGCGTAAGGCGTGACGATAGGATAACAGACGGATCGGGCCGAGGGACAGAGTAGCGCTTTCGCGCTCCGCGCCGAGGCAAGAGGGAGGGAAACTCCGGAGTGGAGACAAAGCAGCGGGAGCGGGAACATCCGGGTCACTCGCGCGGCCTCGATCCGGGACACGCGCGGCGGCGGCGGCTCTCGGTGAGGCCCGGCCGGGAGTGGGGCCGGGGTGGCCCCGGNGGCCGGCGCAGCGCTGCCCGCCCGAGGCTCTGAGCGCCCCGCAGGTCTCGGTGGCGGTGGGCGGAGGTCGCCGAGCAGGGCGTGGAACCGCTGGGCCTGCGCGAGCCGGTCGCGCCCCGCCGGTATCTGCCCGGGAACGGCGAGCGGGCCCGGGGTGCCCCGTGCAGGCCTTGGGCGCTGTCCCGGCCTCTCGCGGGCCCGACGGGACCAGCGGCCCTCCGCGGTGGCGGGCGGTGCTCGGCCCTGTCCGGTTACTTGGCCGTCGAACACCGAGCCCATCGCGGCGCGGCATCTTCTGTTGTTTAACGTGCGACTCCGGTCGCCGCTCGGCCTCTTCTACCTTTTTCTTGCCGCAAGCAGAGGAGTCTTTCTGTCCTAGTCCAGAGTTAGCATGCTTTGATTAAAGCTCAGACCGTGGCTTTCTCCACCCTTCTGAAAAATAAAGTTTGTATAGTTCGGGGCAAACTACAAATGACTCGACAGTAATTTCTTCCTATGTCAGTATTTAACCTGCAAAGTAAAAATGTGAGGCTAGCAGTCTTACGTTTGGGGTGGTTTTTTTTTCCTTTCTGCTTGGTATCAGTAAGTCGTACTGAAAGTTCTTGAACCTCAACGAGCATGTTGTTGATGTATTTAGAGAGTTGTCTGTGGCACGGGAACGATTCTTTGCGAGACGTGCATTTTGTGTGTAAAGGTAGGTTGTTCCACCCCATCGGAGGGTGTAAATACGTAAGATATTCTGTAGTGGGACACAAGAATTTGCATCTATGATGAGCGTGATGGTTTTACTTTGTCCTTTTTCTAAAGTAGGCAGTAACAGCAGAAAAGACAAGCTACTGAGTAAATTTGGAAGTTTCTGTTAACTTTCTGAGTTGATGACAGTAAAAGGCACGCTACTACCTCTTAATGGCAGGGGTAAGTTTGGGGGATTAAACTCAAAACGTGAAGACTGGTCTCTTCGACTTTTGTGGCATGTGCAAAATAGGATTGAATAGACTTCCTCTGGTGCAAAATTCTTTCTGGTAATGTAGTGCATTAATAGATTGGGATATGGAGAGTATATATTGACAGTTTGTTAGCAGATTGCTTTTGAGGAGGTGCTTAACTGATGGGGTCTTAGTTTTTGAAATGGGCTTTCAGTCTTTGTGTAATCTTTATTTTCTAGTAGACTGATGAGGTTTTAGATGCTTGTCCTCATTAATGTAACTGAAGTCTGTGGAAACCATATATGCAAAGCCTGACGTCTCTCGTATACACTGAAACTTTTCAGTACTTAACTAAGTGCCTCAAGATTTGCAAAGCTGTTTTGTAGAGCATATGAAAAATCCTTATGGTACTCGGGCACAGTATAGTGTGTAACAAAAGTAAGTAGGATGCATGGCCTGAAAGCTCAGGATGTTTTCAGTTATTTGAAAAGTTACAGGATTAGTGGTGTTCTGCAGAAGGTACACTGTTTATTTACCCAATGAGAAACTGGCATTTCCCTTGAGGTGGATGTTGTAATTAATTGGCTGTTAGCCACAGGAAATGGAATAAATGTATTTGAAAGCATCCTGCAATGTGTCTTTTGGCAGAAAAGGTAACTGAGTTTAGTGAACTATTTAACAGTATTTGGATGGTTTTTAAGCACATAGGGGTTTGTCAGCCTCTGATGGGAAGGTTAGTATTAGTACAGTGGACTACCAGGTACCAAAAGCACAGCTGAAGTTCTGCTGTATGCTCGGTTCATTTACATATCTTGCAAGGGCGTGGGCTCCACAACACATTAAAACTTGCTCCCTGTAGAATTCGGTTAAGGGAGAGGATTTTTGTTGTCTTTGGTTTTTTGGTTTTGGGTTTTTTTTCGGTTCCAGCGGTATTTTTTTTTCAATGGCCCTGTATCTCCTGCCTGTGAACAGACTAAAATCTGAAGTCACGTGTACATGTTCACTAAGTCCTGCAAGTCTTCTGCCATAATTAAGATACAGGTGTATGTGTTGGGAAGACTTGAGGAAAACTGGACCGATTATAGGACTATTTCTGTGTGTATGCATGTTCACTGAGTGTGAATTGTCCCTTTTAAAAAGCTTTATCTGACATTAATTTAGTTGCTGCTTTGTAGGTGATTTGGGAAATACGGCCATCCAGGCAAAACTGGCTTTAAAAGTTGAAGAACGGATTTAATACATGTTGTCCTAGGAACTGTATAAATTGCTTAATCTGCTGTTTTTAAAGATCTACAGTTCATATGCTTATAGTAGTAGACTGCAGTACTTCTTATAAGTAATCAACATATTGAGAGGTTGTGAAATTTTGCATAATTCTTAACCGGTGTGTAAGTGTTTGTTTTAATAGAGCGGTGACACTGCTTTCATTCATTCTGTGAGCTTGTTAAGTGGAAGCACTCTACTATTCTGCTATCAAAAAGGCTTGTTAGGTAGATGTGGAGTTGAGAACAAATTGGCCTGAGGTCTCCCACTGCCAATCATCACCTCTTACTTAAAATGTATAGAAGTGCAGTAATGAAAACGATTAAAAGCCTTCACTGGAATTTGACTATGTAGCTAGTGAAACCCTGAGTTTAGATACAGTTTGACAGTGAAAAATGAACTCACTTTGAGTACTGTTCTGGGTGAATGGAGAATCCTCCCCTGAATTTGAAAGCACCACTCCTGTCTAGAACCGTTGTTCTGTGTCATGCAGTAGTGAATGACCTGTGCTCTGCGTATTTTTTTTCTGTAATCACCATCACCATTTTTTTCTGTGGTCACCATCCTTGGCTGTTACTAAGGCAGTGAAAGTGCAGAAATACTCTTCAGTTTATACCGGAATTGAAAAGCTGTCTTGTGGAATGAGCTGCTGGCTCTTTCTTAGCTGAAAATTGTGTGTTGCTGTCTATTCCTGCTGTTGCCTACAAGTTTCATAGTGGCATCACTGCAAAACCGAGATGGCTTTGTTAAATTCTATGCCCCTGCTGCTTTCGTACAGAATACTGGCTTTCAATGGAAATTTACCCAAAAAATAATATTTCTTATTCCGTTTGCCAGAAATGGGAGTAATGCAGGTGTTTGCCTACAGAAGAAATTTGCCATACCTGATGTGGTATAGGAAGGACATAAACAGAGTGCGTGTCAGTTGCACAAATAGGAAGTCTGAGCGCTTTTTCCATTACTGATAATGTTTCTGTTGTCAAGCTACCGTCAAAATTGCTTCTGAGGTGGGGTTCAAATATAAAGCAATAAGGTAAGGATGGAATTTTGTAGGTCAAGTCCAGTGACTAAGAGCTTGATGGCATGGGGAAACTTGGTGTCGTTCCTGACGATAAATTCTGCAGGCTGTGCAGAAACATGCATCTAGGTTATTGAAGTGAACATGAGAGGTCAAAGTAATTCTTGAGTGAGCGGGGCTTATAAGCACATAATGCATTGTTTACGCTATAAGTAAAAGTATATACTAATAGCAATTACTTTTGTTTTAGAGGGACTCTGAATATGTCTGGCATAGCTCTTAGCAGACTTGCACAGGAGAGAAAAGCCTGGAGAAAAGATCATCCATTTGTAAGTATGAAAACCACCGCATATCTGACTCTCTAGTTGTTTCAGTGTTCTGGTGATGATTTTTTTCACTGTCCTGATAGGATTTTTTAAAAAATTAAAATTAATATTTTTAAATTAAAAAAAAAAGGTGTTTAAAACTATGTAGTGCAAAAAGAAGTGACTTTGTGTAAAGATAAAATATTTCATGATTTATTTTAAGTACATCTTGTAAAAGACTCACCCCATGTCTTTTCGCCTTAATTCAGGGATTTGTAGCAGTACCTACAAAAAATCCAGATGGCACAATGAATCTAATGAACTGGGAGTGTGCTATTCCAGGAAAGAAAGGGGTAAGACTTAACTGTTTTCCTGCCATTTATGTTGAATAGTGACGTAAGTTGCTTATGCATTACACTGACAATGGAGAATTAAACTTACGTGTGGTTTAATAAAAAAGTTTGTGTCCTGCTGCTACTCTAGAACTAAAAGTGCCGTGGACTAGGAATATTGGACAAAGTACACCATAAGCCTGTTCAGCTGTTGGCACTTTAGCACCTTAAGAATACAAGCTTTCAGAGGAGTGTTTTAGAGTCTTGTACTGAACAAACTGGAGGTTGTCTTCTGCTTCTTCTTGCTTCTTCTGAAATACTGCTATTAATTATTTGAGGGTTTAAATTCTTTCTTTCTGGTCTTCGGTTTGGGACTTTTTTGCCTTGCCTTTTCTACTGCCTTTGCCAATTTGCTTGAATACCCTTATGATCTTGTTTCTTAGATTCTGAGAAGACTCTATGCGTAGGTAAAACCTGCAAGGGTCTGTGATACTGCCTTAGCTGAATGCCAAGCATAGCATTGCTGTTAACAACTTAGTTTTGGTAGCCGTCTGTGCACAGCATTAGTTAGTTCTTAAAGAAGCACCGACAAATAGTCTAACACAGCGTAAGGAAAAACTCATCCCCTCGTGTTCTGCGAAGACAAGATTATCTCCCATAACAGTTTATGTACCTTTATCCAGATGTCACCTTTAAATACTTAGGTAAAATTTCTTTGCCATACAAAGTCTTCATGGTATTGCTTTAAAGTTTCGTAAACCACAGAATGGAGCAAACAGGGTCTTAAAGCCAACTTCATGTGTTCTAGAAAATGTGTCACACCCGGAAAAGATCGGTTATGCTGATGTGATTCCCGCTAATTAAAAAAAATTATATTTAACAAGAAGCAGCATGACTTACTCATCTCTAACAGACCAAGCAGTTGCTCTCTATTGCCTTTGTGTTTGGAGGCATCCTATACTGCAGCTGCTTTCCCTGAGATGAGGTGGTTGAAACCACCAAAATGCTTTCTTGTCAGCCAGATGAAATACTGAAGTGCTGTTAGTCCTGAGTGGGATACTCCATTCACTCATTTGACAGCAAATCCAGTCACTTGTTAACTACCTGAAGTTTGACACACAAACCATCTGCAACTAGTCCCATAATGCAATATGGTCTTGATGATACTGCTGTCCTACTGTTAGCCTTAGTAAGGCTTCTGAGTGTCTATCTTTCACCCATGAGGTATGTTACTCTATCAGAAACAAGATAAAATCTTTGCCAACTGTTCTATTCTTCTGTGTAAATTATTAAAAGCTATTTATCTTCCTCTGTGACTGAAAGCAAACAAAATAGGTAGTCCATTCTGTCAAAAAGCTCGTATTTTCTAAAAAGGAGCTCGTCTGAGAAGGTATGGAGAATAGAGTTTTCTAGTTGTTGACAGCTGACTACAGCAGTTTAGAACAAGTTTTTTTAAATACACTGTAGCAAATATAATCAAACTTATTCACTTCTGGAAATGTGTTATCATATTAATTCCTAGCATGTTTTTCTTCCTTTTCTAGCTTGAGACTTTGCATAATGAGTACCAATGACAGTGGAGTGATTTTCTCTTTCCTTGTGTATTTTTTGGGTGTTTTTGATTTTCGTTCAGTTAAAAATCACATAATTCAGATAGGACATAATTAAGAATTTCCTTCTGAGGTGGTCTTCAAGCATATCAATCTGTCTGTGAGGATAAGATTTGATCAGTTTTGCTCTTAAGATGTGAGACCATCTTTACTCCAGTTGTTTTAAAGAATCAGCCCAACATTTACTTTCATTGCAGTGTTTCTGTAGCAAAGGCAAGTTACAGAGAAGTAGCAGAGGAGTGAATTTTACAGCTATAAGAATCTTTCCTGTATTTCTACACTTCTTAGCAGAACTCAGTTTGTCAGAAGATGGGGTTTTCTTTGTTTATATGTTTTGTATATTTGAGACAGTCTTTTTCTCTATTGCTAGGTGGTTTTTTTTCTTGTTTATATGACTCTTTTGAGTAGTGCTGTCTTACTTGGTTTGCTCTGTGTCATGGGAACTTCTCCTATGAGTGCTCTTCCCAGTTTTTGATAGGGATAAAGAGCCTCTTAAAGTTTCTTGTTATACAGAAAGATGGAATCTATGAGACTGCATTCTACCAAACGCATACAGGGTTAGACTAGTGAACCTCATTAACCGTAGCAGTACTACAGTCCTGTCAAAATTTTTAGATCATTTATTGTTTTATTAGCCACATTCTCATAAGGCACAAGAGAAGCCATTTACATTCAAATGCTTAAGGGGTGTATCCACATCCTATCTTCTCAAACTTAAGTGGGGAAACAACAGCTCTTTTGTATGTGTATCCTCATTGTACGTGTATCGTGTAAAATTTCAGAAGTATTCTGTTCTTAGTGCGAAAATTTTACTTTTATGTGGAATTACTGGTGATGACCCTGCCTGTGTTGATGACTTGGCATCACTTACTAGGTGTAATGAGAAACCCCTTCCTTTCCACTTCAGTTTCTTATATAGATAGGATAGCTTAGGATAGGTCCAGACAGTGTGCTACAGTGCAGCAGAGCTATTTTCTGCTGTGTAGCAGAAAGATGTCTTGTGCTTTGCCTGAGAAACTGTATTCTTGGTAAGCTTTTTTCCACAATTTTGACTTTTTCTTGCTGTAACCGAAACTCTGCATTAACTTTTTACAGACACCATGGGAAGGAGGCTTATTTAAACTACGGATGCTTTTCAAGGATGACTACCCTTCTTCACCCCCAAAATGTAAGTAAAATTACTGAAAACCACAGGTTTGTTACAACACCGTTGAATTGATCCATGAGGTTCTTACAAATGGTTATTACTTTCTTACTGTTTTGTTCTGACATTGCTTTTTCTTTTTACCCCCACCCACTTTGCATTCAGAAAGTTGTGATAAAATCAGCTACGAGTGCTCGATATATCAAAATTGGGAGGGGAGGGAGATTGGTGTGTAGGTTCCCTCAAAGTTTGACAAAAGTATCGCTTGAAATGCTCACTACATTATCAGCACTCCTTGGAAACTAGTATGTAGGCATGCTAAATCCCTATGTTCTTACTATTAAGTTGGTCTTCTGAGCTAAGAACTCAGAAGACAGGAGCTTGGAAAAAAGGGTTCTATAACTTGAACCTTTTGATCGACTTGCTCTAAAATATTAATCTGTTCTTTTTCTGCTGCTATGTATAACTTCGTAGATCTTCAGATACCTAGTTTCCTTATTAAGTTTTTGAACTGAATTTTCCTTATACCATCTCAAACTTACCCATTACAGAAACCTGAAAACATCTATTGCCTTGCGCGGTTTTCTTGGTTCTTGAATTGGCTACCATCTCCAATCAATGACAAGTGATGATTGACATGTCTTTTGACAGTGATTCATCTCTCATCACTTTAGCATATTTCAGCTCTATCAGCTCCTGGCTACTCCTTTTGTTTGATATCACCTAAATGCTTGTAACACAGGGAGAAACATCTTGTTTAACTGGAAACATTTCACATTATTTTCTTGAAAAATACCAGTTTTCACATCCTGACAGTGTTACAGGAATTGTCATGCCTTAAGATCAGATGTATATGTGACCAATAAGACTCCGTACCCAGTGCAGCTTCTGAAGTACCACTGAACTTCATAGGGAGGCAAGATTGTTATGTCCTGCGAATGTTTGCAATGTCAGATGGATTAGAAAACTGCACTAACATGTCGATATTTAACGTATTGCAGAAGGAGTGTTCATTACTTTACTCAAGATGCTAGCTGTTGCATTAAAGTCCTGTAAAGATTAAAAGCAATGCCAGGATGTAGATTGAACGGCAGAAGAAAAGCTGCGCAAGCCTCCAGTTAGTCTTGTAATTTAAACTTGGTTCCTCTTGTTCAGTGCATCTTGATGATCCTACATAGGAAAATACGAAACTGAAAAAAATGCTAGGAAATTAAGTCTACCTTGTGTGAAACTTTCATTATATTAAAGTGAGGAGAAAAAAAGTGAGTGAAGGGTAGTAGCTTTCCTTTACATAGCAGTATGTGAGGCGGAAAAGACAGAATTGTTTTTAAAAGGTCTTTATCACAAAGCTACTACAAATTACTTTGTCAGTTTCCATTCCTAAACCAAAATATTACCAGTCAAAAAGACAATGTTAGATTGTCTGGATTGGTATCACAGACGTGATAGAGTTTCTGTTTTAGGTGTGGGCTGAGCCAAGAAGAAAACTGATAGTAATAGCTCCAGAAATCTGTGGGGTTTTATTTTGGGGGTTGGTGGTCTTTTGCCACTGTTGGTTTGGGGATTTTTGGGTTTTGTTTTCCCCTACTGATCTAACCCAACTCTCTGATCTTCCTCCTAGCACTGTTTGCAAGTAATTTCCTCTTCTTTATCAGGTAAATTTGAACCACCGTTATTCCACCCGAACGTGTATCCTTCAGGCACCGTGTGTCTCTCCATCTTAGAGGAGGATAAGGACTGGCGGCCAGCAATCACAATTAAACAGGTCATTAGTTGTACTCAGACATACTCTTACCACTTTTACTTTGCTTGCTTATCTGATGCGATACAAGATGTTCACTGTGTGTTCCTAAATTGGTTTCTAAGTGTTTTTCACTGAATCTGTATTAGTAATACCCATAATATGTGCCTGTTACTTGTATTCCTTTTTCCATAGATCTTGTTAGGAATACAAGAACTTCTAAATGAACCAAATATTCAAGACCCAGCTCAAGCAGAGGCTTACACAATTTACTGGTAAGTGTCTTCGCATATCAGCTTGAAAGCCGTCATATTGCCAACAGTTGTCTGTTACTTGTAGTGTAGCATGCAGATGTCTTTACAAATGACCAGGGGAATTTTCTTACCTTCATGACTGTATTCTGTGGAGATGCCTAGATTGTGTGCAACTTGAACTTCATGCCTGTTAGGCTTTTAATAGCAATGCAACAGCAATAAAGTGTGAAGACTCCTTCTAACATGGTTTTCATCCTGGTTCTAGCCCAAAGCAGAATCCTTTTCCTTCAAGGCTGAATGGTAAGAATGAGGCATAATGGTGTCATGAGACCAGAAGAGGAGACTAAATTATGTGACAAGTCACATTTGTCAGTACAGGAGTAACTTCCTTCTGCCCAGTAGTGTGTACCTGTAAGAACCTGTGCCCGAAGGATAAAGGAGAGCTGCGGTCACTGTAGGAAACATGGCCTTTTGGGAAAACTACATTTCCCAAAAGAATAGGTTGAAAAGTACAGAATGCCTGTAGCTTTAGCAGAATGAAGTTTGCATTGATTAGGAAAAGGGATAATTTGTGAGCTAAAGAGACTTTCTGGTTTGTTTTTTTTTTTTTTTTTTTTTGTTGGGTTTGTTTGTTTGTTTTTCTTTTTTTAGGCTTAATCTTAAAAGTTTTCCCACCATTAAAAATGGATATTTGTTCTATAATCTTTAGGGAAGCAAAGCATTTTAAACAAATGCTTTTGGCACTGGCAGCTACTGAAATAATAACCAAGATGGAATTGTGGAATTACAATTCTGTACAGAAGAGGCCTCCAGGAGAGTGCCAAGTTTAAAAAATAATGTTTTATGTGACTGCACATGCAAGCTATGTTAAACATGTTTTTTTATAGGGTCCTAGTGAAAAGGAAACATAGGGATGGGTAGCGTGGCTTGCATTTAACTAATGGCTTCACTCAGTGTTATTTTTCAAAGTACTTACTGAAGGGTTGATGGAGTTGAGTGCATATGGAAGACAGTTAAGTGGCCACAGTCGTAGGAGCCAGGAATGATGAGGAAGGCCTCAATAATCTACTTCTGTACATCTATAGATGGTCTGTGTTTTATTTTTTTAAATCGCTTTCCCACATGCATATATGTACAAAACCAGTCTTGGCTGGTGCTACCCAGGGGAAAACTTATCTGTTGGGCTTAAAATACGACATGATTTTTGTTACTTCAAGTATGTATAGTCTCCCATTTATCCTTTTCATGTCCCTTGGACATGCAAAGTATTTCAGATGGGTTACTATTATTCTACAGTCTGAGAGTGTGTCTCTCTTGCTACTTAGTGAATATCTGGTAGAAGTTAAACAGAGCAGGATTGTGCACACATCTGTAATGTTGGCATGGCTGACGAATACCGCAGAAGATTCACCATTGTTTACATAGATGTCTTTTAGTCATTTACTGCAAAGCTGTCTGCAAAATCTAGTCGCTCTAAACTATCTCTGGCGGAAGAATAAGGGTTACAAATTTTTGTTCAGCTCAGTTCGTACTTCTGACAGCTAATACAAAATGGACAACTGAAAGTAAATGGATGCTTCCCTATGCTACTGCTAGCCATTGTTGGCACAAGAACAGAAAGCAGAGAACTCCCCCTTTTAGATCTTGAGCCGGAGGCTTAGTGACTGGACTAGTTCCCTCAAGTAATACTTACTTGTTTAATCAATCTGTGGCAAGTATGCTACACCTAGCTGTGTTGAACTAGCCTTTCTTTCCAACTGAAGATTAGGATAAACCTAAGTCTGCGTGTCAGTGTCTGTAGAGATAAAGGCTGAAATTGCCACACCGTTATCATTTTCCTGTTTATTAGGAGTGTTTCCATTCTCTCTCCAAAGCAGTAAAGATGATAATTTAAAACCATATTAAATCCACCAGCGGTACTGTTAGGATACTGGAATTTGTTGTTAATGACCTCAGGTCTTGACATGAGCGGGGAGTAGAAAACTTCAGATGAACGAGAGACTGTTTCCGTGTGAGGTACAGTTGCTCTGCTTGAGAAGAGCAGGTGCAAACCTGTTCAAAGAGACTGGTACAGTAGGAAGTCAGTGCAATCATTTGACAACAGGTGATGTTTGGAAAGTAACTAGTTGAACTGTACCATACTTGTCCAGAAAAGTCTTTAATTTCTTGTAGTGTTCTGTGAATTGGTATCAAAAGGGTTTGCCTTCAGCGGTAACTTCTGTTTCTCTTCAATACGAAGCTAACTCTGTA
Organism: Phainopepla nitens; assembly: GCA_013400175.1. NCBI lineage: Eukaryota > Metazoa > Chordata > Aves > Passeriformes > Bombycillidae > Phainopepla > Phainopepla nitens. Next base: position 95,275 of record VXBQ01009304.1, read on the forward strand.
ATACAGCCTCTGATTTCTCCAGCTATAATTACCCTTTCTCTTTTCAGCCAAAACAGAGTGGAATATGAAAAGAGGGTTCGAGCACAAGCCAAGAAGTTTGCACCATCATAAGCATTTGTCACGCATCATCTTAAAAAGGAAGGGATTGGTTTGGCAAGAACTTGTTTACAAAACTTTTGCAAAATGTAATGTTGCTATGTACAATTAATATCCACATAAGGGGAGGGGGTTGTATGTGTGCCATTTTCCATATTCGCCAGTTGTATACAGTTCTAAATTTGCTGAATTGCCCCCAGTTTTTTCATACAGGGTCTCTTCCTTCAGTCTTTTGTATTTTTGATTGTTATGTAAAACTTGCTTTTATTTTAATATTGATGTCAGTATTTCAACTGCTGTAAAATTATAAACTTTTATACTTCTATAAATTCACTAGTATCTCTAGTTACTTTGCTATCTGATGCAGGCATGCTTTAAAATGTTAGAACTATATTTAGCCTCTAGCTGGCTGTATGAAAAAAAAAATCATGCCCTCCACCCCCTTCCCTCCCTGAATTTGTTTTTTCTATCTTTCAGAAACTAGGTTGTTATTGCTTAAGAGCCTCTGAGATCCAAAGTTAGCCAGCATCCTTATTCTGCATCACTTTCTTTGTGTTTATATGGCATTCTGTCTGTGTTGCTGTTTAGAGTAAATAAACTGTTTATATAAAGGGCTTTGTTTCATTTATCTTCATTAAAATTATTAAAAGACTGCTATTTAAATGGCTCTGAACACATTTCAGTGCAAGTCCTGTTTTTAAGGCCTGTGATGCTGTTTGGCTTTTGTTTAGATGTCGCCTTCATTCGTTTTGCCTACCCCGACCCCTGAGCACGTGTGTGTGGTAACTGCAGCAAGTCAATTCTGATCAGCTCCTTAAGCAGAGACCAGTTGCTTACTGTGCTTAAGGGAATCAGCATACTGGTGTGACCATGTTAACGTAAAATAACATGAGCTTTAGACCAATACGAACAATAATACAGAGTTGCCCAAGGGATGTTGAGGATTTTTTAATGGTGCTTGTTTATCAGAAATAATTCTGTGCCTTTTTCCATACGTCAGTGCATGTAGCTTCTTGGGAAAGGACGTGCTGTATGCAATTACAGTTTCCTTCTGTAAAGGAAATCTGTTAAATTATCAAGCTGATATGCCCTCTATTTCACTGCTTTTTAAATTGTATTTTCTAAGTCAAAATCCATTCTGTAAAACAAAAAAAGTGAAAAGCTTTGTTCCATCTGAGCTTAGCTTCTTCAGTGCTTTTATTAAGAAATGCCTACTGCTCAACACTTAAGTTAATCTAAGTTATACAGCTCAGTTCCCAGATGTTTTGTTTGTCTGCATTTGATTAGTATAGCTTTATCATATAAAAGCATTCCCCCAAAATTAGAATAGCTGACACTATTGTTGACATTGTTCTCAGTCCTTTAAAAATTACGGTAAATTGCTTTCTTGTCGCTATCTAAGAAATGCTTGCTAAAACAGCACATTTGGGAAAGATTTCATATGGGTGGGGAAGTTACTGAAAAAACCGAATCAAAGGAAGTCTCCTTGTAGAATTAATTTACTTGTGCTTCTTGTTTTTAAAAGGGAAATTGAGTATTTGTACCACTCAAAGTGCTGCTGTTACTCCCAGCTCTAGCTCCAGTAGCGCTAGTATTTAATCCGTCTAGTAGTAGAGGGACAAGAGGAGAAATTCCTGTGACGTGAAGAACTTCGATTTGTGAAGGTGAGTCTACGAATTGTCCTTAGTATCTCCAATTCTACTGAAGGATTGCTAAAGTTTAGGTTTCAGTTGGGCGCTTGAAACTCCAAAGAGTTTTCTTTTTAAATACATAGAAAACAACTGCTAACAACTCATTTTCACTATACAAACTGGCAGGCATAGGGAAAAGTGACCTAAGATACTAGTGGTGGTATGAGTCGGTCACAAAGCTTTAAGGGCCAGACAATGTGTATTTCTTATTCGGTACACTGAGTGATGAAAATACACAGAGATATATGAACCTGTGATCTGAAATTTCACAGTACGGTTCTGAATATGGAGTGCCAAAACACTGTGGTTGCTTGGGACTGCATGAGAGTAAATAAAATGAGCAGTTAAAGTTCCTGAAAAGTAACATACTGAGATGTTAATGCAATTCCAAGAAGCATTTTTTTTTGCCTTTTAAGCTTAGCTCAGTTTATTCTAAATTGATGAAGTAGTTGAAATACGTATGACAGGTTCAAACCTGCAAAAAGTCAGAGTCCCTGTGTGGCAGGTACCATGAACAGGGCAATAGCTTAGTCACATTTCCCTGCTGAAATAAAGACCAGAAGTTAAGCAAGTTTACCTAGTATACTATTAGTTAAAAATAATCCCCTCTAAACCACTCTCCAGACACACTGATTAGAATACAGGGTTATTTTTTAACTTGTAACTAAGCCTCAAACTCCTTACTAAATAATTTACATTCCATACTTACCTAGAAATTAAATAACTTAGAGTCCTCGTGCATTAAAAATACCCACAAACCTGCATAGAGACTAAGGTTTGTTAAGCACGAAGTTATGAAGGTGAAGAAGACACACTCAAGTATTTACAAGAAAATTTCTTTATACATGAAGTTACAACTCTTTAGGATTATCGGGGATGTTTATTTCTTCTGGACTGCTCTCATCAGTGCTTTCACTGCTTTCAGTGGCATCATCTGGATTGCTCACGCTGTCCTCCTCAGAGTCTTCCTTCCTTTGTCCTAGACTGGAAATATTTTTCAAGATTATAAAAGCAAAATAACTTACAGTCAGTAAAACTAGTATTTAAATTAAATTGCATTACCCTGAGGAATTGACTGGCCTGTTGGGATTAGAAAATTCTTTTTCTAAGTCAACATCAAATGGATCTGGAAAAAGAAGGAAAAACTGCTGAAGATGAGAAACGCATTTTCTTAGTGGTCCACCTTCATTTTCACAGATTAACGGCAGGGAGTGGAAGGCACAAAGTCTAGACTGTTCACATCTCTCGTAAGTTTACCAGAGTTGTTTGATGAGAAACGAGGCGAGATGAGAAAATAACCTGAGTCCCGTGGGCCCAGTTCAGGCTTTCCACTCTTTTTTTCCCTCACCCCCTGCAAGGGGTTCAGTAGCTCTTTAGAGGTAGTCAGATTGTTTAAGTAGGTTTCTAAGGCTTTGGGTAGGAAAACATGGATTAAGTTCTAAAAGAGCTATCCAGTTAGCTGATGTGTCCTGGGAAGTGAATTACAGCTGTCCGGGTTTAGCTCTTGCTGAGTAAGGGTAGGGCTGAGCTTACTTTGGCTGAAGTAGCTGGGAAGAACTGTTGCCTCAGAAAAGTCAAACAAGGCACGACAGCCTTGGTTCTGCAGTTCAACCCGAAAATACGCAGGACTGTAGGTGGAAGTGTGCTTTAAGCGGCATAGCTGTGTTGCCCCTCAAAAGCTGTCTTCAGTTTAATCTAGCTAGTTAGGCTACCACCAAGAGGATGGTTAAATTCAGTCTCATGGCAAAGAGATCAAAGCTTAGAGCAACTAAAGGCTGTCGACCATCTTCTTACAGTATGAGGCCCTGGCCTATTTTACAGGGCTTAATCACCGTGAAAGGAAAATGTTAATTAGGATAATCTCTCTTCATATGCTCTTGATTATTTGCCTTTCTTTGTGCTGTCTTGAATGAGACCAAGCACTCACCTCTGAATACAGCCTGAAATACTGGGATTCCAATAAATTACAGGAAGAATTTGGGAATAAACTACTTGTACTTACTATAAATAATTTTAATTATCGTTAATAGGTCTGATTTTAAACATCTTGACTGAGGACTATATAAATATGTTTATTAAAGGTCCTTCTTAGGTTTATGTGTAACTAACTTTTGCTGTCTGACTGAACGCCTACATTTCTCTCATAGTTCCTTCAGTCTTTTTACTCATACTCTGCTTTTGGCATCTGTGTATAATACAAGGAACTATCATATTTTCTTTTTGCTCCTAAGTTTTCCAGTTTGGTTAGTTGTATAAGGGTAACTGCTTCACAGTTCAGCTGTGAATACACTACTCCATGCATTAAATTGCTTTAGTTATTTTCACCTATTTCAGTTGAAAAAAATGGGCAAAGAGGCACACTTAGCGCAGTGTAAAGATAGAACAACACGTATCAGCAAAACACTTATCTCCCACCTTGTTAACATTTTCAAGAGATTTAAGGAAAAGACTGAAGAAACTAGTTAGAAAAAGGTCATCTATAGTGTTTCTGTGTTTTTCTCTTACCTACTTCTTCACCTTTTTTTTCTTGGACACAGGCTAAAAAGTCCTTCTCAATGCTTAGCACATCATCCTGGCAATGACAGGCTGCATATTTTTCCAAGAGATTTTTGTTCAGGTCAATAAATGCTTCACCCCATTTAAATTTCCTTAGAAGAACAGTGGCTAGATCTGGGAATCCTAAAACAGAAAATAAATTATCAGTTTTCTTCTGTAGTGTGAGATTTCACTCAGCTTACATGTTACTAGTTCAGTATGTGCATACATGTCAATATAATAGAAAGAAGTTTGCCAGTGTTTCTTTCAGTGTTCGGGGATTAAAACTTTTGGAAAGGCTACAAATATTTTTGAATTTCAGTTTAACTTGAAACATGGAACTGAATCCAAGAATAGTTAATAGCCTTTTGGTGAGTATTACGTAAAAGTAGTTTGGACAGGTAATGAATGATTCAAGCTCTAGGACCCACAGCCCTTCAGTGCAAGACCAATTGTACACAGAGTATTTTCAGAAGGTAAGATTTGTCTGCAGTACGGTAGAGCACTTCTCCTATCAAAGTTCTGTGATGAGTCTGCAAAACATCACAAGGAGCTAATTTCTTTTGTTCTTACCCAGACCTCGCCCTATTAACAGCCACCTGCCGCCTCTCATTAAGGCAAAGGTGCCTAAGGATTCGTGTTCTGTCTTCTCTCTTTTCTTAACAGGTTTCCTAACATCCAGACAAAGCGAGGATTATCAGTTTGTCCTGTTTAGTAGCTGACACGAATACTCCACAGATACCTCAGTGCCACGGCTAAAAGGCATTTGGAAGAAAGCTAGACAGTCTGATCCCAAAGTCAAGAAAAGGATGACGTATGTGACAGCACTACCAGTTTATTTTGTCACAGACCATCTCTTCTGATTCATTAAGGATGTAGGAATTGCTAGCAACATACTTCACATCAGACAAATTGAGCCTACCAACAATGCAAAATGCTGCAGCAAAAGCTTCCACGCAGGACAGCTTGCACGGCCGACCATAGTTTACAGGATTTGCAGCCACCAAGTAAGGCAGCAACCGCAGATGACTCCCCCTCATTCTCCTAAAGGGAGTTTCTTCTAATTTGGCCCACGAGCAATCTATGACTGCAATTCCACTCTGAGCAATGACATGCCTGAAAAAAGGAAACGTCACTGTATTTGAAAAATGGTCATCGTTATACTGATGAAGCGAGACTTCCAATTGCCGCTGTATATTGGCTACAAACTCGCATACAACCCCTGCTTTTGTCAATCAAAACCCATATGCTTTACAATAACCTACAGGAGAGATGCAACGAGAAAGAATAGTGGCATGGTTTTCCTCCAAACATGCAAGTGACGAAAAAAGTTTTATCCGTATGTTTCAAAATGAAATGTGAATAATTCTAGGTTTAAAAAATCTGACAGAGAAGTGTGGTTAATGGTAACGTCCACACCCTAAACTACACCAAAGTTCCGATTTAGGTTCTCTGCCAGGTTCTCTCTGCTTCTAGAGACAAATCTTTTTCTCAGATGAAGAAGTATATCTTTATAAAAATTCTGCAGGCACATTTGAAGAAAAGTCTCATTTTCCACAAAAAGTTTTCTGGTTAACACATTGTGTTGTCTAACTGAAGAACTTAAATATGGCGTGATAAAAGACACAGTAGCTACGGGGCCGTGCTCTGAAGACATTAACCTACAAGACGTGCACCTTGATTTTTCGTTGGGATCTACAGATGCTTTTCTCATCTGATACCAGCTGTGTAAAAATGTTAAGCAGCTTGGATAAAACGGCTCTGTTTCTCACGTTCGCGCATCAGCGTAATGCAGTAAGAAGGTCAATTTTATTGCGTACAAGTTTCGGCCATGAATCAGCGGTTAAAATGCTCTCCGTGATACAGCATCGGGACGGTATTTGAACCAAGTGCTCTCCCTCACGGTCAGCGCCTCCCCGCTTCCCTCGCTCCCCGGGTTTTGCCTGCACCGGGGCCCCACCTGTCAGCGGGGGAGACGTACTCCGTGGCCAGCGGACTCAGGACGACGCCCGCGAATCTCTGGCGGAGGCGCAGGGTTCGCAGCAACCCTTTCCGGGCTAGTTTTCTCCCGGTGCATTTCTTGGGATCGCAGTGTCCGAGCTCCCACATGGCAAGGGGACAGGGGAACTTGGCCTCCCGAGCGTCCCCATCCGCGGCGCCTCACGCACCTCTCAGCGCGGCCTCCGCTTCCGCCGCGAAAGTCTCGAGGCTGCGAGCCCCGCGCCGGCGCCCGCGCCGGCCCCGCTCCATGGCCGC
>VXBQ01009304.1:102006-120752 GCA_013400175.1 Phainopepla nitens
GGTGGGGCGCCGGGCCGCTGCCGCAGACCCCTCTGTTGGCCCGCGGGCAGCGGCCGTCGGTGTTGAGAAACACAGGTAGGGGAGGATGTGTGCACGGCCAGATGCATAACTCAGCCTTAAACGTTTAACTTTCCTTCTCTTGAAAGGTTGAATAACCCATTCTTGCCTCAGACAAACAGGCTGCAGCCAAAGATATCCCCATCTGCAGTATCAGGTATACTTTTTTTTTTTTTTTTGGTACAGTTTTCATTATTTAGCAACAGGCGTTTGCAGTGCAAATAGTCTATTTCGACTTTATGCACACAAAACCGAATTTTGCGTGGGATTTTATAAGCATCACGGAAAATAAGCGCGGGCAGATATATTTCACTGTGCTCCTGAAGGATTAAAATCTAGATTAACTTCACTGGTGGTTCCAGTGCTGTTAAAACTGTTTTTGTGCAGGACTACCCATCTGTTTTATTCTGTGTTTTTCTAGCCTGTCACAGATCCTTTTAGCCCACAGATAAGACTCTTTTCTTCTTGACACATTCCTCAACATCACTGATGTTGTGTTGATGTTATCATTGATTATATGATAATCATTGAGACTGTCGTATAAAGGTCAGCCCATCATCTGGTAGTACTTAATACCCAAAAATAGTTTAAAAAAAAAAGTCCTAAGAGTAGTCTCAGAACCAGACAGAGGGGCTCTGTTTCTCACACAGCCTAGGTGTTCAATATAAATATACCACTCAAGCAAAGTAAACAGGAATGTAAAACATTCTAGGACATCTGTAGAGGAGAGCAGATAAGCACTGAAGGGAAAGACTAAGCAAAAAAGGAGTAACTGTTGTCTCTATGCTAACCTTAAGCACAGACGTAAACCTTGTTCAGATTCAAGAAAGGCATTTCGGTATGACGACACCGAATGTGATTATGCTTAATGTTTTCTGCCGTGTTTTATAAACTCAAATCGAGTGTATAATTCTGTATGTACTGGATGTGAAACACTTAGAAATGGGATTAGTAATAGAATGCTGAATGGGAAGATGCCAAAAAGTAGCAGGAAAAAAGGACAGCACACCAGCAATCCTTCTTTCCTTGTTGTGGGATCTTAAACGTAGCCAAAAATTGGGCGTGTATATGGAACACGGACCTAGGGCACGGAACTCTGCCTTGCACCATTATTTCTTCAGCATGGAAACTGTACTTGTTCTTTTCTTCTACAAAACAGTTGGGTAAAAAACAGCTCTGGTAATTTCTCTTCTACAGCACGTGCCCTGGAAAGGGAGACGTGACTTCAATGCATTCCTCATGGACATTCACATTTGCTTTTTTTCATCTGCGTGGGAGAGCATCCTAATCACTGAGGCACAGATGTCATGTAGTTAGAGGAGCAAACCCTTTGGCCAAGTCCATCTCTAGAATGACATGCAAGATCATACAGTCAGAAAAACACTTGGGAAAGAGAACCTGCCTGTATCCCAGTGGTTAAAGCATTCTGGAGGGCATGATTCTGGTAGTCTGACCTTTGTAGGTTTGCTTGTCTAGATACTTGGAGAAAGTGCCCACTCAATCCTTACAGTGGACAATTGTGGGTGTCGATAGCTTGGTTAGAGAGAGAAGTTACTAACTTTCTCAGGCAATCCTGGGAGGTTGTGAGAAAGTGCAGAGAGAGAATTGTAAACAATATCTGCACCTGGTGTTTGTGAGCATAGTGTATGTGACTCACATGATACACGTTTTAAGATATTTTTTTAAGAAGTTGTTGTTTTACTTTCACTAATGGGTTGAGAGGTGGTTTTGTTTATTAATCTGTTAATCAGTATGAATCTATCTAACAAACTCATCTATAGAAGTTGGGTTCTTTCTCAATAAATGCTCTTGAGCTTCTTTTGCCTTCTGATCTATAGAGTCTTTTATTACCACTGAGCCAACTCTACAGCGACAGACAATTAGAATCCAGGATGGGGTTTTACTTTATATGCTTTGTAATCTCTTTTCTTCTTTCCTCATAAATATTTATTAATTCCAAGGAAAATTTCCTTATACAAGAGATATGGAAATACTCTTCTAGCGTGTAGTTCAGAACTTTTCGCCCTCCTTTTAATGACAAGTTACCTGTCTTGGATTCCTTTGACAGCAAGCCTTCTAGTCAATATTACAAGAGTACAGTTGCAACTGTTGACCTGTCTGACAGCAAAAGGTTTATATTGTTGAATACCATCTGGATCAGACCATGAAGGCAAACAGCGAAAAAGAATGTCCAGTTTGACAATCTCGGTGAAACTGAGCAGCACTGTCAACATTTTGAACAAATGGGCTTTACTAGTATAAACGTGCCAAGTTTGGATGAATTTGGAGACAGACAGCTGCCAGGCAAGAGTTTCAGTGATTTCAGTGTTAGATTTTGGCAGGATCTACACTGATGATTCCTTTTATGGACCTGGCCTCCAAACCTGTTTATTTTTACACAGGTTTCTCATTGTTGTTGTAGAAAGAGGCTTATCAGTTTCACTGGGTAGGAAGAATGAAAAACATTGAAGATCATGACACAAACCAGTGTAGTGCTAGTGAGAACTTACAGTAATTCATACGGAAGATAAAAATTTCATTATGTACAGCAGAAAACCAAATTTGTCACATACTCCTCGCACTTCTGTCACCGCAGTAGCTTGCCTAAGTTTAACTAAAACATTATTTTTCCTTTATGTCATGTTGTGGTGTTTTTAGGCCCTGCACACCTCTTTAGGCTTGCTGGCAAGTGTTTCAACTTTGTGGAATCCACGTGAGTAATGGATTTGGATGTTTGTTTATATACTTACTAGGAATCAACTAGTTTTTTATTCCAGTCTGAAACATTTCTTATTTTCTGTTTCTTTTCTCTCCTTTTAAGGTACAAGTATGAGTTTTGTCCTTTCCATAATGTCACTCAGCATGAGCAGACTTTTCGATGGAATGCCTATAGTGGGATTTTAGGGTGAGGCATTTAGACCTTTTACGTTTTAGCTGTGTTGTCAGCAGGCCACTTCATAGATTGCAGAAAGGAGGCAGTTTTAAAATTAGGATTCGTCGACTGGTCAGCCTAGGTCATGGTAGTTCCCAAGGCGTTATACATAAAAATACCCTGTCTTGAAAAATTCAGGGTTTTTTTTTTCGTTGGTAAATACTAACCTCCCATTTTAGCTGGAGACCGACTGCTTAATAACCAATGCCAGCTGCATGTGTGATAAGTTCACGTGAGAAATTCAACAGTGTCTTAACTACAGCTTATATTAACACAGATTTTATGTCCATTAACTATTTGCAGTTTGAGTTAAATACAAAAATTACAAAATTTAAAAGAATGCTTTATGCCTAATGGTTGGTAAACATTATAAAAAGTTATAAAACACTCAATGTAGACCCAGAAAAAAGTATCCTGAAGTATTTAAAGACCCTGGATCATAATACCACCAAATTGTAGTACCTAAAGTAACTCTAAGTATAAACCAGACCATTGCTTTTCTAGATATTTTGTATATAGATGTCTCTTTTTTTCCTACGTGCAAAATGGTAAGCCAGTATGGGAGGAAACTGGTACATCACCATGCAGAGGGTACCGTTTGCTGTAGGACTAGCGGAAGTTCTAGACTAGTTTTTGTAGATGCTCTCACCAGCACTAAAAATCCTGCAATCAAACCGCGTTGCACAGGGTACTTAGCCTCATGGAATTTGTTGTGGGATTGATCTATGAACTGTATTTTACTGGACTTAAACACAGATTTCTAAGTGCAAATGGTTTGCAAACTGAAATTTGATCCAAAACTCTGTTCTCAAAAAGCGCTACCAACGTGTCCTGTATAGCATCCTGGATAACAAGGTGTTGACTGTAGGAAAGGTAAATACTAAGACAACAAAAATGAAATATATACGCTTAAATTGAACGTGGTATAAGGGTATTCTTGGTTTTCTTTCTGAGGGTTCATCTTTTTCTGTCCGGTAACTTAAAACAAAATACTGTCCTTTTTTTTTTCAGAATCTGGCACGAATGGGAAATTGACAACAACACATTTGTTGGAATGTGGATGAGGGAAGGAGACTCCTGTGAAACTAAGAGCAGACAGACAAAGGTATAGTAACTTAGGCTATGCTAATTCAGACAGCATGACTCTTCATACACCTGTGAGAGTGCAGTCTGAAACATTTCTACCCTGAAGAAGTCATCATTCAAGCTGTGATAGAAAATATAAAGGTGAATTCCTGCAGGAACTATGTGAGCGACTGGAGGAGGAAAGCCTAGAATCAGGACAGAATTTTGAAGACGTGTACTTACGTTTTCTCACTGGTTACTTACAATTCTTTTTTCCTTGATTGGAAACTACTGTTTCTACTACCGTAGAAATACGGTACAGTGCTTTGTAATTTGTGTCAGGCAAAATAAAGAAAAAGAGCTCTTTGTTGAATTCAAGACGCCAGGCTGTTAAAAGCATCCAGGAAAAAGGAGGGAAGAGACTAAGGCAGTTAACAATAGCATTGTTATGAGAAGCTGAGCATGGTGTTAGAACAAGCACTAGGGGCATTTCAGGAAAGACTTTGAGGTGACGGAGCACGTCTAGAGAAGGGCTCTGGAGCTGTGGAAGGGTCTGGAGCACAAGCCTGATGAGTAGCACCTGTCAGCCAGCATCCCCAGGTCTTTTTCCACCGGGCAGCTTTCCAGCTGTTCTTGCCCAAGCATGGAGCAGTGCACGAGGTTGTTACGACCCAAGTGCAGTACCCAGTCCTCCGCCTTGTTGAATTTCTTGCGGGTGGCTGCCAACTTGGCTGCATATCCTGGCCAAGGATATGCAGTGAAAACGTTACGCTCCAATGGAGATGCCTGCTTAACATGTTTATTTCCCATAGAAGCTGCAGAAAGAATTCATATTCTTGTATGTTGACCTTTGATACCGTGATTGAAGCATTTCACTGGCATTTAATTTTGAAGACAGAAAATATTGGTGCTGCAAATCTAAAGACGAAAACAGTTCTCTGCAGTCTGGATGTGTTTAGTATTCTGAAATTAGCACATTGGTCAGAAATAAAATTTAAGAAAGTCATGCTTATGTTAGATGAGATTCTAAAGGGTGTCCTATTCACTCTCATTCTTGCTGGAAATACGGTGCTTAGTAGTCCAAGGAATAACGGTGGGGAGAATCAATTCCCAATAGAGAAAACAGTTTTCACATTTGATAAAATAAATGGACGATGTGCTTGCTACGATGCTTTTTCTGTTGGGAAAAATAAAAAATAGGCGCCGGAAGCTTTGACATGACGGTATATACAGAAATGCATCCGCTGGCATTGGAACGCAGCAAGTTGATCATCAGTGATGGTATTCTTTAGTGTGGACCGTTTTTGCTCATCTTTGTTTGCACTGATGTTTAGGTTCATCTTGTTTGTGGAAAGAGCAATAAATTGGCTTACGTGTCTGAGCCAACTACTTGCGTTTACTCTCTGACATTTGAGACTCCTCTCGTGTGCCATCCCCACTCACTTTTAGGTAAGATTTAAAAAATACTTTGTGGAACAGCTGGCATATTACACTGTCCTCAGAGTGTCCCTTTTTAGGTGGACTTAGTACCTCAATATAAATTAGTATTAAAAGTTAGCATATCATATGAAGTGTTTTTTAAACCCCAGTCATTATAACACAGGTATTTCTCCAATAAATTGTCATTGCTAGTGTAGACCCAGGGAATGATTTTTTTCCCTTTTCTTAGACTGTAGGAATAAACCCTGTACTATCTGCCCATGTACTTACATTACAAAAAAGCTCGGTTAGAATCACGTTGAGCAAAGGAATATGAGGCCTTGTATCTGGAAATAAGAAAACTTTCTGGTCATTCTCCAGAAACTTTAAATGCGTGAAGTGCAATCTAAGTGTAAGCCCAGCTCTTGAAAGCACTAGAGACTGTGTACTGTATAGAAACATTGAGTTCTTAAAACAAACGTTCTTGCCTGATACTATAGGAGGAATTAACTAATGCAGGACAGCACTCTTGGTTTTTTTACATGGTTTGACTTCCATTTTTCAGTTTATCCAACTCTGACTGAAGCACTGCAAAGGAAGTGGGATGAAGCAGAGCAGCTTCTGTACGATGAACTAATAACCGACCAGGTTTATTAATCTTTTCCAATTCTATTTGGTAAAAAAACAATGACTCTCAAATAGCCAGACCTGGCTTCCGTAGTTTCTCCTTTTGGAGTGGACGCATTTATTCCGCAGTCGGCAAATGGTAGTTTTCGTGTTCTATAACTACTACATGAAATGCTAATAAAGCTTGAGGACTTGGAATGTCCAGTGCAAATTACAAGCAGAGATGAGAATTTATTAGATTGATCTGTCACCTGTTGGAAACTTCCTTTTTTAGGGTTACAAAAGAAATCTGAAAGAGATTTTTGAGGAGGCAGGACTTCTGAAAACAGCGGAAGAAAACGAAGTTGAAAAACAGAGTAAGAAAATAACTCCGGAATTTGAAACAGTGGAAAAGTGCAGTAAGGTATAGAGCGTAATATTTACAGTGTGGAATTGCCAACTTTTTACTGTATGACAGTATCTGTGGGAGAGCATTATGTAAATGCCCTTGGTATTCAGCTGAATCTCTTCATGGGGTTATCTTTTCTGGTTTCAATATGTTACAGCCTGCATATACTGTGATTTGGTATCTTTATTCTAGCCCCTAAGTCAAAAACAAACCAGCAAAAATGAATGCCCAGTAAGAAGATGGGGGTTAGCGTACGCGCTTGAGTTATGAACACCTTGTAGGTACTCCTTCTGGGGAATATCCGTCTGGAGACAGGAAGGAATTACTGGTGAAGATACGTGCGTAACCGGCCTCGAGAATGCTGACACTTCTCTCTGTGAATAATTACCCAGACTTGTGTAAGAATGCATTGGCTGTTGCACAAGCAAAAGGCAGAATGGCTGTATTTATTTCTGAATGACTCTTATGTATGTCAACAGTTCTTCTGCAACAGATTTGGAATGGGGAAAACAGAGGCAGAAGGTGTGCTCAGCCTAAAAGAGTGCAACCTGACTGTCAGAAAAAGAGCACGGAAGGGAATTCATTCATTATAATGCAGAGAAGCAGTTGCTGTGGTCTTTTTTATTTGAAAAATACAGCCAAGACAAAACACCATGTAGTAGTTCATGAATATAACCAAATAAAACCATGGTTAAGCTGAATATACTGTAATATAAAGATCACCATTATGATCTCATAGGAGTTGGAACAGTCACGTAATTTTTTTTTTTTCCCACTCATTAGCAATACAGTATTTAATAGTTTATATTTCTTTTTCTGGCCTCATTGACATAAATTGGCTGGTTTGGTAACCACAGAATCTTAAATACTCACTCTTTTGCTCTGTCTTTATTCATGTAAACACCAAAACACAACAAAAAATAAGGGCTTCTCTGAGGTTTCAGGTATGTGCTTTGAGTCTCAGAAGAACTAAGCAGTCCCTGTCTGTCAGTTAACAGAAACTGCTGAGAGCAAGAACGTGAAGTTACTAGGTCAAGAGTTGAGGAGATGGCAAATTTCCGGACTGCAGAATTATTATAATTATAAAATATGGGTAGTCCTAAGGCAAACTAAAGATTTGTTCTACGATAGAATGCTAGTTACCGGATAGATTTGAAATAGTAACAGAAATCATTCCTAATTTTTACTCTCGGGCTTGAAAAAAGCTGGCTCCTCTTTTGGCAGCACAGACATAATACATCTTTTTCTAAAATTTGCTCTGTGTTCTTGGAACAAGCATTTTAAGATCTTTAAAGCCAAAAGGTATAACAGCTGTGCACAGAGGCTTTTTTTTTTTTCTTAAAAGCTCCCAATTTAGGTACGTATTTGAAAAGTGGGAGAACTATTTTTAATGTATTTTCTTTCTTAGGAATACAAGCAACTTTCTGAAGAAATAAAAAAACTGAGAGTTTTATTAGGTCAGCATGGTATTGCATACAAAGGAAATTCTGGTGAGTTTTTTTGGTATCATTCTTTCCCGTTGTTGTCCGCTCAGAACGTGAACACCCCGATTGTTTTCAGTTACAACAGCAACAGTTAAATAATCTGGCATATATGGAGGTAAAATTCAGTAGACAAAGTTTTTAATAAGTATTTGGGTTTTGATTCCTGTGCATAAGTACTTACTTTGTCCTCAAAAAATGTGTTGATGACTTGAAATTCTAGCTTTATCGAAAAGTTTTGACTGCTGTTGTAACTGAAGTTTGTCTCCAGTCCTTAAGGTGCCATTTTAAATGGAAATCGATACTACATCAGTAATAGCACAAACATGTCTACCGTATCACATGCAGTTTCTAATGGGAAAGACTGACGCTGGCTGTCAAGGGGCACAGCTTATCAGGATTAATTCCAGACAAGTGGTTTTTTGGTTTTTTTGGAGAGGTTTTTTAGTTCGGTTTTCTGTTTGTTTGTTTTCCCTCATTCCTTCCAGACCATCACGTCCTTTATTACATGAACTATTTTTCAAAGGAGAATTTAATGTCCGGGAATACATGTATATACATAAATGCATGTATCTTTTCTTTTACAAATTGTGTGCTCAGAATTGGCACTTCAACAAAACAAAGAACCTTTGAGCCAATTAAATTGGCTTACAATTAGCGATACACCTAATTTTATCTTTTTGCTTTGGGAAACTTCTCTAGGAAAAAACTCCTAGAAAAATTTTCTAGAACATGTTACCTGCACATTTAAACTATTAACGATGCAGTTTGCACGGTATTTCTGCCTGTTTGGCAGTTCTTTCGTTATTGCAGTAGTTCTTTTAATTATTGCAGATATTAGCATTGTATAATCAAATGCCAAATTCAATTTACTCTAGATGACTTATTTCAAAATTATTTAGTGAATTCTGTGACAGAAATGTTTTGGTGTTTAAAAGCCAAAATAACAGATGCCTTACTATAAAACTAAATTTTACAGCTGGAAATGCCAGCGTTGAGGATGTAAGTCACCAACTGGCAACCGCAGTGGCATCGGTTCTTAACGGGTCAAAGGACGATGGGCACCTGCATGGCGATACAGGAATTTGGAATTACACTGTATGAAGAAACTTGGGTGATACAGAATGTAAATTAAACTGAACATGCATTATGCCACAATGATGATTTACCTTCTTGTGAGTAATCCTTGACTTTTTCAGTTTCTGCCCTAAAGCAAACAGAGTGTAGTAGAGTGAGGGCACACCATTATGAGAACAGTTGGCTAGTTTCTGACAACATTTTTAACACTTCTTTGCTAAGACCAGTATTTGACGCGAATTTACAGATTCTGCGTGTCTAGTCCCAACTTTTGCTATTTTTATTCATCAAGTACGGTAGAAGTTGGAGTAAATGCAAAGCGGCTCAAGACCAGTGCTGCAAGATGTAAGAAAGGTACTAAATACGATATTAAGGTATTTCATCTATATGCTAAAAAGTTTTCTGGGCACACTTTAGCAGAAAAAGAAATGTTTTCTGCCGCAGCATTGCAGACCACACCACTCCACCCACTCGTGTTCAAAGGCTGACGTCGTCTTTGGCTGTCAGGAAGTCGGTCAGAATCTGACAGGCGCAGTGAAATCACTGAATCGCTACAAAAGCACAGTTGTGTTGAGGGAACCCTGGCAAATCTCTGTACGTAATACGGAATAAAATGGACTCTTCCAGCACAAACTGTGGAATCATCACTGTGGCAGTCGGTGAACGCCGAGAACGCCGTCTGCGGTCGCTGTGCCGCCTTCTGTTGTGCGGTTCGCGACCCCCCTCGGCCAGGGTCCTTTCGGCCTTGCCTTCGCGGCGGGAGCCCGAGCCGCGCTGAGCCGCGGCACAGCCCGCGGGAGCGCTCAGGCTTCCGCTTCCGCTCCCGCACACGGAAGGCGCGGGATGATCTGGGCGCTGGGCCGCTGGCGGTGAAGAGAGGAGAGGGGCGGGGGCCGGACCGTGACCGCCGGCGGTGAGGAGAGAAGAGGGACGGGAGTCGGGCCGGAACCGCTGGCGGTCAGGACGGGGCTGGGACGCCACGTGAGCCTTTCGCAAGCCCTTCGCACCGCTCACGCGTGTCTTTGCAGGGCGCGGCGAGCCCCGTGTCCGCCCGGACCTCGGCGGGGGCCGGCACGACGGTGGGAGCCAGAGGGTGCGGCGGGCGCGGATCCGGAGGGCGGGGGGGCCCGTTACCTTCTCCGGCAGCAAGGCCAGTCCGCAGTTTTGGAGCGTGAGGCGGTCGATGGGAAGCAACCAGGAGAGGCCGTTGCTGCAGGTGCTGCCTCTTAGTGTGCTAGGCACGGGGCTGTTGCTATGGTGTGCGTTCAGAGGAAAAACGGAGGTCGACGAGCGACTGGAAGCGGTTCTGTCCGGCCAGATCGTGGACTCAGATACGGCCCAAGAAAGCAATGCTCCCCTTCAGCTGCAGAAGGAGAACTGAGGACGGGAGTGCGGCTGCCGTGAGGCAGCTGCCGAAAGTTAGTTAGCTGGCATTCACTCGGTTAAAAGCGGTACTGGCACTGTAATGAAAAAAACCTTGTTTTTCTAGTTTTTCGGCAGCCTTATCTTGCAAGCTTGATTTCTTCGTGCTGCTTTCTGTGCTGGCCTGGCCGTAGCAATTTACTCTGGTAGGGAAAGGAGTAGTTTCTGGATTGCGCAGGTGCGGATGAAGACGCTGTACTGCAAATCAACTTGAATTTGAAGATAAGTTTTATACAACCCGTCATTTTTCCATGCATCTTTTTCTTAGCGGACTATGGTATTAAAAAATACCAGATGTGAATGTCTATGAAATTGCTGCTTAAGGTGACTTTGATTTGACATTTTGGTAGTTACAGAGTATGTTCAGTTTATATTGAAGACAGCTGTGAATGAAGGATTCATTACTATGCAATCGTGTTCTGAATTTTTACTAATTGTGTGTAATTCTGCTCATGAATGTAGAAATTACTTTCAAGGGTGCATGCCTTCTAGACTGCAGCTTTCTAGGCATGGTTGATTTAGGCGGTCAATACTGGCAGGAGAGTATTTTGCCCAGAATCAAAATGTGTGGCTCGCGTTACGTTGGGGAGGTTTCATTGAATAATACAGTACCTATGCTTTTTGTGCAGATTCGTAGATACTCAAACTTGCACTCTCTAGAGACTTTTCTTGGAGAGGAGGACTGTAAAATACTAGCATGACTTAGTTCCCTTCAAAATTAGAGGCTTTTAAGTTTTTAAATGTAAAAATGGAAAATCAGGTTTGTGCCATTAAAATCCCTAATTAAAACCCAAACACCAACAAAGATGGTAGCAGCTAATAAGATAGGCTGAAGCTATGGAGAAAACGGAGGTAGCGTCATCATCACGTTACCATAATGCCACTGATTAATCTGAACAACATGCACTACTGTGGCTTTTGATTTTGCTGAAGAGTCCCTTAACCGTGTAATGCCACACTTGATTTGGTACTTTCACAAGGTTTAATCTTGGTATTCAGCTTTTACTACAGTAGAATGTTGCAAGTGAGATGCATGGGAGCATCCTGGTGAATGAGTGAAAGACTGCTCCTGGATTTTATTTTTGGATTTTTATTTTTTTTTTAATATATTGAAGCTCAGGTGTAAGGCCTGTTGCTCCTGACTAGCTTTCTTGCACCATATTTTATGAAAACAACGAGCTGCTTTGTTTAATGAAATACAGAGCTGCCCCCTCCATGTGTGCCTTGTTTTGAGGTGATGATGGGTGATTGGTGTTTAATAAAGAATCTCTACCTGTAAAACTGTTCTCATAGCGTCTTGCTATTAAGGTGTTTGCAGCATTTTATGGTCAGCTGAGGCTCCCTCCAGCAGCTGGAGGGGCAGTGTGGGGCTTGAGGGTGACAGAGGCCGGGAGCTGAGAGAGGAAAAGGGAGAGGGGACTTTGGGCGACAGAGATGCCCAGGGTTGCAGGGGCAGCTGGGGGGGGACACAGAGAAGCTGTTGCTGAACCGGGGCAAAGGAGAGGGATTAAGGGTGACACATAGGAGCTGAGGGGCAGCCGAGACGGGGTTCGAAGGACAAAGGAGGGGCTCAGTGGGGGTACACAGAGGCTGAGGGCAGAGGGGCAGGGGGAGGGGTTGAGAGGTAAAGGGAGAGGGCTGAGGGTTAGGCCCTGAGTTAGGAGATTAAATTAAAGGGGAGAAGCCATTTGTTTGCCATTGGATCTGTTTAAGTGGAGGTAACCGCCCCATTTCCTCATTTTAAGGGGTTCAGTTGAACAAAGCTCTGCCTTTGTCAGCATTTTAAGGGTTTAAAACTGCATTTCAGGGCACCTCAGGGCACTACGCCTCGGTACCAAATATTTCGGATGGGAGCGAGCCCGGCACATTTGTAACCCTAATGCCACCTGGGAGTCTGTTATTTTTCTTAATTTTATTTATCACGTAGATAGCCCTAATTAGAAGTCCCAATGAGACTTACGCCATTTATGTCAGTAGTATTCTTCTCCACCCTACTTAGTCACATGGGGAGTACTGCTTAGCAATCACCAAGGAATAATTATGCAAGGTAACAAATTATCCATCTTACCTAGCTCTGCTGCTGAAAAGTAAAGTAAATCTTACCGGTTTGGCACCCTTCTGCTGAAAACAGTTGTAGCGAAAGAGAAAGTACAGTCACTTCCCTGAAGAGTCTTCTTCTATATTGAGCTCTTTACTCACCTCAAATTTAAGTCAGAGGAGCCAAACAGCTACAGCCCCTCTGAGGGCTTTTATACCGGGTGGGATTTGCCCCCTCCCCTTTCCCAGGGCAGCATGGGAATGAGAGGTGGGCCCAATCAGGGGTGTATTAACCCCAGCCTTTGCCAGGAGGCTTCATTCCCTCGCTGGAATAAGCTGGAGTAAGAGCTCATCTCTTATTTCAGCGATGAGGTTCTTTCAGCTTACCTCAACTTGTTTTAAGCAGGTACTTTTGGGCACCTACCGATGCAGAGGCTTTGAAGACACCATGAAGATAGCACTGAACTGCTATACTTAGTAGCTGTATGTACTCAGTACATAGATATCTATATGCATCTATGTATCTATATATATATGTGTGTGTGTGTGTGTGTGTAAATATATATATATATATATATATACTGAGTGTATGTATATGCTGAATATACATATTCTAATATGAACTATTATCATTACATGAATATATTAATACTATGAATATGTATATACTGAATATATATAACTGAATATATAGATATTCTATAACTCAGCTATACATATTCAGTGTATATATGCTTAATGGGGAGTATTTAAGTTCGTGATTTTTGGATTGTGCGTTCAGGGGTGGTAAGGTGCATTTGTAATTTCTGGTTTTGTTCTTGGTTTGTTTTTGTTTGTTTGTTTGTTTTAGGAGGAATGCAACTTCCTGAAATTTCAGATTGTGTCAAGTCCAACATTCCAGATTTTTTTCAGCAGATTCATTGTGTCAGAAAAGGAACCTACTTCATGACAAAGGTGATGTCTGAGATTGAGGCTTCTGATGGGTAAGTTGAGGATTGTGACCAGGAGCGGGAGGTTGAGCAGGGTACCCAGTTAGGAGTTAATGTGGAGGGATTTTGAAGGCAGCATGGTGAGAAACAGTGTCCATTTGAGGGCCCCGCAAGGCTTTTCGTAAGCACGGCGGACGCGTTTACACGTCTTCTAGCACCCGAGCGCATCCACCGCACTCATTACACCGCTGTGTAATTTTGCCTCTTGATAACCCAGGTGCCAATCATAGTAACGGCCACAGCCTTAGACTCAAATGAAGCCAGAGCCTCAAGGACCCAGGCACGCTTAAGAGAGGGCGAGTAGCCGACTTGTTGGTATTTGGCCCATATGCCACTAAAGTCAGACGTTAATTTTGGTTTTCTTTTCTGCAGCTGACCAAAAGACAACAGCCCGGGAATGGCAGGAACTTTGCAGATGGAGAGGCGGCCTTCTTTTGTACCTGAGGCAGAGTTGCATCCTCAGACAAAAGATAAGTGGAGGGCTACCACGCACAGAGGCGACGAAAGCAAGGGTGCCCGGTGGGGATTCGCCGGGAGGGATTTTTGAGTCGGCTTTGGAGACAGAGATGTCCAAGAAGCGGCCCCTTAGGCCACATAAAGGGAAAGTCTCACTTTTGATCGCCACGCTGAGGTGCGCGGGGCAGAGCAGTCCGGGTGGGCGTGGTGTCACTTGTCTATTGTGCATTCTGTGTCTCTTGTCTCGTATCAGTTGAGTTTTCTTTCCTTTTTGTGTCCCCTCGCTTGTCCCGTCCCGTGTCACGGGTGNTTTGTACCTGAGGCAGAGTTGCATCCTCAGACAAAAGATAAGTGGAGGGCTACCACGCACAGAGGCGACGAAAGCAAGGGTGCCCGGTGGGGATTCGCCGGGAGGGATTTTTGAGTCGGCTTTGGAGACAGAGATGTCCAAGAAGCGGCCCCTTAGGCCACATAAAGGGAAAGTCTCACTTTTGATCGCCACGCTGAGGTGCGCGGGGCAGAGCAGTCCGGGTGGGCGTGGTGTCACTTGTCTATTGTGCATTCTGTGTCTCTTGTCTCGTATCAGTTGAGTTTTCTTTCCTTTTTGTGTCCCCTCGCTTGTCCCGTCCCGTGTCACGGGTGCTTGCACGTATTTGGCTCGCAGCTGCTCTGCCCTGCTGCACCTACAGGCGTAGGTATAAGAGGACAAGTCCCGGGCGCTTGAAATTTGGACTGTAGGGTGTAGTTGGAGTCCAGATAGTATGCCTAGATTGTCACAGATGGGTGGCTGGAGCTGTTAAGTTATCCTGCAGCACTTTGACTTCTGGCCCGCCTTTCTTTCAGGTGAAGGTGGATTAAGTCCATGGCAGAGGGCCCCATCCTGGCTGAGGCGGTTCCCCTCGAGCAGGTCAGTCAGGGTTTGTCTTTGCAGGGGAGGTATGACTGGTCCCCAAGTTACAGCTTTGTCCTTTGTCTTTATTTCTAGGAAGTAAACTTGGATAGCTGTGGCCAACGTGACATGGGCAAGGTGAGCGGTGACCGGTAGATAAAGGAGGTATTGTTGAGTTTCAAATTGTGATGCAACTCTAAGCATCCACTCTTGTTTTTTATTTTAGGCGGTCCAGTTGCCAGGTTTCCCTGCCCCAGATTCCAGAGGCCACGTGGGTGCAAGCTTAAGGTACGCATGTGGCATACTTCAGTTGGATCGGGGAGGTTGTGGTTTCACATTATGTCAGCCTGCTTTTTGCTTTGTTTCTTTGCAGGTTCTGCCACTGCCCTAGGTGTGCCAAGGAATAGAGGCGAGCAGGTGAGTCAGGGTTTGGGCAGGGTGACTCATAGGCAAGCGGCGTGCAGCAGTATGCTAAGTGTCTACCTTTTCCATTTTGCAGGTATCCTCTGGGCAGCCTCAGGACCAGAATGAGGATTTGAGGTGAGCCAGGGCAGCTGTGCGGGGAAGCCCCGGTGATTCCTCTTCTGGAGGGCGATAGTCACATTTTCTGTCTTTTGTCTTAGATACCATGAGGAGGTGCAGAGCCGCAGTTTTGAAATGCCCGTGCCGAAGCGGACACGGAAAACGTATCGACATCCTCGGCACCGATGTGCCGTTTTCCGTTGAGGATGGATTTTTGTCCGCTCATCTTCCGAAAGGTAAGTGTTGGGACCGGTGGTCGGGAGAAGGGGAAAATCCTTTACAGACACAGGAGGCAATTCGAAGTTAGCTCAGAGGAGAGGGCTGTAGTGGGACAGGCCCGTTGGGAGTAAACGGACGGGGTGTCTCCTCAGCAACCCCAGAGCCTTCGCCGGGCAGGGCAGTTCCGAGCCATCTCCACCTTCTAGCGAGCTCAGCATCATCGGCCTCGTTCGAGTCTCGACGTCGTCTCGGATCTTTTCGCCTCCGGGAGTCCGGAGCTATCGCCACGGTCACCCGGCAGTCATGCCTTCCTTCTCTAGGCCTACCGAGCTTCTCCAGCATCTTCTTAAGAGCTTTGGCACTAACTTCTCCAAAGGAGTAGTTTTCATCGTCATGTGCTTTTGCCATAGAGCTTCTCTTCCTTTGGCATCATCAGCCTCTGGCTCAAGTTGCCCTAGGAATCTCGATCCGTCAGGTGCAACTGCCAGGCAGTTTGAACTTGTGTCTGTTCTGTGGTCTGTGTCCATTGTCCTCTGTGTCATAGGCCTTTGTTGCATCCCCATGCTTTATCGGCATCATTCTGGGCCGTATGCTACACCTGAACTTTCCCAGATCATGCCTTTTCTGGCATCTTTATCTTTTTACTTTTTGAGACTGGCAGAAGTACACAAGCTGTTGTCATCCATCTTCCTTTTCAGCTTTGGTTGCACCTTCTTTTCACGTACCATTCTCCTTGGCCTTCTGTAGGGCCTCTATTAGACCCTCCTTATGTGACTGCAGCAGTTCCCTCGGTACCATCTTCTCAGAGTGTATCGGCCTGGAGAATTTATCTTCCAGAGAGTTATCTCAAATCCTCACTTATATTGTACCTGCAGTGGCTTGTATCGTGTTGTTGCGTACCTGCATTGGCTTGTAGCGTTATGTGCCACTTACGCTTGGAGCTGCCCTGCCTTGGCCCATAGTCAGCATTAGGTAGAACAGTTATAGAACTTTATGGTTCATCTTTTTACAGGGGTTTTGGGTGGAGAATTTATAGGCCCAGTGTGGGGATAACTCCTAGCTGTCAGATAAGCACTCTTTGACCACCTCTCGTTATCTTGCAGGTACCCGAGGTGGCTTTGTATCTCCACGGTCACCGATGCTCCCGATTTTCTTCGAGTCTACGGCTTGATGTTGAGGAGTGGCAGCCAGAAGATGTGTCTGAGCAGCATCTGCGGCGTTGTGCTTCAACTAAGGGTTGCAGTCAGCATGCAAGCTGAAGAGTGTGTGACCGTGTGGGAGAGTGTGTGGGTGTCTGTGAGAGTTTGTGTCCGTCTGCGTCTATCTGTGGGAGCGTGTGTGTCGAGCGTTTCTAACCTCGTGCGTGTGAGTTTTGCCTTTCAGGTTTTTCAATTCTCTTTTAACTTTAGAATAAAAAATCCCCAGTCGGGGGGGTTTTTTTTTTTTCCTCCCGGCTGGGGTTTTTTTTCCTCGGTCCCAGCCGGTCTGCGAGGCAACGTTCCTGACCAAAGTTTGGGCGCAGAGCGGCCCGGGACCGGGGTTTTCGTCAGGCAGGAGGATTTTTTTTTTTTGAGGCTCCCGGGAACCACGTTCCCTAGGAGCGGTGCGAATGTGCCGCAGCTCTGGGGACTAGCAGAGATGTTCAGATGAGAGTGCGAGTGGGTTTGTGTGTAAGGTGAAGGAGTTGTCAATGGTGCATGAACGTTTTATTTTCTGTGTCCTGCTCTTGTTTTGGCTTTTCTGTAAGAACAAAAGAAAATGTAATCAACTCTTCTGAAGTAGAGAAATGGTTCATATGTATTTGGCTTGTATTGTAATTGCATTTGCTGCTGAATTTCCATGTATTTGTGTGTGTAACCTGGAGTTTTAGCTGTTTGCATGCGCTTTATGTTTATTTTCAAATTTGCATGTGTATTTGCATATGTTGTTTTATGTGTTTTGATGAAGCAAAGTTAAAAAAAACTGCCTCAATAAAGTTCAATTCACCCTAAGAAAAACATCCCCTGCTCCCATTAGGTTCCTCTTTTTCTTTCCTGTGGTGTTGTTATTTTATCCTTCTATCCTTTGCTTTCCTGATCCCTTTACTTTTCAGTGTGCTCATCTCTTCACTTTTCTAATTCTGAGTCAATTTCTCCCTGTCTGTGTCTATGTGTGTCCCTTTGGTTGTCCTTTGTCAGTCTTTCTGTGTCTGTTTCTCGTGGTCTGTCTTTTTCTGTGATTCTTTTCTTCTTCAAGTCTGTTTCTTTTCTGCTGTAGTCCTAACTCTCCTTGTCATCTTTATCTCCAGCTCTGTTTTGTTTTCTGTCTAAGCCTGTCTCTTTCTTTTTTCACGGTAAGTATATTTCTTTTCTTGTGTTTTTATGTCTCTGTTATTCTTTTTCTAGTCTCTTTTACTCTTATTTCTTTTTCTCTCTATCTGTATATCAGTCTCTATTTCTGTTGTCTTTTTTCACTGTTTGTTTTCTCTGTCAGTCTTTAATTTTTATCACTGTGCTTTGTATTTCTTTTTTTTCCTCACTCAGTCTCTATTTCTTTTCTGTGTGTCTTTATTTCTCTGTCCCTCTCTTGATGTGTTTTGTCTCAGTCTATTTCTTTTTTGTCTATTTCTCTACTTTCTCACTTTCTGCTTTTTCACTCTTTACTTTTCTTTCTAACTTTCTTAATTTGTTTCTCTCTTAGCTTAAAAAAAAAAAAAGCAGCAGTAGAAATTTCCAGGCTAGCTGGAAGTAAAAAAACCAAAAAAAATTAATTAATTAATTAACCATTTACTCCCCGGGAGCCTGGAACCCCTACTGCTGCACCAGACATATGGTTTTTCCTGTTTTTATATATACTATAGGGCTCCCTACAGCCCCAACCCCACCGCGCGGTGATGGCACGTTACTGCACCCGCCAGGACGCAGCACACCCACAAAACCGCCTACACGGACCCATATGGAAGAGAAACGGCGCACCCGCGACACCACGACCGGTCCGGCAACCACCCCGCCCGTCGCAGGACAAAACAACACGCAGCAATGCAAAAAACCAGGCGTTTGAACCAAAAAAACCCCCGGTGCCGATTCACTCGCAAGCGCCGCCATTTTCTGCCGCACCACCTGACCAGAACTTCCCGTCGCCATTGTGGGGCGTGGCTCACGTGACCACCTGGGGGCCGCTATGTTCT
>VXBQ01009306.1:572-106435 GCA_013400175.1 Phainopepla nitens
TGGCGGAGACACGCGTTTGCCGGGGCTGTCGCAGGTGACAGCTGTTAAGTCAGCTTAGTTTCACTCGGTCTGAGGCACCCAGGAAGTTTGGCTTCTCCTGGAGGCATCTCACGGCTGAAGAGGAAGGTGTCTGTAAATTCAGCTCTTCCAGACGGAGTTTTGTCTTCCATGAAAAGCACTTTGCTGTTACCTCCCTGGTACTCGTACCTGGCTCTTGCTGTAGACCCTGTTGGATTTCACACTTGCGGTAGCCAGGCATTAAAAGTGCGGCCAGTCTTTCAGAAACATTAATCATAATTTCAGTTTCAGGGCTTTCTTTTCTCTCACCTGTAGCTTTATCCTATATGCCTTTTTTTTTGCTTGTTTGCTTTTTTTGACGTTTCCGTGAGTAAGACCCGTGCAGAGAAGAAGTGGGAATCGAGCTGCTCATGTGGCATCGGTAAAATGACCACGTGAAGCAGCAGGAAAACTGGAGATCGGCGGCTTTAGAGAAGCAATAGAGTTTTTTAGCTGTGATGCCGTAACTCGTTATCTGGAATTTGTTTGTTTGTTTTTAATTTAGGTAAGCTATGTCTTTCAAGCTGCTGCTCATTAGAGTAGTGTGCAGGACAGCAGTTTGCAGAGAACTGCTTGTCAGAGTAGTGATGCAATGACATTTGTCAGATTTGGTTTCTGACAGATGTGTAACTCAGACTGCAGCCTCTGCATGTCATGTGCTGAGGAAAGAGTGCAGGAAAATGAAGCTTCAAGTGTCATTCTCGTTAGATTTTTGCATTTCTCTCTTAAAAATGTCAACAGCTTAGAACTGCTTTGTATTAAAAATCTGCCTTCATTTTCAGGTGTGTCTTAGTAATATACTGACTGTAACTTGTTTATAAATATTTTTCATTTTATTTAGCAATGCTCATGAACTGTGTGAGAATGCAGCAGAGATAAAAATAATAAATGCAGATGCTCACATCTTTAGAGTTCTGAAGTTAATGATCTCTTTCTTTTAATGAAAGGCTCTCAAAATGCATCTAGCAAACAAAGCCAGGCAGAGTATTCAAAATGAAGCATTCATTTGGAAGGTTAATTAATTCACTTAGTTGCAACTATTTTTGTCTAATTATTGTGACAGTCGAGGAACTTGCAGACCTGAATTATCCTCAGTGTTCCCTGTGGTACAGTGGGTTTTGTTGCTGCACTGCTCTGTGTGTATTCTGATCCAGCAAACCACAAGCCTGACTCCAGTTCCTCACTCCAAGAGTGACTTGCTCTTCCTTCTCCCTGGAAAAAATGTTACTGCCTGCTGGCTGTAAGTTCTTGTGTCAGAAGCAGCATGTGTGAGGGTAAGGACAGAGAGGAAGAAAGGCCTGATTAAGTGATCTGATTGTGGTACAGCAGAATGTGTGTACCTGATGTGCTGTGTGTTTTAGTGCTTATGGTTATAATACCATTGTTCTCATATTATGTATGATTATGATATTGTGGTGGTAACTCTTCTGGGATTCTCTGAGGACCAGTGGCCGTAAGCCAGAATACAAGAACCTCTGCTTCAACATGAAGAAAAGCTTCTTTCCATCGTGGGTGGCAGAGCACTGGAACAGGCTGCCTGGGGAAGTTGTGGAGTTTCCCTCTCTGGAGATGTTGCAAACTCACCCGGACAGTTCCTGTTACCTGCTCGAGGTGATCCTGCCCTGGCAGGGAGGTTGGAGTAGACGATCTCCAGTGATCCCTTCCAACTGTAACGATTCTGTAATTCTGTTTTGGTGTCTTCCTTTCTAAGTACAGTTTTTCTTAAGGGGGTGTGAAATGCTATCCAATTTAGATTAATCCGTCTCTCTTTACTTAGTGGCTGTTTCATTGAATTTGTAACATAAAAGTGGATTGATTAGTATTTCATCCCTTTGGGAATAAACTGTCCCTTACTTATGCAGAAGTTTAAAGTACATGCATTGTTTCTTGAATTCTTCCATAACTTGAAAAGCTCAGTCATGGATTTGCTACTCCATTTTTAGAGTCCTGTTACAATACATATTTTTTTCTGAAAATATGAATTATGTGGCTTATGAACCAGCTGAAGGCTGTGTGTTCATCAGCCTTCTTGCTTAGAGAAGCAGTGCAGTTATGAAATTAATCTAATGATAGATGTGCAAAACAATTCTGATGAGCAGGAACTAAGCTGAGCTCTCTACTGTGCACACAGCATTCATCCTTCACGTGCTAACAGAGATGTGAAGGACCAGAACACAGCGTGATTCTTCAGGCAGTGTAAAACCGCACGCTGTTGAGCTTGCTCAATCCAAGGAGGCCAGATTCTGTCTAATTTCAAGTAGAACCCCACAAAGCTATGTAATGTAGATGCAGTGGGACCACCCTTTGCACAAATCAGTATTTAATTTACTCATCAGCTTTGGCCTATCAGTGACTTGCTAATGTCGGTGTAGCCAAAAATACCCTTGCAATACTCAGCAAACTGCGATGGTAGAGTGTCCTGAGCACAGATACAGGGTGCTCAGTCCTGTAATTTTTAGCCTCTTCTCCAATTAAGTTGCCTCCTGTTAGTGAAGGAGAAGTGTTTGAAAAAGTGAAAGGACAGTTTTACTATCGCCATAAGTCTTGACTTTAGAGAAAAGCAAAACCAAAACCCTCCCAAACTTTCAACTTCCTTTAATAAAGGATACCAAAAGTATACTGAGGTTTTTATACCTTCATATTTATTCTCAAGGTGGCTGTCTTTCTTAACTGTTTTGTTTGTTAGTAACACCCGATGCCTGATTTAACAAGTGTATGCATTGTATATATTAAAATAGGATCCTATTTTTAAAAATACTCTATGAACTAATACTATCTTTGTGAGAGGGAGAATTGTAGTCAGTTAGCAAGTCAGGTATCACTTTAAGATAGCATTGGTTCCTCTTAAACCAAAGTGTTTGACCTTAACAAAAAAATGAGAGCTTCTGATAACTTGATTCTAAGCCTTAAGTATGTGCAAGATGTAAGGAAGCATAATGGGAACACTGTACTTATTCAAGCTTAGTGTGATGTTAGGAATTCCTTGTTCATGTGTATATTAGCATCTGATTGTTTTCAACTTCTGATGAGAAAGATACTGTTCTGATACATGCTGCTGCTGCCACTTTAGGCAAAGTACTTTCTGAAATGATCTTATAAACATTTGAAGGAAATGTTTAACACTAGACCTTTTTTTTGTTATTAAGACAAGCACTTTTTCAGGTTCCGAGTATGTCTGTTATTTCAGTCCCTAATATTAAACATATGCCAGAGATGTTCTCCATGTTCTGTATGGAAATGTGGTTGCTCTTCACGATTATGGCTGTTGTATTTTAGGACAGACAGCAAGGCTGAGTTGTAGTGTTATGGCTGTGCTGGTGAAGGCAAACTAGTTTCCTAGTTGTTTGTTCCTGCCACTTCCTTTACATTTGATAATTTCAGTAATTGCATGGCAGTAGGGTTGATAATTTACCAATGTGATAAGATGAAGAAAAGCCCCATGCAAAACAACTTCTTCAGCTTTCTGATAGAAATGCTAAACTGAAATAAGTAAAGTTCAGCACAGTTGCCCTTTCTGGTGTTGATACAGCCTTAAGATGCACGCGTTCAATCTGAAACTTACAGCTGAAAAAACCCACACATTTTTAGGTTGTTTTTGGCAGGACGAGTTTTCTAACCTGCTTTACTGTGTTTTCCCATGAGCTTGAGTGCTGGGTAAAGCTTGGGAGTGAATATGTCATTGCAGAAGGTAGAACTACACCATCAAGATTTGAATGATATTAGAAATCTATTTTAACATTTAAGATGGATTGTAAAGACACCTAGTGTGATGTGACTTTAGCTGTGTGCTTGTTACTTCTGAAGAGGCTTGTGGAAAAGGTGTGGAGTGCTTTCCAGACTGGAGCAGATTGAATACTCGGTTTCAGACCTTTACAGTGTGAATTCTGTAGTTAGTTGAAAGGTGAAGAAAACAGCGAGAATTTTCCTTTGTGCTACCATCCTAAATGCTGTACAGGAATTTGTGAAAATAACATGCAGAGGAGTCAAGGCCTGTGCTGTGTGGCATGTGGTAGCACCAGGTGGCTTAGGCAGCTGTAATCAGTGTGTCCTGCCTGCACTCTCAGTCTGGCTTGCTTGGTGGTGGTTGTGGTTGGAAATAGGGTGAAATTACATGAAAAGTCACAGCAGGCCCAGAATTGTAATGAGTATTGAAAATGTAGTGAACAGTCTTTTTAAAAACAGATGGCTTTAGGGAGCAATTTTCAGAAAGATTCTACAAAGGAAGCTGTAGTGTTAAAAATCATAGAATGGTTTAGGTTTAAAGGGAGCTTCAGGAACAACCAGTTCTAACTTTACCCTGCCATGGTTAGGGTCACTTTCTGTTCGACCAGGTTGCTCACATCCCCATCCAGCCAGGCCTTGAACTGTTCCAGTGTTGGGGCATCTGCATCGTTTCTAGGCAACCTGTTCAAATGCCTCACCATCCTCACAGTAAAAACTTTCTTCCCAATATCTGATCTAAATCTGCCCTCATTCAGTTTTAAACCATTCCCCCTTGTCTTGTTACTACATTCCCTTGTACTTCTCCAGCTCTTTTGAAAGCCCCCTTTAAGTACTGGAAGGCTGCTCTGAGGTCTCTCCCCTTCTTCAGGATGAGCAACCCCAACTCTCTCAGCTTGATTTTTAGGATATGTAAATTTTGGATGAGTGAATACTATGTTATCCCTGTCAGGTTTCTTAAAATGCCATTTATTTGTGTGTGGGGGGTATCTTGGAAACTGGAGATCCCTTGAAACGTGATGTGTTGTGTGAAATCCGTACATGGTTCCTATGGCTTTTCCATGAATGCTGATATGTTCCACAAGGGAGGGAGTGTGTCAGTGTAGGATGTGCATGTGCTGTGTTAGATGGAGTGGATATTCTTACCAGCTAAGATCCTATGCTGATCCTTAATCAGTCTGCCTAGATGAGCCTAATGTTGAATATCAAGTAATTTTTTGTTACCACCTTACCCCCCTCCATTTTTGGTAGTCAAGCATTATGGGCTGTGGTCTAAAATTGATGATGGAGAAATTTAGTGAAGCAGTCTTTAAAGAAAAAAACCTGTTGGGAAAAGACTAATTAATGACAACTCTTTTTAACTGTCTGTTATACTCCTCAACGAATCCTCTTCTTTTTCCTTTTTAGTTCACATGAGAGATCCTAATAATCAGCTTCACATCATTAAAAATTTGAAGATCGCTGTCAACAACATCATTACTCACCCCCCTCAGCCCGGTGCCATTCGGAAGCTTTTGCATGATGTTGTGTCTGTCAGTCAGCCTGCTGAAGGACTGGTAGCTAATGTGATCACAGCTGGAGATTATGATCTCAACATCAGTGGTATGTAATGATACTGAATTTTTCATCATGTAAACTGGAGTTGGCTGAGAGGTTTCTAGCCTTCGTTTCAGCTTCATGGCATGTACTAAAATTATTCAGAGTTTGTCAGTTTTGAGACGTTTCTTTTACTGAAACTTTGGATTTTTCAAATAGTTTTGGCTTTATATAATGCTGAAGGAGTGGTGGAACTTAATAATTTTAATTTTCCTAGTGTTGTAGTTCTTCTCAACTTGTGTCAGATCTTATGAATGTGTTATTTGAATGTAGCCATTAGCAATGCTTTGGTTGTGTAATTTTCTTGTTACAAAACTGATTCAGTGACTTGTTGCACTTGGCTGAATAAATGTCAGAACTTAGTGGTACTAATGTACAGCTTTATCTTGAAGTTAGTTATCCTGACTTCTTTTATTTTTTATGATAAAGTCACAAAGTTTAAGGAAGAAAGACTGAGGAAAGGTGTGTGAATCCTTTGATTCTTTGTCTTTTTTTTTTCTTCTATGAGACTTGTGCTTTATATTTCACTGTCAAAATGTATTGAAGAGTATTCTAAAAATGCTTTTTTTCTCAGATCTCCAAGGGATGGGGTATTGTGAATAATGCTAAATGAGACCTGATCTTAGGAGCTGAGAAGATTAAACTCCTCCCAATTAAGACTCTAATCCAGTAAAGCCTCTGAGCATGTAGTTAGTTCAAAGCATGTATGCACTGCCCTATTTAAACATGCATAATTTATTGTATTTAAAGTTCAGCCTGCAGTGAAGAGTTTGGCTCTGCTGTAGCAATTGACTGATAAAACTTCATGAGGATTAGTAACTGATGTTCCTGTAGTAAATTTTTTTTTTTATGTTGATGATGGAAAAATGGCATAATTCTTACATCTTTGATGCCTAATTTATGAGATATATCTATAACTTGATGTCCTGTGTTGGTTATAAAGCAAAAGACCTGAGCCTGGAAACCTTGTTTTTGAGATACGCTGAAAAGCCCACATCTTTTTCAATTTCAGTGCCCTCGTTTTTAGATCACATTGGTGAATTGCCATTTTGTTACGAAATTTTTTTTTGTGGAAATTCTAGAGATGGAAAGACCGTGAGAAAGCAGGATGGTTTCAGTGAGAGACTTTTCCATGAGGTTTCTAATGACCTTAGTTTAGAAGTGAAGTATTGAAAGAAGGGAAGAAAAATAGTGGCTATATTAAGCAGTGCTTTGTAGTTATAGAAGCAAGTATCTCTCCTTTTGTTTTCCTTATTTGCTGCTGGAGCCTTGGATGTACAAATGACCATGTTTGAGTATCTTTTGTCTCTCAGTGATTGGGTTCTTATTTCCATTCAGACTGGCTGTATGCTTATTTGACAGGGAGAGAGGTGTATAAGCTGTTTAAGATCACACAGAAGGACAAATTCATGTGGTAACTTTGTTGTTCAGTGGAACCCCGTTTCAGGGGTTTAGCACAAAACACTGACAGTGCTCTTGATGGAGGAACTTGTATCCCATTACATTGTAAGAGAATATGGGGAAGTACCAAGTAGGGTTCCTTTATGCTTAGATGAATATGAGTATTGACTAAGACATTTCGGGTTTTTTTCCCAACTTTCTTGGAGCATTTTATTCAAACCAAGGGGTGCATTTATTCCTGACAGCAGAACACAATCATTTGGCATGTAAATGGGAAATACTCTCATCTGTTCTTTAACTTTTTTTTTTTTTTTTTTTGTTTTGGAGTGAATTAGTTTTCTAGGATAACGATATTAAAAGATGTTTCCTTAATTTTAATGACAATCAAGTGCAGTCTGTTTTGAAGAAAGATAAACATTGTTAAGAAGCTGAGGTATGACTGTTTCTGGCACTGGGGTCATAATCCTGCTCTTTTTTTGAGCAAAGTTTTGGAACTGCTGTGTTGTATTGATGTAATTGTTTGCAGTCCTTCATTAGAATTTTGTTGAATAATCTTATAGTTCCATATTTGAGTGCATAGTTGAGAAACTCATTTGGTTGCTGAAAAGTTACTTATGTTCAGCCATGCCTGCTTCTCCCATGTACTGGTGCATGTGAAGCAAAATGATTCCACTAAAGAATTAAATTGAGAGAAAAAAAATCTTTTCAACCAGATCAGTTCCCTGGCTATGTTTGTTCAGGGCTGCATGATATAAATGCTGGCATGTGACATTGGAGGAATGTGGTTGAGATGG
The DNA here is from genome assembly GCA_013400175.1 of Phainopepla nitens. Classification (NCBI taxonomy): domain Eukaryota; kingdom Metazoa; phylum Chordata; class Aves; order Passeriformes; family Bombycillidae; genus Phainopepla; species Phainopepla nitens. The sequence continues at coordinate 8,141 of VXBQ01009306.1, forward strand.
AAGAGATTGTTGGGGCAACCACTTCCAGCAGCTCATGTATTCAGCTACTTTTAAGTACTACTATAGGCTGGGAAATCTTACAAGTTAGTGCCTTAGATTTAGGGTATTTTCCAACGAGTAAAATAGAAATAGCATCTAGATACAACTTAAATCTTTGCTGCTTGATAGAATTTCCATTTTTGTTCGAGCCTAGAATTGGGGCTGAATTAGAAATTAATATTGATTTCCATTAAAGTACACTGTCAAATGTTGAAAAGCCTGAAATATTAATGATTAAGGTTAGCTGGAGTCAGATCTCTTCAATACCCCTCATGGGCCTGCATGGTGTAGATTTTTTCCACTTCACGCTGCCAGAGTGTAAAAGCCGAGAGTGTGTTTGCATCTGACCCTTTTTAGTATAATAATATGATGTTTTTTCTATCAGATCGCTCAGTTAAAGCTAGTGTTCCTTGGTACAATAATTGGAAAGAGACACTGATGGAACTGAACACATCCACGTTTTATTCAGGTATTTTTTTTGTGGTTGGTGCCGATTTGCCAAATTGCCCTTGACTCCTTTTCCATGTGCCCCATCCACCTTTCCTTACCATCTGCTACAACTGTTCAGCACTTCTCTGGACGTAGATGTGTGTTCCTCCATTTTTTCCCCCTAACTGAAAAATCGTTGGTGGTGGTTGTTTTAATTTTTCTTTTAATCACATTTCTACTCTTGTTAATCAAAATCATTTGGTCTTTCCATGCAATCCGTAAGGGTGGTGGTGGTAAATTACCTGATGCTGTTAAAAACACTGGATTGTTTGATCCTATGGAACTGTATACTGTCACTGTGCTGTATTTCAAATGTACTTTCTGCTTCTCCAGAAAACTTTTCTCAGGGAGTAGTAACACTTTTTAAGTTGGGACTCAAGTGCTGACTGTATTAGAGCACATATGTTTCTGCTATATTGACATTCTTTCTGGAGTATGACCCTTAAAAAAAGGGAAAAACTTTATAATACATTTTTATGTAGTATGAGACTTATTGCTGACTTACTGCTACCAGACCATGTTGGTTATTGACCTCTCAAGGCTCTGCATTTTGGTCTATAAGAGCCTTTAGACCTATAAGGGTCTATAATGTTTTGATGTTTTTCAGTTTTATATATTAATATAGTTTAATAATAGCTGTCCTTTCAGTAGTATCTATTCAGATCCTGCCAAATGCCTAAAGGGTACAAAACTTCATGGAGTATGCTTTCCATTCTTAAGCCGTTATGTACAAATACTGTTTTTTTAATCTTAATAAGTTCTGAACATGCTAACAAGTTTGCCAAAACTGCAGTTCTGTTCCGGCATACTGGAAACATTTTACTGGAAAAGTGCAAGACATATAGGTCTGAGTACCTAAATGGCAGTGTTGGTCTGCACTGCTGTAACATGAGGTGTTAGAGTTGTGAATTTTTTTTCAAATACTGCTTTTGTTTTGAATATGATGTGTGTTTATCAAGTATCTACAGTAAGTGACTACAGCCTGTAAAATGTTCAAGTGAATCCTGTTAATGTTGTTGTGTAGAGGGAATCCAGCCACTTCCAAGATTTTTAATAGGCTTAATGAAAAAAAGAGGGCAGGGCAACCAGTCCACAAAACAAAGTAGTACTTCCCTGTTTGTAACTGTCAGATTTTAAAAAACACGTGATTTTTTTTTCTTTTGCTGTGATTCAGCTGTAAAACAGAAGTGAAAATTTGAAAACAGTGCTTGAAAATACAATGTGGTTGACAATTTTGCCTTAGGTTGTTTAGCAGTGTTTGCTTTGAACCCACATTACTGCACGGCTTGTTATACTTGTGAAAAATGTGTATGAGTCACTTTCTTACGGCTTGTTTTTAATATTATAACAAGCTGTGTTTTCCTTAATTTAAATAGTTGGCATGTTTGCATGTAGGACTCAGTAAAGCCAAGAGCTTTTTATATCCTAGATGAGAACTCAGAGAGCAGTTTCTAGAAAGGCTGTAATCAAAAGCTGGAAGTTTGTCTCCTGTTAGGCCTTTTTTTTTATGTGACATGCTGACTGCTAGACTGAATTCAAGTGTGGCTGTATCTGACTTGTATATGTCTGAAGCCAATCTAAGACAGCTTGACCACATAGGATTAAACAAAATGAAGTAAATGAATGCCCTACAAGATAATTCCAACATGAAGATGAACCTGTTTTCTAAAGTTAGCTTTAGAAATCAAGATGGTGGTTTGGCTTGGTTTTTATGAGGGGTGCATGAGAGCTTTATAAAGCATTAGAGATTTTTATTTACTTTTATTTGTTTTTTATTTACTAAAGTCTAGTAGTGTGGATTTTTTAGGGTCGTATAAAGAAAATACCTTCAGATTTTCCTAATAATTTTTTTTCTCTACTAGTTACTGTTTTCTAGTTTGCAGGTGAGATGACACTGGATTCCATTTACCTCAGTGTGAAATCAGGTTATTGAAAGTGAACTGATTTTGCTCTGGGGTCTGTTTCCCACTCGAGGGAAAGGAGTTGGAAAATTAAGATGGCATAGAACAGGCTTAAAAGAAGAAATAATAGTTCATTGTTTGACACATAGCTGGAGTGGAAAGAAGTGGACAACATTAGATTAACATATTTTTTTTTTAAATGAAATCCCTATTGTAAAAGGGCATTGGACATGGTGGGTTAGAATTATTAGGCATTAATGGCACAACTTGGATCTGAGGTTTTACCTTCTTGCATCTTTGCCAGCTGAACTGTTTAATTTAGCAAGGCATGGGAAGGGCACTGCTGTCAAACCGAGTCAACACTTGTAGAAAACAGGCAGCATAGGGTTTTGGTAATCCTTAGCTCCTCTACATACTCAGAAATGAATTTTGTTTCTTGGTCAGTTCTTACATCCCCAGCCCAGAAATTCAGTGATTGTTAGAAGAATTTATTTATTTCTTTCCCTAGTGTATGAGTGTTTAAAGAGGTGGTAAGGAGTAGTTTGGTTTAACAAGGACTGAATACTCATGAGCCTAGGGTAGTGAGGAATGTGGTGCTTAAGGTGCTGTTCAGTTTCACAGGATTTGGTTGAAGTGTTACTTTTCTCCTACTTGTGTAGCATCTAAAATACTTTCTCCTTGGACTGTTCTCCCTTCTTTCCCCTACCACGCAAACCTTGTCAGAGTTTGCAGGCTTCACTTTCAGGTGCAGTCTTTCATACTTCCTTTTCATTAATGGGTAAACAAGTTTGACTGAATAGTCTAATTTGTCCTGTTTTATTGTGTGTTTCAGCTACTACTCCTTGGTTTGAGTCTTACAGAGAGTGCTTTCTTCAGTCCATGCCTGCATCTGATCACGAATTCTTAAACCACTATGTTGCATGTATCCTTTGAATGTGACAGACTGCTCCAGGGGAGGCTGTTGCAAAATGTAATGTAGGAGACACTGAAAATTTTGCAGTAACTCTTTTGCAGTTATGATTTGAAGCCTATATAATTTTCCACTATGTCTGCCTACACAGACTGATTTCATAAGGGTGTCAGGGTTTTCTTTGTGACTCTTTGACCTGAGTTTTCTTGTGGTGTTTGTATTGGGGTTTTTTCCCCTTCTCCACACCCTCATTGGTGTCAAAGGGAGCTCAGAGCTAATACCTGTAAACGAAACTCCATCATCCTAAGACACTTTCTTCTATAGCTCTTTAGGTATCTATTGGCTGTCCTTTATCTAAAACAGAGGAATGTGTGTTTGGGATGCATCTGCTGCTTTTTAATAGCTTTTTGTAAGCAGATGGAGTTGTGGAGGTTGGGGAGATAATGTTTTGGAAATTTGTTAGACTTTGAGTTATACTGGACAAAAAGAAGTCTAGAAAGACTGGAACGATGTCTGAATGCTGAATGCTTTCCCTTTTTTTTTTTTTTTTAACAAAGTTTAAGCCAAATTTGCTTGTCTACAGGGAAGCTGAAAATAACCACTGTTTCATGATGTAGCTGGTGTTTAGCTTTACAGTAATTATGATGCTGCAGGTTTTATTACACTCTGTTCCTAAATCTGTACTGAACATTGTAATTTCAGTATAGTGGAAAGGTATGTTAATGGCCACACTTGTGTAGAATTAACTTTGCAAAATACTGTTTCTGACTTTGAATTTTAATAACATCTAAAGTATAACTTTGCTTTCTGGCTTCTCTGAATTAATGTATTTTGATTCGGTGAGTAGATGTAGCAGAGTGGGATGTTCCTTATTAATGATTGTGTAGATGCATTGAGGTAAAAATCTGAACCCTTCTGCTTTTTCTCAGGTGGTGTTGGTGTGTTTGTGGATGCTGGTCACCACTGTTGTTCCGCTGACAACTTAAAGCCCCAACTCTCCTTGGAAGTCGAAAGCTAAAATACAGCGGGGATTAATTTCAGCTACGTGTTTGCTATGTGAACATTTGGTCCCTATGTAAAATCTTAAATGAGCTGTGTAGCAGCTTAAACTTAGATTCACTGTCAGAATTGGAGCAAACTCCTGTTGCGTCTTACTTTACGGATGTTAGTCAGCTGATTGTTTTTTATTGAGACTAAGGCCAGATTCTAATTGCACGTACTTTTGTGGTCACATGTTTTACATGCTTAAGTATTGTACTTATCTGTTCTATTTTATACACTTCCTATTTTATTTTGTGATCAGTGGTTGTCCCTGTGTTCTTTGGCTCTATGTCCTTAATAATGAATTCAGGTATGCTGGTAGTTTCTTCTAGTGAACCTGACCCTGTGGAGCAGTTCCTGAAGCTGTCCCAAGAACAACATCGGATTCAGCACAGTAGTGAATACTCATATCCCAAGTGGTTTATACCAAACACGCTCAAATATTATGTGTTACTGCATGATGTAAGCACAGGAGAAGAACAAAGGTGGGTCATCTGCCTTCAGTGAGCTTACAAATGAGCCCTGTGACTGAAATGTTTGTGTTGATAAATTCTGTTGAGATTAGACGTGCAACAGGATCCATTAGCCGGTATGCTATTATCAAGGCAGATATTTGCAAGTATTACTTTTAGATCATCGTGTGTTCATGTAAAATGAAATTAATCAGTCCCAGCTTTTGGGGTAGATGCTTTTGTTGCTAGCTTGCAGAACTAATTCTCAAAGATTCTCAATTTTACTCTTGTGTAACGGGTTGTTTTAAAATAGGAGAATTTTCCTTTTAAGCACTATGGATAATAGTCTAAATTAGTTTGCTGCAGTACACACTCTAAAGTTAGGTATCAAGATAGGATAAATGTTGTTTTACTGTTTCAGAGCTGACTCCATTTATGAAGAGATGAAACAGAGATATGGAACTCAGGGTTGCTATTTGCTGAAAATAAATTCTCGGGTGTCTAATAGAGGAGCAGATGAACAGATCCCAGATCCTTGGAGTCAGTACCTTCAGAAAAACGCTATCCAGAACCAGGTATTATAGTATTCTAACAGCAGTTTTTTAGGGGCATATGAAAGTCCATTTTAGTTGCATTAAGTTTCACCTTAGTGTTATACAGATGTACCTCTACAGAAAGAGCTAATAGGCAGTCAAGACACTTCTGACACAGCTGTGACTTTTAGTGAGGGCATAAGATGAGTTCTCAGTAGGAACTGTCCCCTATGCTACTTAAGTTGACAGTAAGGAGCACTGAAATACTGGACTGTTTGAAATAGACTGACAGGAGCACAGAAATAATAGATTGTGCCTTAAAAGGTAAGAGGAAGTAACCTTACAAGTGTCCTGTTCATAGTAAATTTCTCCCTTCATTTTTCTTTGTCTTTTCAGTCTTAAATCTTTTTTCCTGGGTCTTCTGTACTTCATAAAATAGTGTTGGTGTGTTGTTTTGTGGGAGTATGTGTGGTTTTTTTGATAACTTCTTGTAGTCTGGTCTGGTGTGTCATCAGCTAAGATTGCAAGTGATAGTGTGTTTTGAGTTTACCATAAATATCTGTAGTTTTGGCTTTAGAACCAAAAATAGTTTTTTTTTTAGTTTACTTTTGACTGACTTGCAGTTATAACTCCTTATGATTAAAAGGTTTCTGGAATCATATTTCTTTACCAAATGTAGCTGTCTAGCCTCTGTTCTAGGTAGCCATTCTCGGCATCAGCTGCTACTGAAAAGTCAAAACATTCCACGCTCTATAAGCTAAGAGGACCAGTGAGCTATAGTCCACCTTAAACTGATCAGATATATTTCTTTTTTGTCCCTTGTCAACTGTGCAATATAGATTTTTGTGTGTTTGAGCTTATTCAGGAGCTGCATTAGGGAATATGTTTTTGTTGCTGTAGGTATTGCTGTGTAAGAGTTGGAGTTGCTTTGGTTGACAGGGAAACCAGTTGAGCAAGTTAGAAGGTCCTTGCTTTATTTGGTGAAGAAAACTTTTAAAACATTTTTAAAATCAGACAGTTTCTTAAAGCCTCAGAAACTACTTAGACAAGTTAATACATATGAACAAACATGCTGCTGTAGTAATTTAATTAACTTACTGAAGTTGACAACTACTGTTTAATTAATTTTGTATGTGGTTGAGTAGTCCTAAAGTTCTGACTTTTTTTTTCCCCCCCTTTTCTGGCAGGATTCATATGAAGATTATACTGTTGTTTCAAACAAGAATACTGATCACTTGATATCAGATGGCATAGACAGTGAAATTAAAGGTATTTTTGTAGCTTTATGAAAACCTTGATGTTATAGCATTTACACAACAGTCTTTTGTCTTGGACAGTAATTAATTAGATGATTTGTTAGGGAACTCAAGAGTAATGGTTTTCTAAATGCTCTAAGTGTTGTCAAAGAAAAATGCTGTAGTACTGACCTACTGGCTTGGTGGCATCTCCTTAATGAGACGGCTAATGATGTATTGGCTCATATTTTGTAAGTTTAAGCATATTGTCTGCAAAATCTGGTAATTAGTGAAAATAACATAGGATTAAATGGTCAGTTTTCATCATAATGAAAGTTTTGGTTTGTGTGCTTTGCTATAACTTGGAAGCTGAGGTTTTGGAGTGTTTTTGTCCTTGGTTTTCGTATTGAATGTGTAAATGTTTGGGAAGTGCTTAGTTTGTAAGTCGTTTGAAAGCACTTGCCTTGGAACTCAGCTTGTGGATGGGAGAGGATAGTAAATTAAATTGAGTGCGAATTATTGCACCCTTAAAAAACAATTAACATAGCTGTGTAGGATTCAGATGAGAGGCATCATCAAATAGGGGAAAAGTACCCTGTATTGCTTGGCTTGCCTCGGCCCAGATCCTTCATACCTCACTGGAAAGGCATGTGGAGACCTGGCGTGTGTAGGACAGCCTCTAGTTGCCATCTTTCTAAGGCCTTGCAGCCCAGATGTAGTCTGGGAGCTGCCAATTGAACTTTACAAACTCAGCTTTACATTTCCTGAGTAAAATCCCTCAAGGATTTGCTTTCACAGCTCAGCTTTGCTCGGTACCAGATAGGGCAAGTTGATTTTCCTATAAATAAGAGAACTACTTAAGTCTTAGAGTGAAGCAGTGTCTCAGTCTGTTTTAGAGAGCTAAATGCAATAGTGGTCAGCAGCCCTTCTCACTGAACAAAGAGGACTTTGGAGAAAATTGCTTTCCATCATGATTGCTTGGGAAAATATGGAAAATTAGGTTTGTTTTGTTGTTCTGTTTTTTTTTTTTTTTAACCTTAAAACATAAAGAGAATGGACCCAATGGAGCCATTGTAGTAATTGCTGCATTCCCAACTTTTATGAATGCTTTATTTTGATAAATAAAGCTGTGAGGGTGTATTTAACGTTTTCACAGTTTTCCTTTGATGTTGTTAATAGTAGTCACCGTGCTGGAAGATATTTTTGCACTGTAGTTGAGAACTAAAACCGTACGTATTTAGCCATGTTGTAATTCTTAAGATTCCCTGGACTTTCTGAGAATTCCAGGAATGATGCAATACTCAGTGCTCTGCTGTTGCCTGCTCAGCATTGATCTGTAGTGCAGAACAGTTGGTAAACTGCTTTGCTTTCCAGAGTTCTGAGTAAGGAAAGCTTTGAAGTAGGTTAGTAAAAACGACCTTTAGAACCCAAAATATTTAAGTAACTTTATACTTACGAGACCTTTTATTTCAATCTTTCAACAGATGGCTTGGCAAATAACTTTAAGACTCACCCCCTTCAACTGGATCATCCCAGTGGCAGTTTGGATAGCGCTGATTACACGAAGGCTTCTACATCACTGCAAGACTCAAAGAAGTCAAACTCTGGGACACCTCATGGTGCTTGTTTAACTCTCACAGATCACGATCGCATTAGGCAGTTCATACAGGAGTTCACATTTCGGGGGCTTTTGCCACACATAGAGAAAACAATTCGACAGCTCAATGATCAGGTCAGTTTACACTTAAGAACACTCTGTGCTGTAATAAGGAAAAATGTTTGGGGTATAAATCCAGTTATCCAGAAATCTGTTTTGACAGTATTGCTTCCTTCTGCATCTAATGATTCAGCAGTCTTGCTGAAAACTGTAAGTATATATAACAAATAACTGAAGTTTTCTCATTAAAGCTCGATTTTCTTTTAAAAAAACTGGGACTAATTTGTATCAACAGCTCCAGTGCAAGGTGGCTTCTTGGTGAAAGCCTGGGTGAACTGTTTCCAGGGAAATCTCTTGAGTCTTAATATTCTATGCTCTTGGACAATTCTGGCATGGGGAACAAAATGGACTTTGTGTTTCAACATCAGAATACACAGCTAAATTAAAGAAATTTATTTAATCAATAATCATCTGCGAAAAAAGCTGTATCCTTCAGTTGCTACTTGACAGGGAAGAAAAGCAGGGACACCCTGAATCATGTCATTCTGTTGATCTCAGCAGTTTTTGCAGCTGAATATGCTTCTCTCAAACTAGAATTTTTTGGAAGTGGGACTTATATGCCCATGTTCAGTAAAGGTCATGCATTAAAGTTACGTGTATCACAGTGAAGTCCTTTATTTTACAAGTGTTTCACTCTTACATTCGCTTAAACAGCTGCAGAGATGGATTGACATACATTAGTACAATCAAATTACTGTATTTAGCATTAAGTTTTGGACCCAAATATCAGTCTGTTGTCTGAGCTCTGATTTCATTTTGACTGGACTGTCTCTTCAAGTTACAGTTTTAAGTATGAGAGCTAAGTTACAGTTTTAAGTATGAGGGCGTTTCATGCTAAGGATCATATCCTGTTAGGAACGCTCACTCCTGGAATTGAGTTTTGGGAGTTTGTAGGTGCTGACCATGTTTACATTTAGTAAGTTTTTTAGAGAAACATTAGATAGAAGTGGTTACCTAAAGTGTAGCAAACAGGAATGCAGTGGTATATTCCTAGTGCTGGTAAGAAAAGAGAGATGTTCTGCTTTTTAAAATTATCTTTAAAGAGCAATTACAGTTTGCCTTATAGGATGGGGGTGGTATTTCCCTGAAGAAGTTTCTTTCTAAGTGGAAATTCTCTAAAAGAATGAAGTTGTGTAACCTTGCTTGCCTCGCACCTTTGACGCTTGAAATTGATGTTTGTGGTGTGTTGATGCTTTATGTGCATGACGGAGAGAAGCTTCTTTCTTGTAGTATGTACTTAGTAGAGATTTTAGTTTGGACTACTACCCAAAATTAGATATTCTAGTTATTTAGAATTTAGTTTTCAAACAGATGCATCAAATGTTCAGGTTCTTAAGATGGATGTTTCTCCAGTTTACAGAAAGATTAGTGAACTTCAACTGTCTGTGATAAAATAAACTTATGAATTATGAATATATTAAAATAAATATATAAACTTCTGTCTCAGTGTCAGAGATTAATTCTAAGAAACTGTGTTCTTAGTTATTTTACTCCTTTTATTTAGTTCTGTTTTATGGAAGAAAAATCTATTTACAAAGCCATAATGAAGCTTGGCTTTTTATATTAGTTTAAGTTAGATCTCTTGCAATGTAGTGCTCTAATTCAGTGTCTTTCTCCAGTTAATATCCAGGAAAGGCTTGAGCCGATCACTGTTTTCTGCTACTAAAAAATGGTTTAGTGGCAGCAAGGTTCCAGAGAAAAGTATAAATGAACTCAAGAATACTTCTGGTTTGCTGTAAGTAATATCAGTCTTTATTTTTAGATCTAGACTGCAAGTGTACCTTTTTTAGGGGCAGAAGGGAAAGCATGTGTTTTTTTGTAGGTATTCTGCAAAGTGAACTAAACAAGCAATGTTGTGAATGACTTCAGTTAGAAAAATCATGAAAAGTACTGTGCCTGAATATGTACAATAAAGGAGTAGCAGAACTTAAGGAAGGGGATAAAATAGAAAGTTTGCAGAGTCATCTGCCTGCTCTATTTACAGTGACGCTTTTTAAGTCAATATGAACATGTGTTTAGGAGAAATAGTAATAAAAGGCAGCTATGGTTTCCCATGAGGGATTTTTTTTTAATTTGTGGAAGCTTTTTCACCTGTCATTACTGCCAAACCCCATGTATAGGTGGTTTTGCTTATGTGACTATGCAATTTGCTCCAGCAGAGTATTGAGTATATTGCTTTTGCAGTGTGTTCAAGAGCTAAATTAAAGGGAATATCATACTTAGTGCACCTGTGTCTCAATATACACTAAAACCAGGTTTTAAGTGTTACCAAAATGCTAATTCTGTATGCTTTGGTAACTTCCCTCTGTGAATTCAGATGTATAATCACGAAAATCACGCTCCAACTGTCTTTACCACAGAAGTCTAAATAATTTTAGCATTGTCTAGTCAAGGTTAATGTCCTTGACATATACATACAGCTTCAAATACCTATTTTGCATATCTTTGAATTTATAATCAAAATGTTGCTAGTTCCAGCTTTTTATTTTGGGCTTATAAGCGTGGTTCACTTCCTACAGCATTTGGCATACAAATGTTTGTGAAAATGTATTTGATTATTATTGAAGTTAATCATATATATATATTGGATTATCCAAAAATTAGGTTGATGCTTGCAGAGGACAGGAACTTTTGTCATAAAGCATAGTTTTTTAGTAGGCTTACTTTTTTCAAGAGAAATGGGGAGAAATAATGACTTGCAGCCAAGTGAACAGTCAAAGTCTTATTTTTTTTCCTTCTCATACAGCTCTGCTTAGCTTTAATGATTAATCTGACTGAGCAGTTTCAGTGGTGTTTATAAACTCCATTCAGTATTTCTTGGCTAAAAGGAGTGTGTGCTTTGAATGTTACTGGAACAGTGAATCTTGCTAGTCAGAAAGTAGGATGTGAAACCAAGTTACATGTGGCAGAAAGGAAGCAGATTGACTTTTCTTAGCTGTTTTTGGGCAAGGCTGAAGCAATGCAGTTTTTATTATTACTTTGTGAATAGATGGTAAGATGAGAGAGGATGACTTTGAATTTAAATATTTATATTTATAGGTATCCACCAGAAGCGCCAGAGCTTCAAATCCGGAAAATGGCAGACTTGTGCTTTTTGGTTCAACACTATGAACTTGCATATAGCTGTTACCATACAGCAAAGAAAGACTTCCTAAATGATCAGGCAATGCTTTATGCAGCTGGAGCACTGGTTGGTACTTCACATAACATGAACATTCTGTGAACTTTTTCTAATAATCTCTAATATTTGTCTGAAGGTAACAAAATGCAATCTCTCTCCTCCACCTCCAAATTTGTAAGGGTCTCCCCAAATCCGTTGCATATCTTTAAGAAACTAAGGTGTTGTAAAATCTGTTTTCTGCTGTTATATGAAGAGAATAAAGGTATGAATAAAAACTGGAGAGTTAATTCTTAAAATATGTAAAGGAGAAAACCTAGAATGCAACCTCTAGAAAAATGAGTCTTTAAACTGATAACTCAAAGCCATATGAAAAATAGCTTTATAGTATCTCTTTTAGACTTAGGCGAAATACTTATTTGCCAGAAATTCCAGACTCTGTCACTATAAATATGGTATTGTACCTGTTTTCAAGTGACTTAAAACTTGAAGGCTATACTTTTAGTATGTCACTACTGAATTTCACTCTAAACACATACTCAATCATAATTCAGTCTTAAGAATGAAGGTATTTATGACTCAAGTAATTTTGAACAAGATAAATGGGAGTACTGGGGAAAAATGAGTAATTTTATAAATGTTTAGGATATACGTATTGTAAACTTTAGTCTGGTTAACTTGCTAAAATTTGAAACTCTGCTTCATAGAGCTATGGAAGCATTATTGTACACCTTTGCATCTTGATTAAAACTTTTACTTAAATGTCTGTTTTTAGAGTTCAGACAGTTGCTCTGCACTTGGATAATCTGAATATGCAGAACAATATTAAGAAAACAATTTTCAAATGAATGGAAGCAGTCTTAATTATGACTTTGTTGCAATCTACTAGTCTTTGTGTTTACTTTCTGCAGAAAATCTTTGCTATCGTATTTTCAATCCATGAGAAAAGAAGTAGAATTTCAGACTGCATGTGTACTGAAGTTTCCTTGGAAGCTGATAATGTAATTTCATTTAAGAAAATAAACTCAAAAACAGTTCTCATCTTATAATGCGTGGTAGTGCTACTTTGCAGGAGCAGTCTTCCTGGTAATAGGAAATTCTTTTGGATTTGTAAAACTGTACTGAGTCGATGCTTCTGCACAATGTTGGGGGTTCTGTCAATTGCAAACACTTCTGTGTGTAACTCTCTGGCGAATTATAAGCAGAGCTGTAAATAGGCTGTTGTATTAAACCTTTTATCAGTTAGTGTATTGGATTCTTTTATATGCCAGTAACTGATTAGATGAAGATCTTGAATCTAGTAGCTATTGAAACATGTTCCTCAGTCTTTTGAGGTTTGTGATTTGTTGAAAAACCTACAGTGACAATACTGAATTTCTTTTGTAGGAAATGGCAGCAGTATCAGCTTTTCTTCAGCCTGGAGCTCCTAGACCATATCCTGCTCATTATATGGAGACAGCAATTCAGACCTATCGAGATATCTGCAAGTATGTTGTTTACTTCTGTACTAATCCAGTGAAAGTTGAAAGAACTGGTGGCTTAACTTTCTTGCCCTGCACAGTAATAGTGCCAGATGATCACAGAGTGATGGTAACTTTCTAAGGAGTAAGATAAACTAACATATGTAGGATAGCATGGAAGGAGATCTGGGCTATTCCTAACAGAGTGCTTATTGAACTTGTGTATTGAATTTACATGGTAGATTTTTAGGTAGTGTGATTGGTGCAAGGAAGGTTTCTGTGAGAAGACAGCAGGAGCTGCCTCTGGCAGAATCAGTTTTCAGTCAGCTCCAGAATGAACCTGCTGCAGCCCAAGCTGGCAGTGCTGCTGTTACCTCTGTGATAACACATTTAAGAAAGGGTAAAAATAGCTGTGCAGCAGCTGTGAGAAAGGAGTGAGAAAATAAGAGAAACAGCCCTGCTGATAGGTCAGGAGAAGGCAGGGCTTCCCTGCAGCATGTGGTGAAGACTGCTGAAACAGATTTTCCCTCGCAGCCCATGGAGGTTCATGGGGAAGCAGGGATCTGCCCTGCAGCCTGTCCCAGTGCCAGAGCCAGTGGATGTACCCAGAAGGTGGCTATAGCCTGTACAGAGTCTATGCCACAGCAGGTTGCTGTCACGAGCTGTGACCTGTGGGGAAACCACACTGAAAGAGTTCCTGAAGGACTGTACACTGCAAAAAGGATGCATGCTGGAGCAATTCTTGAAGAACTGCATCTGTGGGAGGGACCTCACACTGGAACAGAGGAGGAGGATGTGGAGGAAGAAGCAGCAAAGGAGAAATGTTATGAAGTGACCTCAACTTTTTCCCTGTTCCCCTGCCCTGCTTGTGGGAAGGAGGAGGTGGAAGAGTTGGGAGTGAACTTGAGCGTGGGAAGGAGGATTTGTCAGGATAAGGTGTTTCAATTCTGCTTTTATTTATCACCGTGCTATTCAGTTATTAATTGCCAATAGATTAAATTACTCTTCCTCAAAGTAAGTCTGTGTTGCCCAAGACTAACTGGTGAGTGATCTCCCTGTCCCTTTCTCGGCACATGAGGTTTTTAATCTGATCTTCTGTGTTGCTGAGCCGGGGGTGTGACAGAGCAGCTTGGTGGGCACCTGGTGCCCAGGTACAACTTGCCAGTACAACCTGCTTCTAACTGTTGGACTTCTTGTTTATCAGATCGTTTTAGTTGGTATTTTTACAAATGCAGTACTGTCCTCAAAAATGCTCTTCAGCTTTTACTTTCATAAAGCTCCAGTTATAGCAGGTTTGGATACTTAATGTGTCAGTCTGTATGTGGTTGTTTTGTGAGGAGTGAACGTGCATATATTTTGCTTTGAGAAGAGTAAGCTTCAGAACCTCAGTCTGATGCTGTATATAGAAAATTAGTAAGATTTGAGATAAAAGTTTTTCTGAGCTTTATTTTGATAAATATTTATTAATATGTGTATGTTTTTACTTTAGGAACATGGTTCTGGCTGAACGCTGTGTACTGCTTAGTGCCGAAATCTTAAAAAGTCAAAGCAAATATTCAGAGGCAGCTGCTCTTCTGATTCGTTTAACCAGTGAGGTAAAACTTAGTAGCTTTTTCTGTTTCTGCCCTCTCACTATTTGTTTTCTTACTCAAACACTTCTAGGTTACCTTCTGATTCTTGTCCTACAATATTTTCTAGACAAAAGTAGCAAATGAACAGGTATAGAGCGTGAAGTGAAGAAAACTGTTTACACTGTAAGTGAAGGAACTAGTAAAGTTTTTTTTTTTTTGGTAGTCAAATGACTTGCTTGACTTCCTTAACCATGCTAAATATGTTATCTTTGGCTTTGTAACTAATTTTCTTTGACATCTGCTTAGCTCTTGGATGGTGTAGCTTATAAACTCATGTGTTACAAGTATTAGCATGGCTTGCCAGAGCCATAATGGGTGCTATCCCATATATAATCAGAAGTTCTCTACAGTTTAAGCAGCTAAGGCATTACTGTAGCTCGGCTGGTATGGATCATTAGAACCTTACTGTGTAAGTGAAACCTTACACTTCTGTGATATTAATTGGTGGAAATTAAGCATGGACTCAGCTTCTAACTCAGGAATTGTCTTGCTTGAAAAGGAATGAAGAAAAATGTAATTCCAGTAATAGCGTAGCATTTCCTTTAAAGCTTGGAGGGAAGTCTCACTGGTAGTTCTGACTTCATGGCCAGCTGCACCAAATGTGATGCTCGTGAGACTTTCCTGGGACAGGTTAAGCGTGGAATAAATCTGTTTAGTTCTGTAATTTTCTTTCTCAAGTTCCTCTGCAGCTTCATTCTTGCCCTTTCAACTTAAGCTTGCTAGCAATGTTTACAAGAGCAGCCTAAGATATTTAAGCAAGGAATTTAAATACTTTAAATATTAGCTCTGCAATTATTAAATAAATAGTATTTAAACTGTTAGCTCATTTTTCAACTCAAAATTGCACAGAGTATACCTGTGGAGCATTTTGGTAGTTGCAAGGAAAATCTTCACAGGATACTGTATTGGTGTCTCAGAGTATATCTGTAGTCAAGATACATACTTGAATATCACTGATAGCATGGAGTTCAGCTGTGGTAAAATCAAGTAGATTCTGTTCTGACTGGATCAAGTCATATAACTGTGTCTTGGCAGGAGAAGAGAAGGGTGAAATAGTAAGAAATTGTACATTAAGAAACCAGTAGGTTCAAAAGACTCATGTGATAAAAATTCACCAAGTTGCATTGCTCCCTGTGTTTTTCAGTCATCCTGGTAGAGGTCTTGTTTTTTAGTTCTAGCCTTAATATCTGCAGGGAAGGGGAGGGGAAAAGGTAGGAGAGTGCTTGAGAGGTAATGGTAGGTGCTTAAAACTGTAGCCTGAGTAACTGAAAAAGCAGAAAATATTTCTTTTGTTACTCATACTGAAACAGGTTCGTATATGCTTTACTAGAAGAAATAAGAACATGATGGTATTGAACATATTGAAAAATACTTTTAGTCATATTTTTATTTTAGTTATATTTTTATATTTTTATTTTTATCTTCAACTTCACAGAACTCTTACAACTTACTGTCCCTCTTAGCATTAAAACCACTGTTTTAGGCCACTGTTACCTTTATGGTTTTATTCAACTCAGGCCAATTCTCCTTTTTCCTTTTTAAACAGGATTCAGATCTTCGCAGTGCACTCCTGTTGGAACAGGCAGCTCATTGTTTTATAAACATGAAAAGTCCCATGGTTAGAAAGTTTGCATTTCATATGATATTGGCTGGCCACAGATTTAGTAAAGCAGGCCAGGTACGTATTATCTTTCCACACAGAAAATATGCCCAGTATTAGATACTTTGAATAATATGTTAAGTGTATCATTAGTCTGGAAAAAGATGCTTGGCTTCTGACACTTCTGTGTTAGTCTGCAGTATTCTGTTCTGTAATGTTCTGAAAATGACTTCTGGATTGATACACCCTAGACTTTTACTTCTGTTTTTGAAGTAATGCTGAAGATCACTGACTTGAAACTTTTAAGTGATGTGTGTTTTCATTTCTGGGTCTCATTTTATACACAGTAATTTTCAAGGCTTTTTTGGGCAAAGGAATATTTTTACTCTTGAGATAAGAGTGAATTGCGGGAGATAATTATTTGTTAAACTCAGTTTATTAGAATAATAGCAAAATTTGGATATTTGTTTTTCCTGGTCCCTTAAATATATGTTCCTTATTGGAGGTGCAGGTGTGTGAACAGTTACTACACCACAAACCAAAGCATCTCTGTGGCTGTTAGATTTAAGTAGTAGTTAAACCAGTACAGATCAGGTTGCTTTTACTCCTATTCACATTCCTTTGCAGGCAGTCTAACTGTGGTAGATAAGCTTCTTTGGATAGAACTTCTATGCTGTGTTTTTGCATTAGTTATGGGATACATTTTGTAAAGATAGCTTGTGCTTAATTCCTGCTGAGGTTGTTATTGCAAGACAATAATACAGGAAAACCAAGGTGTCAAAATTCTGTTTGGAACAAAGCTCTGTGGTCTTGGCTGGGGATTTTCTCCCACTCTACCCAATCTCAGCCTGACTGTCCTGATAAGGACTAAAAAAAGTATTTTTGCATTGTTGGCTTTGATGTGAGGAGTAGTAGGAGTATTTCTCTCCCTCCTTGATTTTCTTCATGCGATAGTTTGTTGCTATGACAGAATAGTACTGACAGGAAGCTATTGATGAGTTTTTCATGTATTCATTCTTTTATATCATCTTTTGTCTGCGAAAGTGAATGCAAAGTTTTGACTTTGTGTAACAGCAGTCTTTGTTGTTTGTGCCTAATATTTGTAGGGATTCTGGTTTCCAAGAAATGCTTTTTCAGTGTTACAGGAAATGTAGTTATTTCTTTTTTTCATATACTTAGCGGTATGAAAATATAAAATGCTACTAAAGAGAAATCAGCCAGGCTGTTTAGCTGCAGACCATAATACCGTATTTTCAAGAGTCACTAGTACATGCTGATGTTAAGGATTTACTGCATGTACTCTGCTGTCATCACCATACCAATGTGAACATGTATTAGATTTTTTCCCCACTAGTGCTGTAAGTAAGGGAATGCTGTTGCCATTTTTTAGAAGCTGAGACTTAGCTGACAGTGTGTGTCCATAGAGCTGTTCAATACCTAGCCTGGCTCCTGACCTATGTACAGGAAAGGAACTGTGGAGCTGACTGGGATCAGGCCATCTGTCTCAGTGGCTGATATGATTGGTAATTTTTCTTGTATGTACTGTAGGGCTGTGTCTTGTTGTTTCTCTTGGCATGGATTTTTGTCTCAGGTATGTATACTGAACAACAGTTGGCTGAAAGTATCACACTGGAAGTTCAGTTTGGGTGGAGTGAAATGTATTAAATTTAGCTTATGTCCTGAGGCTTGGCAGTAGAGCTCTGTAGACCTTAGCAGTCAGTCCTAAAGGAACTTCAAACACTATTCTAAAAGTAGTCTTTTCTTGTTATTTGCTTTTTTAACTTACTGCCTGTTACTATAGTCTTTGAAAATCTGAACTTAATCTGGAGGGCAGGCTCTGTGCTGTAGGAACAAACACTTCTGTGCTTAGATTAGTATTGACCAGCTTCTGTGAGGCACAGTTCTGAAATGCTGCACTTCGCATAGTGGCAGGGATGCGGTAAAAACTGCTTTCATGACTTACTGTTCAGTCTTCATATAGTTATTGTAATTACAGTCAGTGGATAATGGGATTATTTGAGAAATTACCTTTTTCCTTGCAGAAGAAACATGCCTTACGCTGCTACTGTCAAGCCATGCAGGTTTACAAAGGGAAGGGCTGGTCTCTTGCAGAAGACCACATTAACTTCACCATTGGTCGTCAGTCCTTTACACTTCGTCAGCTGGACAATGCTGTGTCTGCCTTCAGGCATATTTTGATCAATGACAGTAAACAACCTCCAGCTCAGCAAGGAGCTTTTTTAAGAGAGTATCTTTACGTCTATAAGGTAAATTACTTCCTTGTCTCTGTTTCTTGAGTAATAAGTAATTTTATTACCACCAATTTCCTATTAAATCATTAAATGATTTTCTATTTTACCTATTTTGTTCCAGGGTTGGTATTTTCCTAGTTGATATGTTTGATTTTTTTACTTCAGACTTCAAAAACCCTCATGTACTGTATCTCATATGTGTAGTACTTTCACAGATGGGTATAAGTATGGGTTGTTTTTATTGCAGTAATGTATGTACTTTTTACAATAAAGTCTTCTTTTTGAGGGTCATGGCTGAATTGTAATTCTGGTAAGTTTCATGGTTTTTTAGAGGAAATGGATCTGTTCTGATCAATTTATAATGATTTTGGGGGCTTTTGATAATACATGTTTAATGAAGGCTAGGTAGCTCTGTCATCATCTGTATAGTGAATTTCATTCCTTAATAAGGAGAAAATTCCATGGATCAAGTGACTCAGTGAGTTGTGTTTAAGTTCATGGATGATTCTGGATTGCAGATATCTGGATACCAGATACATTATGGGATGTTTAGTGCTGATACTGCCACACCAGATGCAGCCACATAGATACAGCCTTTTAAAGCTTATGAACAGAATTTCTGTGGTGTTTAAATTATGGCAGACCTTACTCAAAGGCAGGTGTTTGAGTCCACAGCTCAGCTTGGTGAGAGTCTTGTTTAATGGTGGTGGGATAGTGAATGTAGTTTATTAAATTCTGAGTTAGAGAGTCAAGCTTTGCATCAAATAAAGCTTGTAAGAGCAATGCAACCACAGTAGTGATCAGATTTCAGGGTTAAAATAATTGTTCTCCTTTTCCCATAAAGATTTCACAAACTTCAAACTCCTATTAAAGAAAAGAAATGTATGTCAAACAGTTAATTGAAATTGTTTTTTCCATCTTAAAAGTACTTGCTGTTCAAACATTGAGTTTTTAACTTGGCTTCCTTATCATTCAGCCATTGGTAATGTACATGACACTATTTTCTTGCTCCTTTGCTCCAGAATGCAACCCAGCTGTCACCTGATGGTCCCTTACCCCAGCTTCCTTTACCATATATTAACAGCTCAGCAACTCGTGTTTTCTTTGGCCATGATCGGCGACCAGCAGAAGGTTAGAAAATTTTAAGTAAACAGTTTCAAGTCCCTTTTTTAAGGAACCAAAATACATGCAGGAGTTGGTGCCATTTTAAAGAAGTCTGTTGTTATGTAAAACTAAAGTGACTGGGTAACTTAAAAATATTTCAAAAGAAAAACTTGAGCTTGGTATCTACTTGCTGGATGTTTTCAGACTTCCTGTGTAAATATGAAATCTGTGTATGTGATTGTGCTGACTATCACTGTTTTTCACACCTGGAAAGCTTCAATGCAAGTCTGTAATGAACTTTATGAAAGGGATTTTTATTGCTGTAGCAATTACTGGATGCTAGTGGCAGTGCTAGAAATCAGCTTTACAGTTAACTTCCTCTTGGAGAAATATTTGAAATACTCTGATTCCTGAAAGTAAAGAAAACTGAGTGGAAATTCTTGCATAAACAAGGGCTGTATTGTGGAGTTGCAGTCTGTTATAAAGTAAAAATTATCTGTAGCCCGAGTATACTGGGTGGCATGCTAAAATCTTGGAATGCCATGGTATCCAAATTGAACTATACTCAAATCATTCTCATTGTTGTTTTCCCTGTGGGTATTTC
The DNA here is from genome assembly GCA_013400175.1 of Phainopepla nitens. Lineage (NCBI taxonomy): Eukaryota > Metazoa > Chordata > Aves > Passeriformes > Bombycillidae > Phainopepla > Phainopepla nitens. Next base: position 28,227 of record VXBQ01009306.1, read on the forward strand.
AAAATGTCTTGCAATTCACTTTTTAAAGTGAATTGTAGCATAAGAACAGTAGTGACCTAGAACTTAAAATATTTTAAGAACAGTAACCAAACTGCCAGTGCAGCCCTCTGATGCAGCTGTTGCACGTCACTGTTCTCACCTTGTAAGACTGCCTTTCTCCCCGCAGGTGAAAAGCAGGCTGCTACACATGTAAGCCTGGATCAGGAGTATGACTCAGAATCATCACAGCAGTGGAAGGAGCTTGAGGAGCAGGTTGTGTCTGTGGTAAATAAAGGAACAATACCTTCAAACTTTCAACCAACGCAGTTCTGTTTAAATCGCTACTCGGATAACTCCAAATTTCCCCTTGCAGTGATAGAAGGTAAAGTTAAGGTTTTTACACTTCAGAAGTAAACTGAGTTAGACAAATTTATATTGTATTCATATTTTTATCTTATTAGATTTGAACCAACATTCTTGTGCAAGCTGTTTGTATGTGAATAGTCTGAGATAGGTGAGCCTTCAGACTGTGGTGGGGAAAGCCTGTTGTCATTATTTTCTTCTACTTTTTTGATAGAACCAATAACTGTAGAAGTGTCCTTCCAAAACCCTCTGAAAGTTCCACTTCTTTTGACTGACCTATCATTGCTGTGGAAGTTTCAGCCTAAAGACTTCAGTGCAAAACATGATGGAGAAACAAAAGAGCAGGTAAGGAAAGTTTCATCCTTTTCCAACCCAAACAGCTGCAGGTATGGAGTATATGTTGAGTATTCAAAATTCTGTGGTATGAATGAAAACATTTAAGCATAAACATTAAACATGGTTGTTTAAGTGTAAGCTAAGAAGGGAAGAAAAACAGTAGCTACTGAAATAATTTTTATATTGTCTAGATTTTCCTAGATCTGTAGGGCACAAAGCAGCCAAGTTAGCAAAAAAATTGTAACATGTATTGTAAAGCTGAATGCAAAACAAAATACTTCCAAGATTTCATTGTATGTATACTACATCTGTTTTGAGTCACACTAACCTTGACCTGCAAATATGAGTGTCAGTAGGTAGATTATCAAATACTCTTTTTTAATTTTCACTACTTTACATAGTGAAATGTGTGTTCTGAAAAACTGTGCTCATATAACATAGGAACATCTTAGTATCTTGATTAGAAGAGAAATGAAAATTTATTGCATTAAAAATTAATGTTTTGAATACTTCAGCTGAGCTATTGTGCTATTGTTTGACTTAATACTCCAACTAATGCTGCCAAAAGCTCTGATGGACTGTTGTCACATCCAGGTTTTAAAGGTTTTAATATGTTCTAATACTGAATAGTACAGTAAATTCCTAAATAATCTGTTTTCCTGGCCAAAACATTGGGAACACAGTGATCTCTGAGGGTGCTGTAGGTATTTACCAGACTTATAAACATAGTTCCACATAGTTTAAGTCTCAAGGCTTACCATACACTTTCCCTTCTGTTCTGATCTGAAATGCTACTTTAATGGTGTGATAAATACTTCTGTGGATATCAGTGAAACAGACTGGGAGTGGTTCCAATTTATAGTGCTAAATCTTTAATTTCTCTTAAATAAATGTTTACTGAGCTCTCGAGCTGCATTTGTAATGCATAAATGCTGAGAAACTGAGCATGCAGCACTTGCTTTTTCTAACTGTGTGGAAATTTGTATGATATTTTTCCCTTGAACACTTCAGGAAGGGTATTGGAAATACTATTTATGGCAGGGGTAATAGTATCTGAAGAAATGTTTCTTCTTTTCAGGGTACGTGTGATGAAGATATGGTAGGAACTGAAGCAATAGCAGAATTTTTAATTAATAGTGAGGAGACAAAAGTGGTAAGTACTATACTTTGTTTTAAAAATAATATTTTCTGTGTTGACCTTCAGTGTGCATTTCAGACTTGTTACGATCTGAAGTTAATGCTAAACTGACAGAGCACATGACTGAATCAGAAATTCTAGTACCTCATATATCTTGACACTTTGTGTAAATGTGACAGGACCAGAGACAGTGGGCACAAGAGGCTCCTCCTGAACATCAGGAAACATTTATAACTTCATTTATAACACTTATTTTGTAAATGTGATGGGGCTTGAGCACTTGCCACAGACTGCCCAGAGAGATTGTGGAGTATCCATCTTTGGAGATGTTAAGAGCCCTTTGGATGTGGTCCTGGGCAGCTGGCTCTAGATGGTCCTGCTTGAGCAGGCAAGTTGGGCATGATGACCTCTAGAAGTCTATTCCAGCTTCAATCATTCTGTGATTCTGCCCCTGTTAATCACAGTAAAAGTTAGCTTTAAGGAATTTTTCCTAATGCAGTGAGCATTTCTCAGCTGTGAACTGGTTTGGGAAATTCTGTGTATATGAAATTTTAAATCTGGTAAATGATCTATATTTACTGTTGCAGTTATAACTGACACAGCTATGAAGTAAATGTAGCTGTGAGTGTGTTTAGCAGTTGGACATTTGACTGTAACAATACTTCTTTCTAGTAGCAACAACAACAAAAATTTAACGTATCTCCACAGGCAAGACTAAAGCTCTTTCCCCATCAAACAGGGGAGCTACATATTCTGGGAGTCGTTTATAATCTTGGCAGTGTTCAGGGTGCTGTGTCACTAGATGGGATAGATCCTTCTACTGGATTACAGACAGGTAAGCGTATAATTACCTTAAATTGTGTGTTTCTGGAAGGAGGAGACATGGCTTCTGCAGAGTAGAACTAAATTCTAGTGTTTGGTGTTTGACTGCCATGATACAAAGCCTTCCGTCAGGTAGGCATGTAGAGATAAGAGAAGCAGCTGAAATGGGAAAAGAAGAAATTGGCTTTTGTAGGAATCCCATGAGGAACTATGCCAGATCCATACTTTATTGCTCTTTTTAAATCTGTTAAAATTTTGAAACCAGTAGAAAATCAAAATGTAATTATTCCATCTATGCCATGTTGAATCTATACCAGTTTTCGTTGACTTTCTTGCCATACATTTTTCTTTTGCATCTTTTTGCTTTGTTAACTCTGAACTTTTGTCTGGATGTTGCACTGAAGTTCTTTTAATAGATTGCCAAATTTAAATTTTGCTGATACAGGGTTTTTTTAGCATCTTGAATTCTCTTTTCTTTACATTAATATATAAATGGACAATTACCTGCATGCTACTTGATCTGTTTCGTTGAGTTGTTCATCTGAAGTTGTCTCTTACATGGAGAATTTAGTTGTTAGGTGAAATGGAGACTAAAATGAATGAAAGTGTCTGAAAGAAACAGAAACTTGTTTATCTAGAGGCTGAAAACATTTGGGAGTGGTAGCTGTCTTTAAAGGAAATAATCCTATAAGTGACTTTTCCAGCATGGCAGAAATTGGGAAACGAAATAAATACATCAGTTTCTTGCACTATGTCTACTGCTTCCCTTCCAGTTGTAGTCAAACTGTTGAAGGGCAGAATAAGTCCACAACAATGGATCACTAACTGGCTGTTGGAACTTGAACTAGCCCTGTGTTATGTGACTGTAAGCTTTGAATAGCTCTTTGTAGGTGATGCTGTTTAATCAATGAACACTGCATGTGCCCAATAACAAAAATTAAGATGATTTTCGAGGGTGGATTAGCAGCTTTGGATCATTTCTTAGAGACAAAAGTCAGGAATTACTTAAAAAAACCCAACTAAACAAAAGTTTTAAAAATTGTTTCAGGAAAGTTTGTTTCCAATGGGTTATCTGTACGAGGACGACAAGATTTAGAAATCCAAGGACCTCGACTTAATAACACAAAAGAGGAAAAAACATCGATTAAATATGGACCTGATCGACGTTTAGATCCCATTATTACAGAAGAAATGCCTTTGTTAGAGGTATGTAACTACTTCCTCTTGGCAGTTCTGAGAAAATAGCTGAATGCAGTTTATAAATGTAATTCTCACAATGGCGGCTTGGATTTCGTTAATACCTTAATCTTTCCAGGTAATTTCTGATCTGTCAGTCACAAACTTGTGGGGTTTTTTTTCTATTGAAACTTGAAGCCTCAAAATTAGTATCCTTCTGAAATCGCTGTTTCCTTTAGAATTTTAGTTGGCAACAGCTTTGGTAGCCAGATTTTAATGTGAACAGGGAGCACGCAAAGAAGCTTTTTTCCTAAAAAAAGCATCTAGAGGAGTTATTCCAGCTGGTTAATTAAAATACGGTGCTTTTCCTTTCTAGGGTTGTTAAAATGGTCTGGCTAACTGGTTAATGACAAGGCCCTATAGTGGGATGGATCAGCTAAAAGGGACTACAGTCCAGCTGCCTGATCAAGCTCATGGCTTTGTCCAAATGCCTCTTGAACAGTGACAGGCTTGGGGCATTGACCACGTCTCTAGGAAGCCTGTTCCACTGTTTGACCACCCTCTCCATACAGAAATGCTTCCTGATGTCCACTCTAAACCTCCCCTGGTGCAGCTTTGAGCCATTCCCACATGTCTCATCGCTGGATTTCAGGGTGAAGAGATCTGCACCTCCCTCTTCACTTCTCCTCAGGGAGCTCTAGGCAGCAGTATAGTTTGTGTTAATGGTTGTTTTCATGGCTTTCCCAGCTTGACTCAGTCTTCATTTTATTTTCTCCTTCTCTCTCCCATACAGGTGTTCTTTATAAATTTTCCTACAGGGCTTCTCTGTGGAGAAATCAGAAAAGCATATGTAGAATTTGTGAACGTAAGCAAGTGTCCTCTTACTGCACTGAAGGTCGTGTCCAAGCATCCAGAATTTTTCACTTTTGGTGGAAATACTGCTGTTCTAACGCCACTAAGTCCTTCAGCCTCTGAGAACTGTAGTGCTTACAAGACTGTTGTGACAGATCCTACCTCTGTGCGAACAGCACTGCTGTCTTCAGCTTCTTCTGCAGACTTTGGGGTTGGCACGGGAGGTTCACCTGAAGTAATACAGGTTCCACTTCCTGATGCTGTTCTTCTTCCTGGGGCTTCAGTGCAGCTGCCAATGTGGTTACGGGGACCAGATGAAGAAGGTGTTCATGAAATTAACTTCTTGTTTTACTACGAAAGTATTAAAAAGCACTCAAAAATGTGGTAAGTTTTTCTAACTTAGCTTTTCTGTCATACGTGTTAGACACATTGGATTCTGTGATTCTGTGGTTCTGATGGTAATGGTGAAAGTAAATGTTACTGAATTTCTCTCAGTCACTGTGATGATGTGAAAATAGCCTGTTATCTGCCGTTGTAAGAAATATTTTTTCTACTATATGATCTGATTTCTATAAGAAATTGTATGGCCTACACTGCTTTTATTGAAGTAGTAAATACTAAATTATTAAAATAATTTATTAGAAGGGAGGTTAATGGCATTCTGTTAAAACAAACTGTTCTTATTTAGTTCCTCTGGAACCACATCTTTCTGAGGCATAGGCTGAAAAATCATAGCCTAATTTGTTTCTACATTTTATAAAGCAATGTCTTTTCTACCTTGAATGAAAGATTGTGTTCTGAGCTAAAATTTGTTTAGTAACTGTATCGTGATGAAAGATGTTCTCTTTAGAGGGGTTAAATACCAAGTTTGACTTGCATACTGTTGTATAGTTCCTTTTTGGACCATCTTGAGAGAGTCCACAGTCAAGTTTGACACCACAAGCTAAAACAACCCCAAGAAATTCATTCACCACTTCCTGTGGGCAGGCAGGTTTTCAGAAAAGGGGGGCTCCATCATGTGTAATGATCACTTGGGAAGACATGTCATCAGGCCCTGCTTTCTCTTTCTCCCTAGTTTTATTGGTGAGCATGACACCATATGGTATGGAATATCCTGTTGGTCTGTCGGGGGTCAGCCATCCCAGTGTGTTCCCTCCCACCCTTCTGTGCAACCCCAGCCTGCTTGCTGGTGGGGTGGGGTGAGGAGCAGAAAAGCCTTGGTCTTGTGCAAGCCCTTCTCAGCAATAACAAAAACATTCCCATATCAGCACTATTTCTAGCACAAATCCAAAACATGGCCACTTACCAGGTACTGGGAAGAAAATTAGTTAATTTTAGTTATCCCAGCCTAAACCTGCACACTTTGGTGTCTGTACCAGGGTTACTTCAGATAAGCTCTAGTAAGATGGACTGAATGTTTTCTTGTGGCTTAAGCTTGTTTTCTAGGCTAATTCTGAGAGAGAAACAAAGTTCATGTGCTGTGAGGCTGGTTTGCAGTGTAAACCAAAGCAGAGTAAGTTGAAGATGGTTGAAAGAGTGGATCGGTAGCATATTCTCTAAACTGAAGTCATGCAAATGCACCCTTGGTTTAGATTTTTCTGTAGCTTCTGAAATACTACATACTACAATACAAAGTTAGCATTTCATTTGGCTTTAAGCTAATTCTGTAGGAATAGGGGATTTGTCCCTACAGCTTATAGTATTCAGAAACTGAGAGATGGGAAAGGGTTCTTTGATTAATGTATTTGTTCCTTACTGAACTGAAGTTTTGAGGGCAACTTAAGGGAACCGCTCTGGTTTAACAGTGCTCTTTGTAGACTGAGCATAGCTTTTAAGTGTTAAAAAATGGTGTAATTTGTGCCACTTGAAAGCTATACAGGTATCTGTATATCTGAATATTAACTGCAAAATTTAAAAGTTTCTTCTTTAATTGTGACGTTGTGAAGTAGAGTTTGGGAAGTCACTGATTCTTCCCTCCCAAAACCAAGTGTCACATGATGTTTCAACATATTTAGTAGGCAATACCACAAAAACTTTACATGCCTCTAAAATGTTTCCAAGTGGAAGCTATGGGAACTAAAAGCTTCTACTTATGAGAAGCTCATGTGTTTTGATGGTGCCTAGGAATGGAATTGTCCTCATCTTTAGAAAAGCAGGAATAACTTTCACAAAGGGACTGCTATCCTGGAAGTTGAGTGCACCTGGATAAAGGCAGGGTAGCAGTGGTTTGGTTCTCTTTTCTTTAATTCTCTTTTCAGGAGAATTTATTGAGTGCAGTGGTATTCTAAGTGCTTTTTAGCAAATATTTATGGCAAGAAATATGACTTCAAGTAGTGGTCTTTCTCTGGCTTATTTACTCAGAAACTGTTTTCCAGAGCATTTGGTGGCATTAAATAGCTTAGTTATGTCTGTCTGCCAATACATGTCTGTTTGCTTTTTCACTCTGCCAGTTGTCTTACATCTGAAACATTTCTGAAGTATTTTTCCCCATGGTAGCATCTGAACCTTTTCCTCCAGTATTTCACATTGGCTAAGGCTGCATGTTTTAAGGAGCACCTATCCATGCAGCAAGATGGCTAAAAATAAAGTAGGTTTGGTATCTTTGGTAGTTGAAATGAACAAATTGTCAAATGGCCTTAATATTGACAAACATAAAAGCTAAATTTCTTGATATGTCCTATTCTGGGCAGTCCTGGTTGTTCAAAATGTTGCCTATTTTTTTTTTCTTTTCTCTCTTCCTCCTTCCTCCCTTTCCTAGTCATAGAGTATTAAGGCACACTGCAGTTATTTGTACCAGCCGGTCTCTGCACATTCGGGCTACTGTCTGCAGAAGTAATGCACTTGGGGATGAAGAAGGCAGAGGGGACAACATGTTGCTCTTTGTGGATGTAGAAAATATCAATACTGTAAGTTCTTATGTGTATCAATAATAATACTGTCTTGAAACTCAGCAGATATGAACCAAGACTCAAATTTTTCTGCAGTAACTTTGCAAAAAAAAAAAACCCAAAAAACCACAACTTCACATATTTGATCATTCAATTACGTTGGAAGGAGTATTAATGAGAAGTTATATCCTAACTCTCTGGAAGTCTCCTATACTAATCATATTGCAATCTACAGTTCATAGTGTTTTTAGGAAGATTTATTCCAAATTGGTCAATGTTCTTGATCGCAGTTTCCAAGGCTGTCTCATTCAGAATTGCCTGTGTCCCCTGCAACCTTTCAGTGAAAGCACTGGTAGAATTAGTGGTAATGTCACAGTCACAATTTAAGCTCCAATTTTAGGGAAGTTTCTGTGTTTACGTTTATCGCCAAACTATAAAGACATTTTTACTACTGTGATCCAAATACAGATATGTCTGTTGCGATCAGCTGACTTACTAAAGCAGATGAAAAGAATCAGTTTTTCAAACCATGCTAATTTAAATTTACTCATTTTTTTGGTAAAGCTGCTCCCATTTTTTCAATCACAAAGCAAGGTAACTGAATTGTCTGTTCATAGAATTCGTAGACACTTAGTTGGTAACGGAACCACTGAGCTGATTTGTTGTTTTCTTTTAAAAGTGTGTACACTCTGGTTTTTTTTCTTCATTTACTGAATATTGTCCACCCCTTTAAGGAGGGAGGAATGTTTTTATAGAGGACTTACCAAGTTAACAATGTGAGGCTTGTTTTTCCACTACCACCTCACTCTACAAGAAAGGAAGCCAACTCCAAAAGCTCCATTTTATTTGGTATATATGTAAACCCAAAACAGATCTTGAGTTTCTAGGATTTATGATACAGCAATGCTCCTGAAGTAATCCTAGAAACTAAGTAGCCTTGTGGACAGTGTTCTGCATTGGAGTTAAAAAGCCTAGTTTTTGTTAAAGTTGTTCTTAATCTAAAATACTAGGTTGTGAGTCTTTTCTCTGCGGGATCCTTATTTCCTCCTTGTGTGGCTTTGTTTACTGGAGTTGGAAGTTGCTGTGATCTGGGACTGTTGCTTTACTTTACAGTGGGTCTTAAATCTCTGCTTGTCTCTAAGTACTGTGTGTTATGAGTGGTGTGAATAATGAGTTAAATTAAGATTCTAACAGTGCCACCTTGCAGTGAACACTTACTGTGCAGTGTAGCATATCACCATTGTGATTGGTTTTCTTTGACATGACTTTTGTCTGTTCCTTAGAGTGAGACGGGTGTGAAGGAATTTCATATAGTGCAAGTTTCAAGCAATAGCAAGCACTGGAAGCTTCAGAAATCTGTTAACATCTCTGGAGACAAAGGTGTGCATCTTTATCATCAAAGTGATGGCAAGTCTAGCTTCTGGCTGATAAAAATAGTTAAAATAATCTTACAAGGAACTGAATTTGGCTTTCAGAATACTTAGTTTCCAAAAGCTTTGTCCATTTCAAACATAGCGCCCTTCTTTTGTTATATTTCAAGAAATGTATATTTACAGATAACTTAATTAGACTTAATTAATTTTAAAAACAAACTTAATTTACAGGTAGATTATTTCTGTGATGTAGAGAAATCCATGTCTGGGGTGGCTGATAACTTTCCTCACAAGAAATACGGTTGTGTTGTGTGCCATTGCTATGCCTGATTAGCTGTGCTTGTTGAGTGTCATCAGTGTGTTTCCTGTTTGAATGTTCAAGACTTGAGACTTTTGTCTAAGGGACTCTGATTATGCTGAAGGTGAAAAATAAATCTTGCCACCTTTTCCTTTCAGATACTAAACTGGCTAGCAGAGAGAGAGCGAAGCTGTGTTTTAAAGCAGTGAGATGCAAAAACTCAGAAGGTAGGTTCTTTCCTGAATAGGGTAACTTTTTGGAAAAATATCTTTTGGATACTGTATGCTGAAGTTGTGACTTCTCATGATGCTAAAACAGTGCTTTTTCTTTTTATTCCCTAGAAAATTACACATTTGCAGATATTGTCTTTGGAAATGAGCAGGTAGGTGTATGAGTACAACTGCATATTTTGTCTTGTGTCAGGTGTCCCTGTCATGTGAAAGGACAAAGAGGTGGTAAGGTAACCTAGGCTAGCATATACTCAGGAATATTAGGACCCCAGCTCCATGGTTGAACTGCTTTGGAATCACATTACAATGCTGGCTTTCTTTGCTAATGCTTTTCTTTCATTTTCAGCTCTTCAGAGTAGTTAGTTTAAATATATCCTAGTCCTCTAGTTTTCTAGTAGAGGCCTGTAGGTATCAGATTCTTGTTCTTAATTATACTTCTACTAAGACAGGTTAAAAATTCTAATTACAGCTTATTTGAAAAACTGGAAAACTAGTGGATGTCAGTCCCAGAATTTCAAAACTGCTACAGGAGGTTGTAGTGGGTTCAAGGAGTCTGTTTGATTTTTCTGGAAGTTTAGGATTCTAGACTACCATGTTATTCTAACCTTTTTAAACATACTGATTTTGAATAATCCTTTCAGTAAATCATCTTGGTACTACAAATGTTTTTTCAAAACCTGACGAAAGTGGGCCACTTGCACTAGGTCAGAAGTCTGCATAGTGAATTTAGTCAGTTGAATGTCAGATTGCTTATTTTATGCTGAGCATACATTTTTCCTGTATATATTCAGCTTTTAAAGCTAAAGAAAAACTATTCACTGCCATTTAATTTCATAGAGATATAAATTGAAGTTAGGACTAAAAATCTGAGGTAGATGATCCATCTGCATTTTTAGAGTTGGAGTCTGAGCTACAGGAACTTCAGCTTTCCTCGAGAAGATTCTGTTACAGTGGAGAGATGGGGAGGGTGTCCTCCCTTCTGAGCAGTTGCTCCAAAAGTGGATTTTCTCCCTGGGTATCAGCATTCTGCTAGTGCAGTAATTAGCAGCTCTGCAACAGCATATTCTGGAAAAGGTTGCATTTTTGAAAGGGTGGGGTTGTGAAGCTAAAGTTGCTTGCTTATCCTGTTGTCTCCAACAGGACACAGTGTCATTTCTGTTGCTCTTAAAAACCAGTTTCCTTACCAGGCTTTTGGTGTTGTAACAGTTTGGTATAGGTGACAACACAGTGCTTTTGTTTGTGCCATGTATCTGTGGGGATGTGCTGAGCAGTCTGTTATCTCTGCTATTGCTCACAAAGTGTGCGTTCCTAACTTAGATAAATAATTCTAGCTAAGCTGAGGAAAATATTAGTAAGCAAAAATTACTTTTGTGTGACTTAGTTGGATGCTTTAGCTCTCTCTAATAGACTTGATTTATCACAGTAGGCTGCTTTGTGATAATAACCAAAGCTCCTATTTCCAAGATTGGTATTTGGTAGTTCTAAACCAGCAAGTTATAGCTCTGTTTTCCCTATATTACCTTTAGCAGCCCTTTAGACAGGGCTGGTGTCTAACAGGTCAAGCATGGAAACCAAGGTGTCTGGCATCCTGTAGCTTTGCAAAGGGAAGCCAACTGGCATAATGGAACTGAAATGCTGTAATGATGAGCTCTGTTAGAGCAACTTGTCAGCTCACATCCTGTTCTGAACACTTTTTTCCTTTTTTCTCTTGCAGATAATAAGTTCAGCCAGTCCTTGTGCAGACTTCTTTTTCCAAAGCTTATCCTCTGAAATGAAAAGAACACATGTGCAATCTCATACTCATGCATCTCAAAGGGCAGTGAAGCAATCATTTGATGAAACAGTCAGATTGATACAAAGATGCAGTGAAGTTGATTTGAACATTGTGGTACTGTGGAAGGTATGTGTAGTTGTGGCCTTTGTGGTAATTTGGACATGAAACATTACAGTTGGAAAATAATTCAGTGTGGCATCCGGTACTTTCAGGCCTATGCATGTGAAATTCATGGGTGATTTTTTTTTTCTGAAAACAGTCAAATGAGCTATAATGATCAAGGAGCAAAGATGGTCTTAGTATCTATTACTGTAATAGTTGTCCTTAAATGATTTTACATTACTCTGGATGCACCCAGTTCTTGTAAGCTCTCTTAAAAGAGAAAATTATGAAATCTTGAATTAAGAGATTTGTTAATGCTTGATCTTACAGAACTGTATGAGTGACCCAGTCTGCTTTGGAGAACGCAGTGGAAATTGGCATAAATATGTCATGCTTGCCTCTAAGTTTTCATCAGTACAGCATGTTCCACCCAGGTTAGGGAGCAGTCAGTAATTCTGTGTTACAAATCTTACAATTGTTTCTGGTCTGCAGATGTCTTTGTATTATGTTCTGTAGGCATATGTTGTGGAAGACAACAAGCAGCTTATTTTGGAGGGCCAGCATCATGTTACCCTTAACACAGTTGGGAAGGAGGCCTTTTCATTTCCTCAGAAGCAGGTAATCTTCTATGAAGTTTTCCTTTACAATTGCTTCTTTCTCTAAATGGACTTAATGAATTCTCTAGTATATAAGTGGGAGCTTTTGTAGAATCTTGCCATCAGATATGCGTTATTACTGAATAACTCAGACTGACTAACTCCAGGTTTGCTTAGTCTTCTGTACTGAACCAGCCAGGCCCAGCTGAAACATGAGAAAAGCAATATGCAGGTAAGCATAGTGATGAGCTGTTGTCGAAGTAAGTTGTTCTTTGGTGTTTCAGGTAGAACTAGAAACTTGTTAATGGTATGAAAGGTAATGATTATTTGATAACAAAGTTATTACTAAAATAGTGAAGTTCATAGTTGTTTTGCTTGATGAAAGAAAACAGATCCGTAAGAAACTGGTGGCTGTCTTCTTGTACATGAATTGATAACAACAATGGAAATTACAGAAAAGGTTATGTAAAAACATCTATACTAAATTCATTTTATGTGTATGAAGAAGATTAATGTGCAGAATAGGAGGAAATAAGTCTTGTGCTTGTTTAGTCTTTTCCTGAGCAGCACATGGCTGTTCCTTCCTGTTTTGGTGCCATTTTTAATGTTTTTACCAATATTGCAAACATAATATATAACTTTTAGTGAGCTCTTAAAGTTTCAGCAAAGAATATTATGTATTAATTTTGTCAAGAAAACAATACAGGACAAATGTCTTCCTAGAAATACCATGCTATAATGCAGGTAATGAATTACTCTGAAGCTGTGCATTTGGCTTTGGTTCATAAGCCTTTAAGCATCTGTACATTGCAAAGCTAATTTTTTCCATTCAGTTCTTTGTGCTATGAAATAAATGGGAATTTGCACACCTGGGCTCTCTAGCTATGGTGGGCAGTACAAGAGGCTATTAGTCTAATGACAGCTGCCCCCTCAGGTATTACTTTCCCTGTTTTAATATATATGTAGAACAGTAGATCACACTGTAGACATCTAGGATTAGGAGACAAAATACTGTGAACTTCTGATCTCATTAAGTTCTGGTTCTCACAAATGAATAGGAAAAGAAAATATAAGTGAATCACATCTGCATCCTAAAATAAACAAATGACTGAATAGGGTATGGGTAGCAGTTTGCATTTCTTGTTGACTGGAACTCTATTTGTCTGTATCACAATCAGTTTCAAACGAAAGAAATTAATCTTGCCACCAGCAGCAAGGGGGATTTATATATACTCTTTTTTTCATTAATATATGCTACTATATTAAGCATTCTCTGTCCAAAATCTGTTTCTCATGAGGTTTTATTACAACTACATTGATTATTGTATTCACTTCCTTGAGCATGAGGAACACACTTCCTTTGAAACATTCTGTACCTTGGTTGGAAGCAAAAAAGCATCTATGTTGTCATGCAGTTGAAATCTGCTATAAGAGTAATGGGTTGTAGGGCTTTTTTTTTAATAAACATTTAAATTCTGTGTCCTCATGATAACCAAAGCCCAGAGTTAGCATGAATTTGAAGAACCTGTGATCTCAGGACTGCTAAGAATTGAGAAATTGCGTATCCTGATGTACTACTTTTTAAAAAATTGGCTCATAATAAACTACTCTTAGGTAGGAGGTGAGGTATAACAAATTAATTGATTTGAGACTTTGCAGCAGTTTACTTCATTCATGCCACATTTCAGAATTAAAAGAATCCCCAAATTCTGTCTATGCTAGATAGAGAAAATAATGTACTTAATCTCTTAAGAATTGCATATTGTCTTTGAATTACCTTGCTTTTGCATTAAAGTAGCACAAGCAGTGGAAAGCTGGGGAGGAGCTATGGTAGAAAATCCCAAACCCACACTTAATACTTCTGATCTAATATTTTCAGTGTACAGTTTTGTCTTGTAAGTCTGTATTTATTCTCCTAAGTCATAAACATGGCTGGAAACTACTCTAGACTGTTTCTCATTTGCCTTGTGCTGACAGTATTGAAGTTGGCTGTTTTCTGAGGACTCAACAGCAGAGGGAGATGGAGGTGCATGCTTCTTACCAGCATAATGTGGGTTACCAGTTCATAAATGATAAGAGGGCTGCTCTGATCTGGGGAAAAAAATAATTGCAGAGTCTGAACAGGGTCTCTCACCTAGGATGCAAGAGTCCACTCTGCATTTATTGCTGGGTTTTATTTGTTGCTCCTTTACAGTGACTTTCTTCTTGGCTTTTTCTGCTTCATGCTGTTGTATCCAGCAAAGGAATTCTTGTGTATCTGACAGACACAGACAGCTATTCCCAGCCCAAGAACAGTCGCACAATTTACATTCAGGGAAAATAAACAAAATTTCTCACTGCCCACCCCCGCCCCGTTTATTTCTTTTAGTCCTCTGAGAAGTGGCTCAAATCTTAGCCAAATTAATCAAATAACTCTATTGAACAAAATGAGATCACTTACTTCATATTTTTGGTTAAATTCTCTGTACTGATTGGCTTCTGCTGTGTTGTCAGTTGCGGTGTATCTCAGATTAACTCTTTGCCAGCTTCTAAATATGTAGTTTGGGTTCACAGAAGGTTCTAATACTGTTCAGGGAAAAAAAGCTTCAGTAAAGCACTGTAGTGAAGAAGAGGAGACTGATACTCTTCAGTACTGTTATGTTTAAGTTGTTCCAGCAGTTGCTGGTAGATTGATAGTTGAACTGACATAATTGATAGTTAAAATGACATAAGTTCATTCTCATATGTGTGTAAGATGTTAGACTGCTGACTGAGCCACATGATGGCTGGTTACTTCTGCTTGGTTCCTTGTGGGACATTTAATGCACAACAGGGATGCAATTCTTTTTGTATCACAGTAACATAACTTGCTGTAGTATTTGATAAAATGAAGATAAAACCTCTGGTTACAGTGGGGCTTGGGGAAAGGCTAAAGTATTTTTCTCAGTAAAATTTCTGTATGTACCAACATAGTAAAAGTGTAAGTAACAGTAAAATTCTGTACAAGTTCTTTGATCCTCAAATTCATGTGCTCCCTTTTCTTCCCATGTTTGTTAAATAGAATTAGAAATAGTAATCCTTTTTTGTTCCAACCACTGCAATAACTGTGACTTTCAAGCTGGTTTTCTGCCACTGAATACAGATGTTTTTTGTTGTTGTTTACACTTGAGATTTTTATGTATAACAGAATAGCACTGCTTTTGGGCACAGGCTGCTGGACACAGTGGGCTTACCAGGAGATGTGGCAAACTTACACCTTTATGTTCTAGAGGTTTGGAGTCATAACATGTAGAGTGCTGAAGGAACACTTGGAGAATATTTACTTTGTTAAAGCATTTATTTGTTTCATATAAAAATCTCTCTGGATTATGTGGAAAACATCCTAAACTTCCCTTCATTTGTATTTTGGAAAAAAATGTCCTTTGGCTAAAGGTGGGGGAAAAATGCTAAATATAGTTTGTTGCCTTGAATCAGAAGGTGCCACAAAGTGAAATGTTAATAGTCACAGGCAACAATATATGAAGAACAAAATCACATAAGGTGTAATTAAAGTGAATTGCTTTGAATAGATCCATTTCAGGCCGAATAATAAAAGCCTCACTTATAAATTCAGCTGAGTATTTGTAAATCGTGGCTGTTTTTTTTGACAATGATACTGCTATAGTTTCTGTTTCTCTTCTGAAACATGCTTTTTGGAATCAGGTAGTTTTAACTGAAGGTCAACTTAAGATTGCATCTGAAATACAGCTATTCTGTCTCTTCTTCTTGACCTTTCTTCCTTAAATTAGTGAAAGGACAAAAACTTCAAATGAATTAAATACCCAGTCACAGTCAGGGCTGTTAATCAGCAGAAATAACAATGTTATTTCTTACTGCTCTCTTCCCTGTTTTTTCTAACCTGGTGAATTCAATCCAAAAGATTCCAAAAGAAAAGTTCAGTATTATATAGTGGAATGGAAGTAATAGTGAAAGTAGTAGGGCATTTGACACACTTCTGGTTTGCAAAGACTTCACACCAGTGGAAGGTGAGAGGCAGCCTAGAGGTTTGTCATTTGAATGCTGGCATGTTGGAAATAGCATCCATCCTTCCCAGGTGTGCTTCAGGACTGCACGTGATGTTCTCCCAGGCTGTACATTTAGTCCTGTGAATTAGACCAGTGCTAGCCCAAAGTAAAATCCATAAAATGTGTATGAGATGGATGCAGGCTTTTTGGCAGTATTTCACTTCAGAGAGGATAATTTTAGGTAAGACTGCTTCTTGAAGTACATACAGCTTAGTGAGTCAGCAACAGTTTGGTTGGAAGCAGGAATTTTTGAAATGTAGGAGAGGGTAGTGTTTAAATAACTGGTTTTCCTATTACTGGAAGTGACATCTTTTGCTCGTTCAGGTCTTTTTTTTTTCAGAATAGGTGGGAGGAGATCCTTGAATAAAACAGAGATTGTTGGAATGGATTTAAGACTTTCCTTAAACCACCTCAGTAGAGAAAAAGCCAAGTTCTTAAGGGTAAATCAACATCAGGAGCTGAAATACACATTTTTCACTCCATTGTATCAATTAATGGAGCAGATACAGTACCAGTTTGGGAGGACTGGCTTTATATTATTGTTATGAATGAAATATTCCAAATAGCTGCAACATTTGATCTGCTGGTTTACCCACTGTGGACTGCAGAGCTGATGGTATCTGTTTTCAAATGTATTATTCTTGATTTCAGTAAAATACTGTTCCTGGAGTTGTCATTTCTGTAGTTGAGAGCTAGAATGATTATAGATATTGAAGGAAGCAACTTAAAACTGAGCTTTTAAAATAGAAATTCTCAGATCTAAAATGGGAAAGGGAGAAAAGCACATCCCTTAGACATCTCACTCTTATTCTACTACTTTCATATATTCTGCTTTTACTTATGCTTAGCTCCATTCAGTAGTTTCCTGTTTTGGTTTTCTTCTGTGCTGTGCATGCTGGTCCCTCATATTTGACTGAGCACGTCAAGAATCCTTTTGGCTGTGTGTGACTTGTGGTTTATGGGGCAAACATGCTGATTTTCCATACAGCTTGGAAATCAAATTGCAGTGCTTACCTTACAAAGTCTGTTCCAGTCAAGCCTTTCTACCTCTCCCAGTTTGTATAGATGAGACACTCAAATTACACAGTAACTGGTTGTTTTTTTTTTTTTAAGGGACAGTCCTAACCATTGATGTGGCTTTCTTGTGTGCAGTTTATGCTGGTTACTGGAGCTTGTGACACTGCTGGAGGCTTTGCAAAGAACCACACTGGGTCAGCAAGCAGATTTTAGGTGTCAGAATTTTTTTTCCCATTTTAAAAGGCAGTACTTCGCTTGGCTGATAATCTAGGAGTTCAGCAAAAAAATACCACCTGTTCAGTTCTTGATTTTTCTTTTGCTTTGTTTCTAAGTATAAGGCTGTCACTGCTTGGTGTATATTCTTGAAGAGAGGGTACAGGTGCCAAGTAGGTATTAGCTTTTGGTTTGTTTTTTTTAAGCCTTGATCCAATTTCACAAGCTCCAGAGTGGGGCAGGAGTTTAATGCATCCTTAAACTTAACATTTATTAGCTGTCTGTAGGTAGCTTTCTGATCTGTATGCACATCTTTTTGGTTATCATTTGGAAGTGCCTAATTTTTTCCTGAACCATTCATTAGGTAAGAGAATCAGATCTTAGCCTTTGTTCTAGGTGCACAGTCACAAAAGGCCTAGAGTTTGAGCAGCTAAACTTGGAGAGACAGACATCTTTTCTGACTCTGACACCCAGAAACTGGCTGGAATTAAGGTTTAGCTCTGCTGGAAAATGATTAATTTTGCTGCTTTCCAGTCCTTTGACAGAGATGTAATATTAGAACTAAAGGTTTGAAGTATTAACAGCACTCTGCAATTTCACCAGTAAATGTTTCTGCTGCATTTCATGATGTTCTTCACTACTTGTAGAGGTAAATATTCGTATTTGTCTTTTGTAGGGTTTTAAAAAAATACTCGGGAATTCTGATTGGGAGGACTTGGAACAGGTAATTGACTCTAGGGCAAACTACAGTATGTAGGATATTGCTGTGTGGTTGAAGGCAGCCTTGAAAATTGATTGGACTGTTATTTGAGGGGAGATAATAATTTGAATGAAAACCTATAATCTCTGCTGTGTTTCATGCTGTCAGTTTCTGTTGTTACGGTAGGATGGAAACATCAAATTCATTCAACACTTAAAATATATTTTATTGTTATTATGGAATATCTTTTTTCCTTCTCAAATTATTTTTTTGAGAAAACTACTCTTCCTTTTGAAGGAAAGACTTGCAAGCCTGTTAAAACATTTGGTGTCTTCCTGGTATTAGCACAGTGATTAAAGTGTTCATACACATTTCTGAACGCCCAGTGTGTTTGATTTTTCAGTCAGGTTTCAATGCCTGTAGTGTTTCTTTTCAACTTAAAAGGTACAGTCTATTACCTTTTAATGTAAAGTATTCACTTTATTACACTGTACCAACTTACTGGTGGCTTTTTAAAACTCTTGTTTCATGTGTTTTTAGTAGGCAGTCAAATTTACTGCTGCAAATTCTTTTTTTCCTTTAAAGATGGATTTTCTGCAGAGTAGATTCATAAGGAAATACTAAAGGGCAGCCCCTTTCTGAATAAATCCTGCTCACAAACCAGGTTAGATGATGTTGGACAGAAATGCTGCACCAAAGGCAGGCTGGTTGCAGCTCTCTGCAACCGTCACTTAATTTCTTGTGCTTCAGAGACTCATTCCATACAAAGGGTTAGAGGGAATCCCAAGTAGAGTGCTAGAGCTTGTCTTGGGCTTTCAGCTGGGGACAAAGGTAACTTTCATATCTGCAAGAGCTTGTTATGCAATTTTAAAGATACTGTTAAAGCCTTCTGTCGGTGTTCACGTGTTCCTGTATATTTGTTTGCTTTACTTTGGATCTGTTCTGGGAAACTTGTGCATTGGCTTTCCTGTTTTGAACTTCCTAGGACAGGTGATGCATTTTTTTGTTGCTACGTACAGCTGCTGAACAGGGAGCAGTGTAAATGCTGTCCCTTTTCCCTAGATTCCAAACCCCTAACCACTAGCAAACCACTGTGACAGTAACTTACTTTTGTGAAACTTGCACAGATAGTGTTTGCATAAGCAACTGTGAAATCTGTCTCAAGGTAATAGAAAAATCATACCAGTTCTTCATCCAGCATGCTTAAATACAAAGATGCTGCAAACTTCTTTCCCTTATGAGCTATAGTTCATAATGGAAAACTGTAACTTCTGTGACTGGATTTCTTGTAGCTTATGTTACTATTTTCAATGTTATTCTGAATTTGTTTCAGGAACTACCAGAAACCGTCCTCTTGAAGTTTTTTCGACCAGAAAACACACCAGTACCTGCAAGACCAACACCAGAGCAGCTTTCTAATCTTATCAAGACAAGTCTTCATTATCCAGAGTCTTTCAATCATTCATTTAATCAAAAAAGGTTAGTTAAACATTACCTTTAGAAACTTTAGAAATATTGTTAATTGAACCTGAATTATTTTGAGAGATGCTGTGTGGGTTATGGTAATAAAGTCTGGTATGCAAGTGTGAAATCGTGTTCAGTTTTTAAATTCACTGCTTCAGAAGTTTATAAGTAAAATGAAAGTTTCATGTAAAAACAATGGATTGTAGTATTATAGCTCACAGTTCTAATGTTAACAAGTAATGTTGTCCAGCTTACTGAAAGAAAAATAGTCTGCTTCCTTTGTGTTTATTTTTGTTGTCAGAGTAAATAGTGTGATTTCGTTGAGAAGTCAGTCAGAAAGAAATATGTACTTCTAGCTCAAAGGAACAGTTATGTCTGCAACATCTCACTTGCCAGGATTAGCTGCACATGGTTCTGACTTACATCAGAGGGAAAGGTGGCAACAGTTCAGATCACAGGGACTTGTCTCCTGGAAAAATATCTGAATTAACCTCTGTCAAAAACTCTGCCTGCTGCTAGAGTGAATTGGTTGTAAAATCCATGAGTATTTCAACGTTGTAATGATATGAACAAACCCCCTGGCTTAATTTCTGATCATTAAATGGATTTTGCTTGAAACCTGTTTAGGCTTGAGTTGTTTTATCTGGAAGCTCTGCTGTGTTACAGTTTTTTATAACAGTTAATGTAAGTTGTCAAAAGAAAGGTGTTGGTTTCTAAAATCTAGCATTTAAATGTTCTATAAGATGCTAAATTTTAATGACAGGGATAAAGCATGCATTATCCCTGTAAGACATTCACCTCTTATTGGTTATAGTCTCTAATTGTTCTTTTCTTACAATTCAAGTTTAGGGTATTTAAACTGTTAGGCAATGGCCAGGAATTCCAGTGACACAAATCACTTTCTGAATACATAGAGCTGTTTTAGCTGCAGTAGTTTGTGTTCTGCCTGTCAATATCTTGGGATCTTTCCTGCTGCAGCATTATTTATAGAAACAATAATAGCAATCATGAACAAGCGGAATATCAATTAACTGTATTAGTTTTATTTGGGATAAAGGCCCATATTAAATCCAGATACACATGTACTATCTGTTCTGATTTGGAACTTTTCAGGCTATAACTTAAGGCCCAGTGCCAGCAATTCCTTTACAGGAGGCAGTGCAGAAAAAAAGCATCCAGTCAAAGTGTGCCCACCAGAAATTCAGAAAGTAGTATACTGGACTGTGTTATTACATTCTGGAATGTCTCTTGTCACACAAGCAGATTTCCTGTAAACTGAGGTGGTATTTATATTTTTTCTGTCCGTCCTCAGCTGGATGAAGGGAGATGGTAGCTTCATCTGGCCCAAATGAGCCAATGCTGTTTGCTTTAATTGACAATTTTTATTATAAGTAGTTCTAGTCAGTCTGAGTGATTATATTGCTACCTACACTGTCTTGACTCTGGCATAATTTAACATCATACACATTTAAATTCCATGTTACTGATATTCATTTATTTAAGAGTATAAATAAGATTTAAGATTTTAAGATTTAAGAGTATAAATAAGATTTTTTTTTTTTCTTTAACATGGAACTGTTTCTCTTTGCAGCCTCTGTCTGGTACCTGTCACTCTCCTACTTTCCAATTGTTCCCAGGCTGTTGTAGATGTGATGATTGATTTGCGGCATAAACCAACAAGGTAGTGTGCAAA
This sequence comes from Phainopepla nitens, assembly GCA_013400175.1. Lineage (NCBI taxonomy): Eukaryota > Metazoa > Chordata > Aves > Passeriformes > Bombycillidae > Phainopepla > Phainopepla nitens. The sequence goes on from VXBQ01009306.1 coordinate 49,284, forward strand.
TGTTAATAAAACAATATTTGTTAAGCACCCTTACTAGCTTGTAATATTTTAACTGTATTGAATATCTAGAGTAGGATTTTTTTTCTACAGTGTCTTCTTTGAAAGAATGGAAGTTGATAAAGGCCTTATACAGTTAACTGTGAGTCTTCAGTCTCTGTTAAGACAGGGCCTTTAATTGTGACTCTTGAATAGTTAAAACTCTGCAGATCTTTTCTGGAAAAAGGAAATGCTTTTCTAGTAGTGAAATAGGAGCTTCACCAACCTTTATAAAACATAAGTTGTTAGGTTTTAATTTTTAAAATACTGAGTAATTAGTAGACAACAACTTCCTCCTGCACTTTGGCTTAGTGTAAAATTTTGTAGAACCTTGGATATTTTTAAAACTTCCTCTAGGTTTAGCAGCTGATTCTTATGACTGCCTTTTTGCTTAGAATTGTAGTAGTATGTGGGAAGATATTAGCATTGAGGAAGTGTTCGTGAATTGCTTCTAAAAGTTTTATTGAAGATTTCTTGTGGGATAGAGAATTCAGTACCATGTATCTGATATCTGTACCAGATATCTGTACCACTGTAATTCTGCCACTTCTGTTTAAACAAGGCAACTTTAACTCATGGGTCATGCAGGTGACAGCTCTCCTTCCTCCCTTCTGCCCTCTTAGATAAAATACTACCTGATGTGTTTGCCACCAGGCAGGGGAGAAAGACTGTGAAAGCTTTGAGCGGGGCTTAGTCAGGGCGGAGCTTTGGCTTCTTGCCAAAGTCCATGGAGCCAAGTAGGGTATTAAAAACTCAGAGCCTAATACACAGGTTTAGAAATGGAAGACTGAAGATTTAATTGTGGTTTACTTTTCAGGTGCAGTTAGGAAGCCCTTCACTGATCTGTTGCTTTTTCACAAGATGGTCATGTGTTGCATTGTGAGACATGTCTTTGGAAGGATAGTGTACTCATGTACCTTGAAACTGCTTAAAAAGAAAGCCCCACACCCTCTCCTAATGTACTTTAGTGCAATGTCTCTAAAGCAGTGTATATCGATGTTGACTATTCCTGTGTGACATGCAGACTGATTGAACTCTAGCTCATGGGACAGGCCTAAGAATGCCTTAAATAGGAATTCCTTAAACTGTGACAGTTTGGATCTTACTACTGTATTTGATGCCTGGAAAGGCTGACCTGGAACAGAGACTAGACAGAGCCAAAGGAATAAAATAGGTATTTATTGAAAGGCTTTAAAAGGATACACCTTGAGCAGCACAAGAGCCTGGCCAGGGCTACACTCAGATTGAATCCAAGATGGATCCTGGTCACAAGTTGCCACGCTTTTACAAGTTTTGGTTCATCTGCATATTGGGTTCAGTTATCCAATTACAGCTCCAGGTAATGAAGTCTCAACCCCCCCGGCTTGCCCCCTTCTCTTCGCTGTTGTTTATGCTTTTTGGGTAAGGGCTGTCCTTGATTCCCTAACTGGGAAGGGATTGTTTTGTCTAACTGCCCTGTGGAGAGAACTTACTAACACCTAATATGAAGTTTCAGAGTTACATACCAGGCAGCAGAGAAACTGAAAAATAAAAAAGCTAAAACCCAAGGCATCATATTTAGTGTTAGTGTTACGTGCCAGTTATGTAGAAAGCTGGGAATACACTGAATTCTTCATTATATGTATATGTGTAATTAATATCCTGTGTATAGTGTACAGTACATTAGGAACCAAAGAAATGCATTGAAGGTTTGTGATGATTCATCAGAGCTAAAAGGAGATCCACTCTAAGGAGTTTTAAGCAAGTCAGAGAACATTTAAAAAGATTTGGTAAGACCCAGAGTTAAATTGAGCTGATGGATGGACATAAGCATCCCTAAATTTACCCAGGGGTATCCTAGGTACTCTGGGTCTGCATGTATTTGTGGGAGCAGCTGTATGTGGATATTGATGTAGTAGGAAAGAAGACAGACACAGGTGATTTTTTTTTTTTTTGAAGTTGCATTTAGTACCTTCATAAGGTGTTAAGTGCAGTTCTGTTTTTCTCTGTTTGTAGCTGTGATGGCAACTGTTAATCCTTGCAAAGTCTAACTTTGTCTTGCTAGGCAAAAATAAATCTCTTAAAGATAAGGAGGGTTCACAGAGCCAAGACAGCAGTATGCATTTGAGGAAGGCAGTGATTTAAGGGTAGTGATTGGAGGCAAGCAGTCACAAAGACTCAGGTGCTTCCAAGACATCAAGGACAAATGGCAGTGGGCACTATCCAAAGAGAGCCAGAATAGCAACCCAAGTTCCCAACTCCTAACTTCTGAAAAGAAGTTTTTAGAAAGTATAAATCTTTTTAAGGGCCTGGGGAGGGACACACAGTGCGTTCTGAAATCTTTGGAAAATCTGAAGGTGGAGGGAGTCCTGTAAGTTGGTAATGTGTGCTTCAAGTGCAGAGAATTAACATTCTTTTTTTTTTTCAGCTCTGAAGCACTAGAAATACATGGATCTTTTACATGGCTTGGGCAAACACAGTACAAGCTTCAGCTGAAGGGCCAGGAGGTGTATAGCTTGCAGCTCAAGGCTTGCTTCGTTCATACAGGTGTCTATAACCTTGGAACCCCCAGAGTATTTGCCAAGCTCGTGGACCAAGTTACTTTGTTTGAAACAAGTCAGCAGAACTCCATGCCTGCGCTGATTATTATCAATAATATCTGACCACTTCCTGAAAAAAAAAAAAGGCACTAAAAGACAAAATAAATGCGATTCTTTTCTTACATTGCTGGTTGACATTTTGCTGCAGTTTTTTTGAAATAGCACCTCAAACATCTAACTTGTTACTAAAGATCATGTAGAAAAGAAAATAGCAAAATATTCAGATGACTTGTCAGTTTTTTTTTCTCGATGCAATGCACGTTGGACTGAAAATACGTTTTTCCTTTTATAATGTATTTCTTCTCTGGTAATTAAGATACTCATAACATAAAATACTCTAACTGCAGATCTGAACATACTTGTATGTCCAATGCCCTGTCAAAAATGCAGCTTGACTGCTGTTACAACTTCCAGCATGGTGTGTTTAATATTTGTGGCTGTATTAGGATATGGTTCAGGAAGAAAACCTCATTGGCTTTTTCCTGTCTGAAGCCATTAGTCCATGGTAAATCCCAGCCTTACTGTGAAGTTCAATAAGGTCTCTCAAATCCATTTCCAATTTCTTTAGTTTAAAATTTTGATTTCATATTTATGGAAACTGGTGACTTTTCAAGGTTTACGTAAAAGTCCACCTAGGGTGTTTAAAAAAATAATTTGAACCAGTTTGAGTATTTCCTTATTCATCTCAAAACAGAATGCACTATTTCACAACCATGAGATTGTCATTGAAATTGTCACTTACTTTATTATGTAACTATAGCAACTGATCTGTTTAAAAAAAATCTACTCAAGATTTTCAAGAAATGTATTATATTTATAACAAATGTACTGTAAATAGAATAAAGCATACACCATATTCACTGTAAGGACTGGTGGCCTTTTTGCTTCCCTTTGCATACACCTGTAACAATCCACAGGTGCTGCTCCTGTCACAGGACAACGCTGGTGTATGAGACAGTGCATCTACCTTCTGATGCATTTTATTCTTTTTAGGTAAGGTTTCCAATTTTACTTGTGTTTGGTACAACTGTGTGATTGTCTCCAGGCCTTTAGACTTCCTGAAAGTTTTGGAACCCACTCACAGCACCTTTCATCGTCAAACTTCATAGGACTGTGAATCATGTTGTTAAATCCTTAGAATGCTGAAATATTCTCTCACAATGAATTTGTTGCTTCAGACCGTGAGTCCTTTTCTGCTGGTCTACAGCTTGAAAGAATAATCTGAAAGACTATTGGCATTGTAGCCTTAAGCTGTGTCATCATTGCTTTTCCTCTCACACCCACTTAGGGAAAGAAAGGTCATTATTGATGCCATTCAGGTGTGCACTGTAGGCCCCAATGTTCTAAGTCACAGTTGGTGTGTATTTTAAGGCAGCCTGTCCAAAGTGAGTTACCGAGAGCGTTATCACTGGATGAAAAGAGAGACCCTGTTCTGGGAACGGGTTTGTCTGATGGAGGCTGGAGATGGTACAAATGACACTTCACACTGAAATCTGGCCGATGAGCAGTGGCTGGCAGGTAAGAAGCAGGTGAGAATTGGAGAATGAGTGACAGAGCAGTGAGAGGAGATGATGCAGGGGGAGGCAGCTCCTGGAGCTTCTCAGCACTCCAGATCCAAATGCGTAAGCTCTGACGCCCACCTGCACATCTGAGCAGTCTGTGATTCATCAGTCTGAGACTCAGCAGGAGCTGTGGGTGTTTGGGGGAGGAGGGTCCTTGGCAACCTGCTTTTCTGGATTTCAAATATAGCAGAGGGGTTTTTCCTTTCTTGGAATTGCAGTAGCAATGGTTAGCTGGAGACATGCTCTTTGTCTCTCCTGGTGTGTCAGTAGAAATTTTAAGTGTGTCTCTTTGGAAGCTCTAAAAATCAGTATGATTGCTTAGGAGAGGAACTAGCATGGAAGTAGAGCTAAGCATACCTCTTCAGTGGATTCTCACATGGGAAACTCGGTGTCCACATTGTGGACTCCCAGGGATGATGGAAAATTAATCTTCTCTTGCTGTTGGGTAAATAAGTTTATATGCAAAAGCATGCTTGTGCTTCTGTCACAGCAGTGTTGTGGCTCACAGTGGATCATATCACATCTTACTTTCAGATAGCTAGAAAAAGCTCTCAAAGACAATGAGATCCAAGGGATCTTTTTTGTGCTAGGAATCTACTGAATTTTCCTTTCTTGCTACCTTTGTAACGTAAAACCATGAAACTTGCCAAGCTGGAGGTTTTGATGAAAAATTAAATGCCCTGTTTCAGTCTGGGGAATTTGGGAACAATTTTATCGTGTTACTTAAAATACAGAAATAATTCCATATACTAGTAGACATAAATTTAGGCTTTTCATTTGAGCTGAGTAACCAACAAACCTGTTCTGAGATGAGGTGAATTCTGCCATCCCTTCCATATTCATGGCATGCATTGCTCCATCCTTTGCTAGGGGAATTCAGGTGGTTGTCAGCTGCTTTGCCAAAAATTGCTGAAATGCTTGCATTGACAGATGACTGTGTTGTGCAATGCAAATCTGGAGTGATAGGGTTCTGCAGAGTCAGTCAGAGTCTGTGAATCCTGTATGATAACTTAGCAAGGTCTTGTGCTTTTACTTGTCTCAAGCAGCAATCCCCATCTACTTCCTCAGAAATAGCAGAAATCGTTCTAAATGAAGTATTTGTTACGTTTTTATTACTGTGTACTTGTTTTGGCTGAAACTAGGACAGTATTTTATTATAAAAATTCTTTTGAATGAATGGTTATGCTGATAAAGCTGTGGAGTTTTCTGAATTTGTTGCCTTGTCTTTTAACCTGAACCTCTCTATACTTCAAAACAGGAAAAACTATCATAACTTTAATACGTAAATTACTTAGCACAAAAACTCACTTTGTCTCTATCTGAAAATACATTATTAAAATCCTGTCTAAATATTGAGTAATAGAATAATGACTTAACTAGCAATAAATATCTATAAGTTTGTAGCAAAAGCAGTATTAATTGCTTAACTTGTAAACAAAATGGCCATTTACTTTTGTGGTTGGTGTAATTTTAATTTATTATTGCTGTCTTACTAGAAAAGTGTCTGGCAAATTACATATAAAGTCCATTTGTACTGTGGTTTAAGACAGGTAATATTCTCCTGATACTCAGCATATGTGAAAACTTGTGCTGTCTGTCTGCAGGAGTTGGTTACAATTCCAGGTATGGAAGTTTGAAGATAACCGCCTGGTTTGATACCAATTACTACAAAATCCACTGAAGTCCCCTTAATTTAAATACAATGTTGTGAAGTTTAAAATCTGCCGGGTTTCTGAAATTATTTGCTTCTTCTGGAAGGACTGACTGTACAGTGAAACAAGTAGAACTAAACAACACGTAGGGTCAGTGAAAAATTTAGAATGAAAGATGAGGGGGCAAAAAGACGTAAAATTATCTTTTTTGAATTCAAAATAATGAAACATTAACTTTCTATGTAGAAAAAGGGCACTGAACCAGTTTCTCTGTTGCATTTTTTTAAAAAAAAATTCCTAAATAAAAGGGAATTTCTCTTGTTAGATTTCCTAGAGACTTCTAAAAACTCCCAGAGACTTCAAAATAACTTTTTCATCCTGTTTTTTTTTTTTTTTGGTTTTTTGGTTTTGGTTGTTTTTTTTTTTTTTTTTTTTTTAATGGTGAGAGAGACAGTATGTAAAAATCAAAAGCAAAATCAGAAACGCTGACTGTGATGCCCAAAAATGTTGGTAGTTTTTGGGAAAAGTACCATAGACATGGACTTGTAAATTGTAGTAACTCTAGGATGTACCCACTGAAATGGCTTTAAGGATACGGACCATTATAGGGAGGGAAAATGAACTTATTATCCCTATCGAGAACTTGATACTTGACTGAGGACACTTACACAAAAAAACAAGTAGTATTCTTTATTACCCCTTGTGTCATAGGTCGTTAGTAATTATTATTGACTCTCAGGCTCCAAGTCTTGAAGCTAACAAAGGAAATAAGCACCAATTCATTTCCAATTTTGACAATGACTAGTTTTTGTTCAGATACAAATGTTCTAGTGACCTGTGCCTTGAAACATGAGCTTTCCCCAAAAAAAACCTTCAGTTTTGTTTGCTAAATAACTTTGGACTCCCTCTGGAGTTCTATTTCTTCCCTCTGGACAGAGAAGGTACCTAAGCTGTTCAGTCCAATTTCATGATATTTTTGAAAAAGTTCTTAGTATTAGGAAATTCTACTGTTTCTTGAAGCATAAACTGAGCTGCACTTTAATTTCATTTTTATGATAGGATTTTGCCAAGTCCAGTGGCAGAATAGAGAGGTTCAAAGTAACTGTTCTTTGGCAGTCACTCAAACTGTGTGCTGCTCCAGAACCAATACATGAGGTTCCAAGATAAAAATAGAAGAATTTCATGTTTAGATTCACTGACATAGTGAATTTCAGCAGAAATAATACTTGGTACCCATCAGTGTGGGTCCCACTGTATAGGCTGTATTTTGAGCTGTTACCAAATTTCTTTCCCTGTGTAACACAGAGACATACATCTATAGCATGTTTGTTAAGATAAAAAGATAATATAATTAAGTTGTGAGAAAAATTATGTCCAAGTGCTAGAGTGACTGGAAATACCTGTGCCTCGGGAAGGAGGATAGTGTATGAATAGAATAATGAAAATGGGGGGAAAAAAAGGGTTGGTTTTCATTATTCAAACCCAAGGTCACGAAAACTATACAATGTAAAGAATCTTGGTAATATACCAAAGCTTTCTTAATGATCTAAAGTTAAAATTTCCCTCCTCTGACTAAGCCACAGAATCAACATTTTCATTATTTTTCAGCTGTGAAGTGTAAGTACAGCTGCCTTACTGAAAAGCCATCACCCTGCCTGTGAGACTGCCTGGAGAATGCAACCATGTGGTGCAATGAAGCCGCAGCCAGATTAATGGGGGCAGAACTTCTAATATTGAAGATGGTCTTTTAATTCAGAATCTGCTGTGACACAGAGCTGTCTACACCAACAGTGTCACCCAGACCAGGTGTATCAGAAGTCAGGTTGCTGAATTGCAATGAATACAGGAGAGACTCCTGGATGTTTTTCACTTACTACATTCTTGCTCCAGTGAGATAAGGGATTATTTCTCAGTGTACTAGAATATAAAGATGTCTGAAGTAATGGCAGTCCACTGAGGGAACTTCAGTCTTTCTTCACATGAACATTGCCTTTTCTTCAGTCCCTTAAAATCTTAATGCTGTCTTTTCAAAATTATCCTTGAACAATTTCATGGAAAAATGACTCTTACAGAGTAAAAGCTAGACTGGAACAGAAGATAATAATATTTTTTTCAACTTCTGTTTTTAAAACTGTGAATACAGATTAAACACTGAGTGTTTCCTCATCCTATTTAACTCAAGATTTATTTACTGCACATTTCTAGTTTACAGAAGTAAATCATTAATTTGTAAAATGTCACTTGGTTAATGTGTTCTGCTGATTGCTTAGTGGTAGCTGAAGAAGTGGAAAAATGAAAACAGTTTAAAAACTGTTGCTTATAGACTATAGCAGTGTATAAATCAATTCAGCTGATGCTTGCAAGTGTTGTTCCTCTGGGTTTTCCTCTTTGTAAGTTAGAATAGATGTGTGGTTCTCCTCCTGATTATTGTGGCATAGTTCCTTACCCTGTTTCTTCCAGGATGATGAAAATTCTGCTTTAAAACAAAAAAAGGAAACAAGAACAAGACTCTTAACTACACAGATAGACTCTAACTATAGATTTTTACTTACTGAGGGAAATAACTTAGTGATGATCTTTAAACAGCTGCCCCATGATCCCCAGGTTCTTTGAAGCCCTAGGATGAAGGAGGTATTTCTTTGTATTGAGGAGTCTGTAGAGGGAGTAAGAACCCGTTCTGACCAAGAACAGAAATACTTCCTGAAATTTAGGAAAATATTTCTTCCTACCACTGTGAAGAAAGCGCCAGTGATAGACCCAGCTTTCACACTTCTCATTGCAGATGCTGTTTTTCGGGACATGCCTCAGGGAGGGACCAAAGGGTGCTCAGGACATGGGGCTCCACTTCTTATAGTTGCAGACACCAGGGTTCTATCAGGAGCATTTAGTTTTAGCAGCAGTTAAGCCTAAACTCTTGAACCCAGGAGATGCTTTGAAAAGATCAGATTTTTTTTTTTAATACCCACTGGTGGCTCTCACGATATCGGGGAAATACTTGAAAACATGATTTGCTTGTAGCAAGGGTTGTGCAGCCATTAGACAAGTTTAAAAAATGGACCGACAATCAAACCTCCCAAAAACACAACCAAAAAAAGTCTGTAAAAATCCTTCCCAACTGTAACGCCATGGGCAACTGAGGGAGCTGCCAGAGAGAGGAAGGGGCAGTGGCAGTTCAAAGCACTTCTGGCTCTGCGCGGGGGAGCAGTGGGAGGCCTACGAGAGAAGACCATCCCAGAAAGTTTTCCTGCTGTGACAGAGTTGATTGAACACGTCAGTCAGGTTAAGTGGATGAGACTCAGGAATCACAGCTAATACTGTTTTTCATTTTAACATCTGTCCTCAAGGATCACAGCTTTTAGTCTCCAGATCACAGAGGGGCGATGTCACTGCCTTAGAGGTTCATATTGTGTTTCTGGCTGCTTTTCAAATCCACTCTCTTCATCTGTAGCTCACACGAGTGCTAAGCATTCTGGATTAATTGTATCCCTAGATGTACTAAAAATGCTATTAAATTTATTTGTTCTGTTATAGATGCAAATTAGAGCAGAGTATTTTGTTAACTTATTGAAATGCCACTTAGAAGTATATATATTTTTTAGAGTATTATCTAAAGCTTTTTCAATGACGGATCTGTAAAAGATTGCAAGGAGATAGGGAATAATTTCTTGTTGCTTGTCACCACATTTTTTCCTACCAGATAAGACTTTTTTACTCTGCCAGCCAGAATTGAGCAAATATGTGTGGGTGTAGAACACACTCCTGAGAAAAGTTTACTCTTGTTCAGTCTTTTATGTAACTGACTATGGGCTAGAATTTCTCAGAAGGCTTGGTAGGTATTTCAGCATTTTACAGTATAATTTCTGAGTGTGTGAGGCTTAACATTGAGGAAGGTTGCCATGAAAACACATTCATTTCCTTAGCATGGAGAAATGCCAATTAAAAATGGGATGTTTAAATCCCTTTCACTGGAGGTTTTTGCACAGTGGTATGCCTCTGTTACACAAGACTGACAAGGATGTGTGCATTGGGATGACAGTGGAAGGGCAGATATGCAGTGGAAACCTCACTTTGGCTGCTGTAAGTATTGGTGGGAATGAGCAGCAACTGTGAAGGACCAGCTTTGGGGCCTTTTTTTTTTTTTGGTGGTTTTTTGTTTGTTTTGTTGTTGTTGTTTTTTTTTTCCCTGAATGGAATCTTTATAATGAAAACTTGTGCATTTACATGTGTTGGTTCAAAAGTAACATCCTTCCTGTGAGTTGATGCTTTGCCTGAGTTGTCAGTGCTCTGTATCTCATTGAGAGTGAGGAGAGCATGACAGGAAGGTTCCAGCCTTGGTGAATCCCCGGAGTGCCAGGAAGATCTGGAGAAAGAGCGTGGAAACGAGCTCAAGCACTTGCTCTTTGGCTGAGCACATGAACAATCCCAGAGTGAGCTGTGAGACCAACACACCTGCATTAGCACCCTCAGGGGCAGATGAGACAGCAGTCCAGAAACTCCTGCTTGCTAAAGGAGTTTAGAATGAACCCAGCAACTAAAAGCAAGTTGCTAAATTCCAACACTTTGATGGCAAATGAAATGAGGATTGTGTTATCCACATCCTTAATCAGGGCAGTTTACCAAACAAAATTGTCTGCTGTGAGTAGAGTTGGTCCTGCTCATTATGGATGCCCTGCATCAACTCTCTTAGTAAAAATCCTGTATGCTGCTGTAGAAAGTTAAGTTTGTTAAACAGGTAATTATTCCTGTCAGGGGTGTTTAATCGTGTGTGGCAGCTTATCATTGTCAGGTCTGGTGTTCCTTACACAGTACCTGTATGATGGATGCATTGATCAATGTGGCATTTCCAAAGACAGAAATGAGAAATGACATCACTGACAGCACTGGCTCCTGACTGAGGAGAAAAAAGTCAATGTCTTCATTTCAAAATCCTGCTTTTACACATTAATAGCACAAAACCACGCAGTACTGTTTTTTGACACTGGAAACTCCTGACTAATAGAGTGTCTGTGTCTGTGAAATTAATTGAAGTTTGCTGTATTTCTTTAGGAGCAAGGACAAAACTCCTTAAGTCCTAATTGTCATTCTAAATCTAAAACAGAGCTCCTAAGAAAAAATTAACTCTATTCCATCTGCAAGTAAGACAGTCACTAGCCAACTAAAAAGGGTCAGAGGGAGGAAAAAAACCCAAGTAAATACTTAATCCCAATTAAATTTATTCTGTCCTGATACTGGTGCTAAGACAAAGTCATAGGGTAAATGAGAACTCTGAGCAGTTGTTGCACCTGTAATCAAGAGAAGAGAAGGAAGAGTGTGGAAAATGAGATCTGAAAAGTTGTATAAGTTTACTATTTGAAATTGTCTGTTCTCAGTTCATTAGCAGAATGGAAGAAGGAAAGATATAACCATCCTTCCTCATCTTGGATGGGACAAGGAGATAAGCATAAAAAGCTGTAGCCTCCTTCTCCCTCAGATTCCTGTAGAAATATTAGGAAATACCAGTAGGGGCAGATATGCTCTGGTGGCTATTTCTGGCAAAACTCAGGGAATATGCTGGTAGAGCTTTTCATTTTCCACATGAGACTTGTGTCCTGAGCTTCTCTCGGTTGTTTTGTTTTTTTTTTTTTTTTTTTTTTTTTTTGAGGTTGAATCTTTGTTATCCTTTATACTGCTTTAAAGAATATTAGGCTGGAGGTCAGAAGGCTTCGATGGATAATCGCAGACCTCTCTAAAATTGCTGTTCATGACAACTGTCTTCTATAAAAGCAAAATGAAACTGGCAAAACAAACCTAAAAATTACAGAAGGAGAAGTATTTGTATTGTGGCAGAGCTTCAAAATGCGAAGGAGCAGTTTAAGAACCAGGGCTGGTAGTGACTTTCGGGATTCCTGGCATTCTCTCTTTGCATTCCAGCAAAGTATTACTTCACTTTAATCATCAGTACAAATCAATTCAAATTCCTTGACTACTAATTTTTCAGGTCAAAAATGACAATAAGGTTGTACTGCTTCCTAAGAAACCTACTTGCTTTGAAAGTGTTACTTTTTGGGAGGAAAGAGAATGTTTCAATACATAATGTTACTTTGCCTCCTATTCTATGAATTCAGAGACTGGTGATATTTTGGAGGCTTGTTGTTAAAGTCAGAACAGTTTCCAGGTGGGCATTAGCTTTGAAAACAAGATTTAAGTTTTCTGGGAGATGTGCTTAAATTGGGAATTGTGTACTATTCCATAATTTTGTTTGTAACATCAACAGTCTATGTGACTTCTTGCTTTGCAGAATTGGAATAAATCAAAATAAAGGCATATCTCTATGGAGGGAAAATAAAAAATGGCAAGAGGGCTTTGATTTAAATTCCTCTCTGTTTCTTTATCATATTTTGATGGGAATAAAATGTGAACTTTAAGGAAAATAACTCCCTTTTTTGTTTGTTTGTTCAAAAAAATCAGTGTAACGGTTTTAAGTAAAAGAGCTTTTTTTAATTGGAGATTTTTTCTTTTTAATGTTTTGGAAAATGATAAAATATGACTATTTAGGAGCAAGAATTTCAACTCAGTGCCTGTGTGTCATGGCTTAGAGGACACTCAGAAATGATGCTGTGTGGTTGGTTGTGTTGCTGACATGCCACCCTCCACCCTCTGCCTCAGCACCATGTGCTGCTCTTTTGGGGGATATTTTGGGTTCAGCTTGTGCTGAAAGTGTGACAAACAGATCTGTGTTTCTTGCCAGATGTGGGAGTGAATGTGTGTGTGCTACTTTCTTGTCTTTGACCCGGTGGCCTCCTCTGGCACCTGGGAAGGATAGAAGAGGTTGGCTCCAGGAGCCCCTGGGTCCCTGCAGAGACCGTGGAGCAGCCTTGGCTCCTCTGCACTGGCTTTGATGTGACATGAGCCCCAGAGCCCAATGTGGCAACAGGGACGGCCTAAGTCTGAATCAAGTTTACTCTAGAGCTGCCTTGGTTGATCACATAGGCTGCCCAATACCTCTCTGTGTGCAGCAGTAGATTTTGAAAGATGGGCTTTCAACTGGTGAGAACACACCAGATTTTGTGGTGGAGATAAAGGGTTTGGTTTGGATTTCAGTTTGGTTTTTTTTTCACCCTGGTGCTGTGGAGTCCAAGGTGGAGATTTTTCCCGGCGAGACAGGAGCAGCTACAGCTCTGCGCTGTGTCACATCGTGTGTCACATCTAGGGGACCCGGGGGCCGGGTTCGCGGTCGGAGCGGCTGCGGGCTCCCGGGCGGAGGTGCCGGGATGCTCTGGTCGCGCTGGGGCTGCCCGGCTCCCCAGCCCGCAGGGCGCGGCCGGGGACACCGCGCGTCGGGCGGCGGCGCTCGCAGGGTCCGGGAGCTTGGGAGCGGCTGCAGGGAGCAGGGACCGGCTCCAAGTGAGGCTCCATCCCTTCCTCAGCTCGGCCGTGAGCGCCTCGCAAACCTGCGGATGGATGGATGGATGGATGGATGGATGGATGGATGGATGGATGGATGGATGGATGGATGGATGGATGGATGACAGCCGCCTGGCCGGAGCAGCGCGTCCTTCACCGGCGCTTTGGAGGGACGGGAGGTGCAAGCACGGGCGGCTCTGGTGCCGGAGCGCTTCTCGGGGGGGCGCAAGTCAGGGCTGCAGAGGAGCCGAGCCCCGAGCTGCGCTGTGTCCCTGGCCTGGAGTGCTCCCTCTCACCCCTCCTGGTCCTCTGTCATTGCCTGGTGGCAGCTCTGGTGGTGCTCCTGCTGGAAAGGTGTCCGGGGACATTCACGGGTGCATCACGAGAGGTGTTGTGTCTGTGATACTTATGGAGCTTTGAACAGATGTCCATCTTACTGATCTTCTCCTTTCGTGAATTGCTTGTTCCATGTTGCCTCATTGTCATGGTTGGAATGCCAGATCTGGGATCCAGGGACTTACAGGAAAACTGTAGATTCACAGTAGGCTACTATCCATTGAGCTAAAAGCTTGAAGGCATTACTTAGTCTCTCAAAACATTGGGCAAAGAATGGAAACTTGGAATTAAATCCCATGATCTATAAAAAAATTAAATTATTCTCTAGAGCCACACTGCATGAGTTTAATGCTCCTGAGGTTAGTAGAAGGGCCAGTATAATTTATTGTTCTTGCAGTGCTTTTGCATAGAGGTATTTTTAATGTATCGTTGCCTGTGACAGCTTAGAAAATTATTTCTCTGGGTCTTCAAATATTTGTTTGAGAAGCTGAGATGTGATTAGTGAAGGTACAGGAGATGGATTTGTTCCTCATTTTTTTTAGCACCTCATCAACTGGTTGTACTTTGACATGAAACAAAAAAATGTTTCTTAGGTATTAAACACATCTCAGCTATGAGTTTCCTACTGCCTTTTTGTGAATGGTAAATATAAATTCAACTCAGACAAGTTCATATGAAGATAAATTTAAATAACAGGAAGTGTGGTTTTATTCTCATGTGGTAGTAGAAAACCAGATTGGACATTTTTCTGCAGTTCATCTTCAGTTTTTCACTAATAGTCTGTCATATGGTGGAAGGATAACATCACCTTTTAGAGCAATGTATACTAACCTTTTCCCACACAGAGAGGCAAGATCTGTTGTGTGAGAGCAGGAAATGCGAGCAGCTGTGACCAAACACGTGCACACTTGGGCAGGTTTTCTCAGAGCTCCAACCAGGTGATTGGGAGTCAACTGAATGTGTGTAACCACCATCAGAGCATTTCAAAGACTTTCACTGCCACATGTAGGGTGTGCATGGCCTACAGACAGGTTCAGGATGCTGCAAGGATGTTCTATAAACAGTATTTTTCCTTTAGATTAGAGAGTTGCAAATTATTTATTCTAGGAGAGAAACCAGCCTGCAAGGCAGAGTATGAACGGAAACCACTTAACAAAGTTAGCTGAAGTGGCTAAAGACATCAATTGAGGATACAAAAGTCAAAGTTAAGCTATTTCCTTCTTAGCCTCACCATCCTCCTCTTCCCCAAAAACTGAGGAAGTAATTCTTCAGGGAATGGATATCACAGAATCACAGATTATTCTGAGATGGAAGGGACCCATAAGGATCATCAAAGTGCAACTCTTGGCCCTGCAAGGACAGCCTCAAGATTCACCCCATGTGCCTGAGAGCATCATGTGGAGATTCCTGGAGAAGATATAATCCAGGTGGCATTAATTCTGCTGCAAATGTATTACATGGTTTCATGTAGGTCTATGCCAGGTTCCTTTAGCACCCTGTAATGTTTCTGCACTTGCATGTTTATGGCACTACACCTAGAATCACTGATGTTTCAAAAGCTTCTCAGAACTCCAGAAACTCTCACTTATGATAAAAACCTTGAAGCAGCTTTCCAAGCATGCTGCAAGACCTCAGGGTTTACAGAAATATCATATGAGACATAAGAAATGTTCCTTTAAGTCACAGGGAGTTAGACTCCATACAGAAAGGATTCTTCTAATGACTAAGCCTGATGCCATGAAGAAGATCTGGGGATTCTGTTACAGCTGTCCTGGTGGAAGGTCATGGAAGGAGGGCTCTTTATAGTTTTTTTCCTGTGACATGATGTAAGCTCTATAATGTCAAAATACTACAGCCAATAAAGATGTTTACAAAGGAATACGAGAAGAAAGACTAAAAAGATGTATAATCCTCAAACTTGGCTTTAAAGTACAAAAGGTTGCCAAATGGGAAAAAAATGCAAAATATATTTGGTGTGCAAGAAGGAAGAGTAAGGGACAGCTAAGAGAAGCGGGTGATGACAATGACAAATGCAGAAATGATGCAGTGAGGTGAAAGCATTATATCTGTCCTTTTGAGAAGCTGGACAAAGTAATCCTTGAATACTTAAGTAAAGGGCTCGAGGGAGAAAACGGAATGCCTTAAGTATTTGGTGTAGAGCAAAGTCATTTGAAGGGCTGATGGACTTTGTGTGAGAGCAGTTGTTACTCAGCTACAGTTGGAGAGTTCCACAATGTATTGGTAGTATCTGTGGCTGTAACCTCTGCATCCCCAAAGCTACAACAGGATGAGAAAAGGCACAGTGAATATCAAAGGTGTAGAAAAGAATTCCTACAAGAAGAAGAAATTTACTCATAACAGCGCTCTGCTATTTTATGTCTATCATTACTTTTTGTGGGCAATATACTGAAAGATGAAGCTTCTAAAGAGAACCATCCTTTATGATCTGCTGGTTTGAGGTTGTGGACTACTGAGCTGGGCCAGTGAGTTAGTTGCCCATTTAGACCGGGATATAAAACAAACTAAACCAAGCCCCAAACCCTTGCTTCTCTTGTTCAGAGAAAAAGAGCTTGTTTGGTGGGGCCATAGGCATCTGTTCTTTCTGTTCCCTGAGCTCTATGGAGTGTTTGTCTGTCAGCAGAGCAACTGCTGAGAGGGATAGCAATGTGATCAGGGCATAAGGTATTAACACTTATAACCTACTGTGACCCTAATGATCTCTGTTAAATGCAGGGGAAAAAAACTTCTGATGCAAGAACGGAAAATCTATAAAACTACCCATTTCCGAAGCCACCAGTGACTGCAGAGGGATTCCAGTTTTTATAAACTGAACAAAAAAAGCAAGCAAAACTTCTTCCAAGTTTGTGCCTGGGTAAGGAGCCACAGATATGTGGCTATGGCATGTGGAGGTCATGGCAACAACTTTGAGGCTGTAGACTGAAGAATGGAATCTGGAGTGCAGAAAAACAATGGGTTGGGAGCCTAAAGAAATTAATACCTAAAAGGAAAGCATGAAAAATATTGGAGAAGGAGTTTAGCTCAGAGGAGGAAGTGGGAGGGGAATATAGCAGCATTTTATCTATCATTCAAGGCTATTGCAAAGAGTAAGGGGATAATTTATATTTGGTATCTGTCCTGGATATATCAGAAAGAATTAGGACAAACTTTCTAAGAGTAACATATTTCTGAGCCTTGTAGAACACCACCACTGCCATTAAGGGGACCATACAATCTCCCTCATGTGACAGCCTTAAAAATGCTCCACAGAAGTATCTATCAGGAAGAGAAAACTAGAACTGGCCACGTTTTGTCACCCTGTAGAAGACATCCACATTGAACAAACAGAAATTAGGACCGTTTCTACAAAAACCAGGCAATTCCAAACCTTAGAGTTTTGTGTGTGGAATGGAGTGGATGGTGACCTTCCGACTAAAATAAGTGTTCACTGCACTGCACATGGGTTTTACTTGAGCATGCAGAAAGATCTTAGCCTGAGCACATGTTGGTCTCATAGCATACTTTTTATTTATCTGTTTTCTCTAAAGTGAAAGATCTTTGCCTTTGTTTCTGATCAGTGCCAACACTTGTAGGAATGTTCTTAGACCTCAAGGAGGGCTCAAAGCCCTTCTGGCCCTTTTGAAAGACTTTCTTACACAGAAGTAAGGGAAGAGCAGAATGGATGCTTAAAAATGGCTATCAGGTGAAGATATCCTCCCTGGGAAATATATGTATATGATATTTGTATGTGGGTAGGTCTATATAAATAAAAACACACGATAAAGCTGTATTCTCTATTGTGAATGAATAGCTTTATTTTAGCTTTTCTTTAGAAGACTTTTAAAATAAATGAAGAAAGGAAGTGAGAAATCAGTGTGAGTTTCTTTCAGTCCTTAGGAACTTACCCTGATCACCATAACATTTCAAAAATAGAGTGTGACCTCTCAGTAACATCTGCCAACTCACTCATGGTTGTGCCAGATCAGAGGCCATAGGCTTGTGTGTGTTCAGTTTGTGTAAATGTTCCTTAACTTGGTCCTGCTCCATGGAGGGCAAGTTTTCCTCTATTTCAATTCTTCCTGCAGGACAGAGCCTCAGAGGAGGAATCAGTTGCAGGCTGATGGCTCACTGCATGCAAGCTGAAATCTAATTTGGGCTGATGAGCTTTGGCTCCTCATGTCAGTTCTTTGAAAGAAACACGGGATGCGTTAGATCACCTCTCCTCTGGACACTGAGAAATAGAGGCAGCCCATCTGCCTTGGCAACTGGGCAGAGGAGCACATGATCTGCCTCTGATCAGACACAGAAGAACAGCAAGTGAGACCTGAGAATCTGAAATATTCAACACTTTCTGAAGGACTGAGCTGTGGAAAGCAAACTTCAGATTTTTTTCCTCTCTCTTATGTCTCAACTACCAAGTTTTGGATCTAGGGATGTGTTCAGAGACACGAGGTCTCAGGTGCAACACAGCACTGGAGCATATCTTCCCCTGCAGAGAAACCAAGGGGCTGTGAATGTGTGAGATCCTAAGAAGGGGTGTAAGAGACTAGGGGAGCAGGCACTGGACAGAATGAATTTCATGCCAAGAGCTTTTGTCTTTTTTCTTGAGATGCTGCTTCTCCAGCTGAGAGGTATTTCTGGCTTGCATAAAAAGAATTGCTGTCAGAGCTGACCAAAGGATGTTCCTTTTTAATTAAATGAGAAATGAGTAACAACTGAAACAATTTGTGTTTTAGAGGATTGCTCATAGCTGAATGATGCTATGAGTATTCTACATTTTCTATGTTATCTAATGTTGAAGAGGGAGGTTTTTTGCCTTTTACCGATCAGATTTAGATACAGGAACACTGTAAATAAGCATTAAGGCTGTCAGGAATAGTTCTTGTTGGTAGCAATCAGGATTCATACATGGCACATATGCTTTCTGGCATCTTTCAAATCCCAACAGCAAATTCTTGCTGATAGCCAATATATTTAATGACTGAAGCATGCTATTTTTCTTCAAAAATCCACCCTTCCGTCAGACGTAGAACTTTTACACAACTAGGATTTTCTAAGCAGCTAAAGGTTGGAATCCTGACTGTCATAGGAAGAAAAACCACTTTGTGCTGTTTTCTCTTGGCCAAACGGGAAGTAGAGGCTCTGGACTTGATGATGTCAGTGTCCCATGACAGTGGGACCAAGATTTTTTTGCCTACATATTCAACCTGGAAGATGCTTCTGGGATTTGAAGATTGTTTCTGAGCAGGAGGATTCCCTGGTAAAACGTGTTTGATGCTGTTCCTGTGTGTGTTTTACATTCTCATTTCTTGGTCCAAGGACAGGCTAGTGTTGTGGAGGGGAATAGGCATTACACTGCCCAGTCTTCTGAATCAAGTGGGAGGGCTGAAGGTTTTTTCCTTCTTATTCTTTTCCATTTGAACTGCTCAGGATTGAAGAAATCTACTTATTATCATGTACCAAGCCTGGGGGAAGCCACAGACCAGGCAATTATAAGTTACAATGTATTTTCTCTTGCTTCCAAAGAGGAGTGATACAGCTCCTTGGTTGGCATCATAACTGAGATGGAAGATCATGCTCTGTCCCTAGGGAGAAGGCAATTTTAGTTCTCTTCTATAAAAACAATTTCAGAGTTATGGTTTCATATCCTTCAGGAATGAGGAATCCATTTAACTTGGAGGCTTCCCTCTGCACATTTCTGGGTATTCTCTTTTTCTAATGGTTGTTTATTCCCCTTTTCTGTTGGGTTTTTTTCCCCCAAGGAGTCATTGGAACACTAGCAAGAATTTGGAGCCATAAAAAAGTCCTGGAAAATACTCTAGCTTTTGTCCTTTGTTGTGTAAAAAAATCCAACAACTGTGCAAAATTTTTGAACAGAAGTGTGGAATTAAAAGAATTTTTGAATCCCTTTGGCATGAGTCAAAAAACATGTCTAGTCTCACCATGTAGCTCTGCAAGTCTTGATATCTATCTACTTTCTGTTTGTGCACTGAAGAAAAGCATTTTTCATTCATGTTCCTAGGAAAACTTTCCCCTTTCCTTCAAACTTGACCAGTAGGTTAGTTTGGAATAGTAATATTTCCTGAAGGTTGCACACAAATACTGACTGTAACTCTTCCTCTGGCCCAGGCTCAGGGTCCCAATGTTGAGAAACATGCAGCTTTTCCTAGCTGCTAGAAAGATCCTGTCACAATTTCTAATGTAAGATACCTCCAAAGTGTTTATAGATATGTAAACCTTACTCCTGCCAACTTAGAAAAACAGCACCTACAATGCTGCCCTACTCCACTTTAATTTTTCAAGGAAGAAGTTGAAACAATAGTGATGAGATATTTCCCATTCCTTATCAATTGTCAGTTTATCACTGGCAAACTGGGGTGGTTATGGAAATCAGTGGCACTTCTGAATTACTGAATGCCTTCTGAGCTAATTCTAATCTGATGGGACTAAAATCCTTCCACGTGTCTGTCAAAAGTTCATCAGTATCAGGAAGTGGGGAGCGAGGAGCAGCGTCAGTCCGTAAAGCGGCAGCCAGCACATGAGTGCTTGATCTTTGTGGTGTCAGTGTCAAAGCACTTGCTTACAGAAAGGGTCTTTTGGTTCAGAGTGGGCAAGCATGGCTTGTTTTGGAGCCCACCATTCCAGGATCAGGTTTGCTCTTTGTTAGTGTGTTTTTCCCCTTCAGTCATCACCCCCTTGTCCTTGTTTGTTTTCTAGCTGGTCTAGTGTACTTGATCACATCACTTTGGCAGTCTAGGATGTAAATCTGAAGTGATGCAACTTGTTCCTCACAAGACAGGGGCTGGCAGCAGGATAGCAGAGAAGAGATTCCCTCATCTATTTCAGACCTTAGTTTCTAAGAAATGTTTTTTCACCTCCAGATGTACATGGTCATGTGCATATCAGAGTGAGATGTAGCTGGGTGTTATAAGCTGCCAAGTACAAGAGATCCAACATTTTCATGAGGAAAGCAGTGCTTGTGTTATTAACTGGTGGCTTGGAGGACATTTTCAGGCTAGGTATCTTTTTTCATTTGGCAATTAACTTCCAATACCAGCTGTATTTGTATAGGAATCTGAGTTGAGAGTGTTCCATTAGTAATAGAGTGACAGGTCTCTCAAAGTACCATCTGTGATTCTTAGAGCATGCTGTGACAGTAGCAGAATAACTTTAGAAGAGCCTGCAGCAGAGACAGAAAATGAGAAATTCCCAGTGTATTTATCCTACTTTCAATAAAAAAAGGAAATTGAAGCAATAGGTTCCCGCAGGGATAACAAGGCATCATATTTCCACCTCTTTCTTTTTGTTACCTCTGGCATTTAGCACTTTTCACAGAACTGACTTTTCTCACTGAACTTCCTGGCCTCAAGGAGGTTCCTATGGCAGCACCTGATCCTGACGCCAAACTTTAGTATTAAACTTTATTATTAAATTCTTGTTGAGGGGAAAACTGACTTCTCTCAGCTTTTCCTACAGGCCACAAACCCTACTCTTACTTTGATGTAGGGATCCATTAAGTCTACAGTGTGGAAGTAAATTGTATTTCAAGTCACTCATTATCTGGTTTTGTTTTGGCAAGGATTCTCAAAACCAAATAACGGCTCTTAAATAGGATTTTTTTTTTAAAATCAAAATGAGAACAATAGCTGCTTCCCTAAGGCATTGTAGAAAATAACTAAATGGAAAGTAGATCTGAATGTCCTTTTCCACCATAAAAATGGAATGGGAAATGAAGCACTTGAGAACATTTAGAGATTTATATAAAGTATGGACTGTCCTTACTTTTTCAGTTATTGAAACTAGTAGAACAAAAGTACAAATACTCTAGCAATTACACTGGATAAATTGGAAACCTTGGTAAGAATATTCAGTTAACTAAAGAAACTGGAACTGTGTGATGGAAATTTTTTCTCATTTGCTGGAAGTCTCTGTTCCCATCTCCTCCTGGCCAAAACTGCAGTATGAATCCAGTGAATAAGACCAGCAGTGATAACCAACCAGAACAGGGGAACTTTGGCTGTTCTGAGGACTATCTGTCATGTTGCCCTGCCATGCTCAGCTCTGCACCTTTGGGTCCACATTAGTCTCTGTTCTCGCATTCTCCTTTCATTTTCAGAATTCCTGGGAGAATTGCTATTGAAAACGAAGGTGATGTGACATGTGCTTTATAAATAGGGGAAATAAAGATGAAGAATGCCTTTTTGAGGAGATATTAGAAGTTAAGGGCAGAGCTGTGATGAGGTGTTCTCAAGGTACCCAAATCCCCTTCTAGTACTTCCCTTCCCTTGCTGTCAGCACTGCTGTCAGAATGAGCATGGTACCCTCTTGGAATGTCTGAAA
Source organism: Phainopepla nitens (assembly GCA_013400175.1). NCBI lineage: Eukaryota > Metazoa > Chordata > Aves > Passeriformes > Bombycillidae > Phainopepla > Phainopepla nitens. Next base: position 71,169 of record VXBQ01009306.1, read on the forward strand.
ACACCAGTTTGAAATTTAATTCAGCTCATTTTTTAGAACTTTTCTACCTTTTATACCTTTTTAAAAGCAGATATAGAATACTTATGTGACAAGAATTTTTACATTCATTTTTCTTTGTTTGTTCTTAAACCTCTTTAATGTAATGCACTCAGAGATGTTGATTTCTAATGTGCAAAATTAATCACTGTACTTAGCTCTAAAACGATTACAAATGTCTGCAATAAGGGAGGTTCTTGGAAACTGCTTAGGTGGCAGATTTCTTGAGATTTAGCAGCTTGGGAATTCAAGATTAAAATGGCTTTACTGGTCCTGAGAAAGTGAAATTTTGGATAAAAATTTACTGCAAAAGAATAAGAAGAAATATTTACAGTGCTCAGAAGAACACAGATTTCCAAACACTGCAAATAAGAACAATTGGAAATGACTGCTTAAGTGATTCTCAAAATGTTGTTTAATGGACATTTCCTGAGTTTATTTTTATCAACCAGGATGTGATTTTATTTACTTGATCTTTAAGATTCCTGTATCTATTTTTATTTCCTTACTTTGATATCACACAGAAGGCTGACACAGTTATTCTTACCATTTTTACACAAGATCTGGTGCTGCAAATATGACAGAGGCGAGCTGAGTAGAGTAGCAGGACTAAAGTTTATGTAACAGAAAGAATTAAATAAGCCACAACAACCTTGAAGTGATTTTCATTTAGAGTGGCAAGTGAAAACTGAGAAAAGGCAGAACAATGTCCTGCCACCATCTTTGTTACTGTCTCTTGAGGGCAATCACATGCTGCAGCACTGGCCACCAGGAAAGTGCCAGAGCTGAGGCTTTTGATGTGAAGCCTGATTGCTGCTGTGTTTGCTTAATGAATGGAACAAATATTGGTAAAATTAAAATGTCATGAATATTATTAGTCTTATGCACAAGGCTTAAAATTCTCCCTGAACGAACTCCTGGTGAATGAACATGTAGCCTCTTTGGTTTCATTGGAGGTGTCCTGGATTACAGGAATTGAGGAGAAAAGACTTTATGTAGAACCAAGCAATGGGCTACAGTGAGAAGAAGCAGCTGTAGGGAAGATGGCAAGCTGAATTTAGATACTCTGTCTTGTTACACTGAAAGAAAGAAAGAAATGCAGCTACAAGGTCACTATTTAGTGCTGGCACCCAGCAGTGAGTTGAAATGCAGTGGATTTAAGTGCTGTGTGAACTGTGAGCTTTAGCTGTTTGCTGAGATGTCCTAAATTCTCCAGGTGACTTGTCACATATCCCACGTTTCCCTCGAGTCAAACATATAAAGCTGTGCTGCCCCTTCATTGTGAGCTGCTGTCAGTGGAGCAAGAGCCAGCTACAGTTTACAGTGATCAAGCAGGAAACAAGAGATTTCCATTTGCAAATGAAAACTCAAGGGAAATAAAGATAAAATGAGAAATGACCAACAATGGAAGTGGATTATCTCTAACAAGGGTCTGAGAATATATCTGGAGGATTTTGCTGACCTTTCATCATCGTATTTTTGTTGTAACTTCCATTTGCCAGGAACAGCTTCAGATGATCTCTCTAATACTGGTTAAGACAATTCATCTGTGACAGGAGAAAAAGCCAAACAAATAAAAGAATTGGCCTTTTCTAGATTTTTTCCTTTTTTTTCTGACTGTGGAAGGAGAAAGCTGCGCCTGAGGTCATTGCCCTTAAATTGTGTGATGTGTCAAACCCTGTATGTGGGAGATTTTACATATCTGCTTTTTCAGATGTATTGACATTTTTTTCACATGTCAGTGTGCTCCCTTTTCTCCCGAACTCACGTGCATGGCAGTGAGGTCTCAGGGGGCTGTCATGTTCTGGCCCCATAGCAGCAAAGCAAGTGGTAACACTGGCATTTTTTGGAGTTGTGCCACATGTATTTCAGATCAACATGAACACAACTGACAGAAGCTCTTTTTCATTACCTTGACTCTATTCACAACAGATTTTTCTAGGAAAAGCTGAGCAATATCCCTCTTGCCTTGACTTTATATGAGAACCTGCAGTTATGTTCAAAGCTGACACATAGGATACCTGAAATACAGACTCTCCTAAATCTAATAACCTCTATCCTGAAATCTGGGAGAGTTCAATCTGTTTTAGTTTCAGGGGACATTAAGTAATGTCCAAGCTTTATATTCTTAGCTGAAGTCAGAAAATGACTTGGGCACTTAAAATGGGGTTTTTACAATTGTGACTAAGCCCAAAAATGTGACTATGGAAGTTCTTGCTTGGAGGCTGCCTATGCTTTGGGGCTCCATGAAAATGCCTCTGTAAGCATAAAGGTTTCCCAAGTTCCTACAGTTTCTTTAATCTGTCTTTCCCTGTACATTAAATGGCAATCACTTTCCTAAAATATACACCATAGCATTCACATTAAGCCCCCTTTAATCTATTTGTTTATTAGCAACTGAATATTTTTACTAAAAAAGTACAATAAAAAACACAGATACCATTATGACTAATCTACTTCCCATGTTAAAAGGTCTCTCTGCAGTGTTTTTTTTCTGTGCTGTATTAGAATGACAATTGCAAGACCTTTAAAAAATGTGATGGGAGCTGTGTAGTGCTATTGGTGTTTGTGAATTTGCAAGGTTGGATAACTGATGTTGTTTTTATTATTATATAGTTCCATAAAAATCAATTATAATACATACAGAGGACGTGATTGTTCTCATGTGACCTCTTCACTGATGCATGGGTTTGACAGTTTCTGGAGAAAACATGCTCTGAGCATAATAGATAGTACAGATAAATATTATGAATGTGAGCAGAGATGTAGAAAATTGCCTCTTCCCCAGGAGTTCCTTGGGATTTAGCTGTTTCAGAAGCAGAGCCTAGTTCTCCCTAGACATTTCAATATATCTCATCAAACATTTGTCCAAGTATCATCTCTGAATTGTCTGCAGTACATTCCATTTGAATCATGAGGGCTTTGGTGTGGGGGATTGTGTTCAGTTTTTGTTCTGATTCAGACTTTGAATACGACCTTGGACAAAACTCTTGGTATCCAACTTGTATTTCTTTGTGTTTGTAATCCGAGATACCTCTGAAGTACCTGATTTAAAACACTAATGAATCATTTGGCTGAAAAGGAAAAGGCTGAATAATTCTCACCTCTCTCCTAATATTGTTTATTGAAGAAGCTGATTTTGTTAATTTTTGGAATGCAATGATTTCCAGAGGAAAAAACCCTGACCTGCACACCATAGAGGTTAATTTGTCTCAAATTGGTTTTTTACAATGCATAGTGATTGTGACTTTTTAATCCTCATTATAATACTTCTTTTAAATTACTAGAAATTTTACCACAAACATTAATGGAAGGTGTCACAGTGCTCTGAAACTGGAAGTATTATACATGCGCTGGTACAGGCAGTCTTGAAAGCTGTGGCTAATTACAGGCAGGAAAATTTATGAGCATAAAAGGAAATATAATGTAAATCAAATTGGATAAAGGTCACTCCTCACAGAAGACCCTCAACTTAGGATACATGATGCTAAATCTCAGTAATTCATTACAATGTGTAAATCTACCCTTGATGTAAAAGAAGAATTACACCCATTTAATGCTTTTTATTTTTATTTTGTCCTCTTTAAACAGATGTTTTATTTGTAAAGCAAAGCAGTGCTGTGATTTGCTGCAGGCATTTCAAAGCTGTTTGGGGATTAGCGGTCAGTGTGCTATTTCTAGCTGCATGTGAAGGGCAAGAATCTGCATGTAGACACAAATAGTCTTAATGCAAAACTTGCACTATTGACTTTGTAATATTTATTGATTAGAGGTGGAGTCAGTAAGGTTTTTGCAAGAGTGAGAGGACAGATAAAGAATGTGTTGAGTGTGTGTTACTGTCAAGGCTTGTTAAGGAAGAACACATTTTTCATCTGTGCAGAATGCAAAACTGAGACTCCTTTATGATCACATTTACAATTGACTTTTATTTTTGAGTAGCAGAAAGATTTATAACAGTGAATCTTGAAAGAAGTGCTTTCAGATCCCTATTTGAGCATTGTTTAGATGAAAAAAACCTCTTCCATTGTGCTTCAGACCTTTCAGGAAAGCTGCCCTCATTTTTACATGGTCTCATTTGACTAGTTCATTTACTGTGATCACTGCTGCATGTATAAAAACCCAAGGCTTTCCAGGTCTTCAGGTCCTACAGAGCTGCCAGGCATCTTGGGAAGAAGTAACCTTTTAGTTTCTTTTAAACCTGGAAATGGATTAGAGAGGTAAAGGAGGACAGATCAAGAGTGTGAGACAGTCTCTAGTCATCCCAAATTCTGGGATTGGACTTCAGTCAGAGCCTGATGAATACCATTTTAATCCCTTTCATGCCAGTGCAGGAATAATAGTATCAGTTGTTCTTATCTGTTGCTTTTCACATTTTGCCATAATTCCTTTGGAATATTTTACAAGACACAAGTGCAATGTGCCTTACCTTTGCAGGCCAGCTAATTACCGTTCTGTGGAATGTTTAGCTGGCTAGTTTCATGATTTCTATGCACAGTGAAACTCTTCAAAGATGGGAAATCATGGCAGATATTTCCCTTACTGATGAGAACTTGAGCAAAGTCAAACTACTGAGCCCAGACCACCAGTGTAGTCACAATCAAATTTGGAAATCATTCTTGCTTTGCCTGGTGCTTAGCCTGTTGGCTTCTCCCTCTGGCATATTTCTGTCCCCAGGCTTTGGCATGGTGCTTATGGTGAGGTGATTCTCAGCAAAGTTTGCACAGAGAGAACCCGCACTTTTCTGGTAGAAACAATAGGATCAAGCTATGGGATAGTGCTATGTTTAGGTTCTCCTACTGTCATCTGTGATCTGGATCAGTGGGAAAGCTTTGTTCTTGGTTTTTGTAATTGCACTGGGTGCTCCTTGATTTCTGAAAGTAGAAAGACCAGAAAAACCTTCTTTGAACATGCTCCAGTGGTGTAGAAGCCCGAGGAAATTTGTCCTTAAAACTATCACTGGAATTTCTCTCCTGGGGGAACTTAGACCCTCCTTGTCCATGTGGTTTAGGTGGCCCTGGGGAAGGACAAGTGGAGTTGAAGTATTTAATCCGTGGGGATGCATATAATGATCCCATCTACATGACAGCCAAGGCAGTCTGTGGTGCAGGGAGGATGGATTACCCTGAAGGTACACAGCTGACAAACACATCTTCAGTGAAAGGCTTATGCTGCAATAGAGCATTGTTTCCACTTGGATCTACAGGCAGCCTGTGTTGGTTCCTGACAACATTAGAAGGCATACCCATTTATGTGTACTTTCTGTAAGATATGCATTATCATAGGACTCACTTAAAAAACAATAGACAGCTACCAAAATATTTGGGGCAGTAGCAATTAGATAGCATTAAAAATATTTTGCTGTATTTTAGCAGGAGAATTGAAGAGGAATTGTCTTCACCTTGTACAAGTCAGCACCACTAAACTGAGCTGATATGGTGAGCTCTAAATATGTACACAAGAATAAACTAACAAAATAATGCCACATTGTTTAAAAAAAGTGCTGCCAAAGGTCTGCTCTAAGGTTTTAAAGGGGGAGAAATGATTGCAAAGTGGCTCATTGAATTGCTTTGGAGTAGACACCAACATGAATCAAGATCTTTTTTTCTGAACCATAGTATTGTAATGGCATTTTACTGTTTTCACTCTTTTTACTATATTGTGCTTTCTTGAATTAAGGGAGGAGTAAAATCCATGACACAAACTCTCAAAGCTTAGCCTGTGATTTTCTAATTTGTTTCACTTCCTTCTCTATTTTAGTAATGCATTGACTCACTGGCTTGTTGTTTTGCAGAAGAAAACAAAGTACAAGTTTTAATAGTCCCTTGAAGCATAAAAAATCAGTGGAATTAATTTGCTGCTTACAAGCATTCACTTGGACTAAGTCTTAGAGAATTTGGATAAATAGAAAATAGATGCACTTAGCCTGTCAGAAACAATTTGTAGGGAAAACTTTCTATTCTCAGCAGAAAAGTCTCACCCATAGCAATTCCTTTAGAAATGAAAGATGAAAGTATAGTTTTATTGTCTTTGTCATACCCTTATCTAATTACTTTCTGAGAGCACATTTCCCCTTCTTTGTTGCCTCCAGGAACTCAGAATCCTTTAAGACTCTGCTGCTGTAAGCATATCACATAAATAAATTGAGAATAGTAAAGCACCCCCTGCAAATATCCTTTCTGTTTTACAGACAAGAATTAATTTGGCTGCCGAGATAAGCAAAAGGTTCTACAGAAAAGACAAATGATGGACCATATATGATTCACAGGAAGGACAGCATGCAATCCTCTTGATTTAGATTACACAATCTCAGGAAGGCATTATTCTTCTAACTCATTTATGCTCAAGGCTTCTTATTCTAACAGCTTATTCTAACAGCTCTTAGCAATTTATTTCTTAAGAAGCAGAAAATTTACTTTTAGCTTCCTACTGTAAGCTTTCTTTATTATTGTAGTGAATTATTCTTTATTGATTTTTTTCTTTTTTTTTCACCAAAAGCATCTGCATGCTGCCAAGGTTCTCTGCTGTAGGTAGAAACACTGAGCCAAGACATGAAAGATGCTGAATACATCTGAGTTCTACTTGCCTGCCTATTCCTGGTGCTGGCCTCAGGTGTGTGGGCTGGACTGTCACTGACAGCATGCAGCTTTACCTCATCTGTGCCTACAGGCTCCAATCATTCTGCACTTCCTGAAAGATCCATAGGAGCACAGGGTTTTTCAACTCCATGACCTAATTTAAAAGTATCTTTCTTGAACTTGACCAAAAGCTCTCCTTTCCTTGTCTTCTGTTCATTGCTCATTCTTCTGATAGGAAGAAATTATTTGCCAATCTTAAGCAATAATGTCAGAGTCTCCATAAAGGTATGTAGCAATAAGCTGAAAGTGAAGGTTTTTAGAAGGGTTTGTGATTTAGATGATTCACATATCTTCTTTAATATAGTGAATACACTGATACACCAAACAGTTGTCCAAGTCCCAAGAGAGTTCATTATTGTAATGGTGGAGTGCAATAGAAATGTATTATACCACTCTCACCATTTATTCTCAATATTTATGCATGTATATGGACAATATAATTCTTCTGTGAATGACATTTTTAAACATAGAAGTTGGCTGTTACATTGAAGCTGCTGCATTAGGAGACCTAATGTTCTTCAGGCTGATTGAAGATTTCCAGCTTGTACTAATTTAGTGGAGTTTGCAGCTAATTGACATACATATAGCTGTCAGTTCTGAAATTGTAGGCAGGTGCTAAAATAGTGACATATGTGCTGAGATGTAGGTACCAAAGATATAGGTACCAAAGTGTGATCTTGAGCATCTACATGGTTTCCATCAAAACTTGTGAAATTAAATGCTACATGACAGATACATAGATAATTCAGTATTTATAGATTCAGTAATTAAAAAACAAGCCTGCTATGTAATTATTGTACTGATAACTTAACATGACATCTAATAGAAGGTTGCAGTTATAGCTCCATGCTGGGCTGTGACAAGGTAAGAAAGTGACTTCTAATATTTCAATATTCATTATTTGTACCTACATTGAATCTCCATTTGCTGTTTGAAGTACTGGTGATATAAACCAGTCGTGAATCCTTGGGGCAGCCTAGCATCACAGGTATAAGATACATACCTGTTTCCTAGCATTTTAATGTAAACGGAATGTATTTTGTTGAGGAAATAGATGTCACTAGAATGCAAAGGAGCTTGTACTCTTAATTGCTTTAGGGGTACAGACTTAGAAAACCGGAAATGTAAATGTCTAGGAGGCTAATGGCAGCAGATGAAAGAGAAAAAATCTGAGGATTTGTAGCTGGAAATTATGGTAATTTCTACTCCAGTCTCTTTTCTAATATGGCTGGAGTGCTCGGAGGGTTCTGGGGGTTAATTTTCATTTGTCAGAGCTGCTCCTGGCTAAGTAGCACGTGCAGAAGAAAGGTTTATGTCTTTGTAATTTAAGCAGGAATATGAGTGGAAACACCACAGTTTTTCTAGCAAGAGAACTGCCAGTGCCAGGCAGCCTATTTATCTGTTGCCACCTCTCTCATGACAGTGCCCTGTCCTGTCTCCAGGCCTGCAGTGTGAGCTGGTACTAAAAGAATGGTGATGAAAGATTGGACTGACTGCACATGCTGATGCTTTTATACTACCATTAGCAGGATCTTTGTGTGTTCTCATCATCATCAGCCTTAACTCCTCTGCTCTGTCTCTGAGATTCCAAATCTGTTTGCTTTACTAAGGACAAAATTTTGCCCAGTCAGATTTCTGGCTTCTGATTAAATCTGGAGTGGTGGGCTGCAGTTTGGGCTGAAATTATTATTCTGAAAGGTCCTATGATTCGCTTGTGGCCCAGGAGGCCAATCACATCCTGGGCTGCATCAGAAGCAGTGTGGCCAACATGTCAAGAGAGGAGATTTAACCCCTCTACTCCACTCTCTTGAGGCCCTGCCTTGAGTACTGCATCCAACAGTTCTGGATTTCATGTTATCTAATGCAAACAATCCATCCTGCTGAGATAATTTCTGAGGATTCCAAAATGCATGAGGCTAGGGGTGAAACTCACTGATGTCACTTATGCAGTAAGCATGCTTTGCATCTGTTTATAATGGCCAGAACATACTGGACCCAACCTGTGGGATCTGTTCTGAGGAAAATTGGGGCATGCTGACCATTTCATAGTAGGACTACCTAGAAGGCTTTAAAAATCCCTTCAGCCAAAATCAGTTGCTAAACCCTGTCTGGAACATAACTTTGAAATAATGCTTTCCACCAGTTATTAAATGTGTAGACAAATAGACCTTTTGTAATGCATGTGTTCTCTTTCTTCATGTAATTTCTCTTAATTATTATGTGTAATGCTTTACAATGGGTAGTTTAACACAAATTACCTTATTGAGAGTATTAAGAGAAAGATGGGAGCTAAAAATGAGGAGAAAGGCTGGTGCATCGTGTGCTGATTCCGGTAGAGCAGAAGTGAGAATCTGGAAATCTGTTTGTAGGTGTTGGTGGCTCTCCATAGGACAGGAGATTTTGTTATTTGGAAACAGACTGGATGTGAAGAATACTTTATCTGATGGGTCATGGAAAAACATGGGTTGTTCCAGAATGTGAATAGCTGAATGTGTCAAGCATGGTTTCTGTGGTGTATTTCTAGTTCTAATTTTTATAAGCTTGATGGAAAGATTGAAAAATCTGGACTGGACAAGCAAAAATAAACATATGCATGATGAAAGATGTGTGAGGAAAAAAAAGGCTTTTTATTTTTTTAAATAAGTTCAGATAATTGTAGAAGCCCAGAAGATAAGGTGCTAATGTGCATGTCTCAAACATCTATAGCTGAATGGTCATGAAACCAACCACAGTTTGTTGGTGAGAACATGCTGTGAAAAAACCCAGGATGATGCTGGAGCCAGGACTGGTCATTCATTCATTCATTCTCTCTCTCCCAAGTAAAATTTTCCAGTTTTTGCAGACTCTCTGACTTTTGTTGTTCCTTTTCAATGGTGGGCATCTATGAATTTTGGGTTTTCTTTTCCTCTTAAGAATAGGATGTCACAATACTCAGAGGATGTTGCATGTACAATTACAGGATTTATATGGATAGTTTGAGAATACATGTACACAACGGCATGTATGCTTTTGAATGGGGAAATGAGTAATTTTCTGTTGAAAACATGTGAAACTCCACAAGTCAGACATTTAGAAGTTATAAATAGAAGTCAGACAATGATATTCCTACTGTAATAATTTTTTAGTAAACAATGTAATGATCAAGAGTTTCATGTTTTTCAATTAGTTTTCAAAATATATAATTTGATAAAATCTGACTTCCACTAGAAGTCAGTATCTTTTCCAAGCATTGTGCATTCTTACTAAAGAAACTTATTGTAATCCTAAGAGGGAAGTTGTGAAAGATTTTAACCTGCACATGGTTTCCATTTCAAGTAACTTGACTTTGTTTCTGGTAGGCTTGACAGCAGGGTACTGCTTCGTCTTTGTGCCTGGGTGACTGGCTGAGTGTCACTCCACCAGGGTTGTTCTCCCAGCAGTTCTGTCCTGTAAAGCATCATTCACTCAGATGTGACAGCAAGCTGAATTCACCCTGTCTTATTCAATGCATACACCAGTAAATGTCTGTTTTGAAGTAGCTGAATCAGCTTGTGCCAACAGCCCGGGTTTGTTCCAGTCTGCATGAGTGAACTGCCATACACCAGCTGAAGATCTAACTACAAAGAGGACTTAATGCTGCATGTGGAGAACATGTATTTTCTTTTTCTATTTACCCATAATGTAAAAATATTCTCTGTAATTTGCCGTTATTGTTGTGAAGCTTTCCTTACAAACGACAAGGTTTTCCCCAAATTCCAGCTCAATCAGAATTCCCCAAGAGAGATTTTTGCCTGTAAATTCCTGAGTGGTGTCATCTATTATTATATTTGGTATGTGGACTATATCTTGTGCTTGTTTTACAGACACAAAGAACTTTTTTTCACTTGTAATTATGTTATTTCTCCATGAGATATTTTGAAGAAGGTTTTTGTATAGAAGATTTGCCTACATATGAAGGATAAGTTGAAAAGGTTTTGGAAATTCCTCTCAGCCAAATCATACTGTTCACAAGCCATGATCGAGTACTGCCTAAGAGGCAGAGTGAGGGTGACTCACTTCTTGCCTTACCTTGGGGAATTTTTGTATGGCTAAATGCCTACATTGATATGAATTTTTGAATTTTATGTAATGATTTATACTTTGCAAACTCTATAAGTTATGTCAAACTTCCTGGTTCAAACAGGTATTGGGTGCATAGGGGATGCTACGTGTACTGTGATAGCATTTTTCTTACATCCCTGTATGACAAACAGGACCACAGGAATTCTTCTGATCAGTGAGATCTATGAGTGCAACTACAAAAAATTAAAATGAAAATCTGGCTGTCTTGCAAGACATGGGAAGAAAGCATAGCTTTTTTATTCATACTGTAGAGCAACAGAGGGATGCTTGGTAGCCCCTTTCTTAAGAAAGGACATCAGAAATTTCTATGATTATATCTAATTATGAAAGGATAACTCACAGAGCTGAAGTTATTTTTCTCTCTATTTCTGTGATAAAGACATAGAAGAGGGTGCATTATAGTTTATTCAAAACATCTTTTTACTAACACTGAGGGATTTTGGATTCTAAACCTTTGTTTGTACCGGCTACAAATTGTAATGAATTAGTGCCTTTCCTAATAGTTTCCATAACAACCAAATTTTTAATGCCTTTACATGAGTCCTCCACATATTTTTCTAAGTCACATCATCAAATTGTCCCTTAACCAGCCACCCAACCTTATGCCAGATTTCCTTGTGTTCCGTAAAGTCTGAGATTACTGTTTCTGAAGTCTTAGCACCTGTGTATTATAGGTTGAGCCTAAAATTAGGCAATATGTCTCTTCTTTGCTTAATGAGAGGCTAGTCTAGGGCAAAATGCTGAAAACAGCTGGATGTAATCCAGCACGCCTGTTGTCCTGCCTGTGTCTCATCGTGTAGTGACACACAGGGAATTGCTGCCTCAGGTGGTATCATCTCCACAGAAGAAAATCAAAGGCTAGAACTGACACCTGTCAAGTGTAGCATAAATTTTGCACCATGTTTTATGTGATAGGAAATAGATAGTGATAGGAAAATGTGTGTAAAAAAAAGGAGGAGATATTTAGATTAGATGTTAGGAAGAAATTATTTGCTCAGAAGGTAGTAAGACACTAAAAAGGTTGCCCAGAGAAGTTGTGGATGCCCTGTCCCTGGAAGCGTGCAAGACCAGGTTGGATGGGGCTCTAGGTAACCTGATCTAGTGGATGCCATGGTGGGAGGTTTAAAGTAGATGGTCTTTTCGGTCCATTCCAACCCCAGTCGTTCTCTGATTCTGTGATAACTGAACAATCCCATGCTGACGTAAAGAGATGGGGTTGTAGACCTATCTCACAGTGTGAAAGTCAGATTCTCTTATGAACAATTCTCCTCGGTGTACATGGTTGATATGTGGCTTTTGTGAGTTACTGTAATGAAATAAAAAGACAAATGTACAGATCAGCTGCTCTCAACAATGGTTTCTGGGGTAAAATTAACTCATCATTGGCAACAACCTACCTGAGAGAGAAGTAGGTTTTTTCCTGGCATATTCACAGAATTCTAATTGGTTGTTGGGGCTTGAATTACAGAATTTTTGAATACTTCAAATTATGCAAGATGAATCCCTGCCTTGCTTTAGAAGCTGCATTGATGCAGTTCAAGAAGTTGACTGAGAGCTCCTTGAAAAGATATGGGCCAAGTGTCTTTTCATGGGAAGAATATAAAGGCTATGTCAATCCCAAAGACTAATTGCAAGTTAGCTCCCTACTCAGATCATGTCCAGAGAAGATCAGAAAAGCTGGTGAAATAAGCCTTCTGTGAAATGCAACAATTGATTCTAACAATCACATCTTCTTAATGTGATTCTAAAGGGCCACAGACTGGTTTAAATTTCACTCTTGAATACTGGCCACAGACATTTGAGGATTACAAAGTCCATGAATATTCACATCCAGAGATGGAGCCAGATCTTTGGCTGATGCAAAGGAATGGAGTACTATGTAAATGAAGACAAATATTAAGTTCACTCTGTCTTGTGTATTTGCCTCTTCATCATTTCTTAACTAGTCTCATTCTGTCAAAATACCCCATTTCTCGAATTCCACATCAAATGAGTTTAACTTTGGATTTCATGTGAGCTCTAACCAGTTAGAGCTCTAAATTTTTATCACCTGTAAATAGGAAATTTCTTCTCTGATGCTATTATTATAGGTTTCCTAGACAAATCCACAAATTCATAAACAGATTTTAGCCTAATAAGAAAATCAGTTAAAAGCCACAAACCTTTATTTTAAAACTTGTGGCATATATTAGTTGGCAATCACTGTACATTTCTTCTTGCAAAATAAAATTTTTGAGACTATTAAACTAAGAGAGAAAATAATATCATTTGGAGGAGCTCCCTATGCCTTACAAGAGTCTAAGGAAGTTTCTCTGTCGCCAGTGCTCAGGGCCTCTTTCATTCTCACTCTGAACACAGCAATGTCATCTCTCTTAATTAAAAACCCCATGATTTTTGCAAGTTTGAATGTCTAGTCAGAGCCTCACTAAGAAAAGTGGTGGATTTGCAGTTACCTGAGCTAGTTAGCAGCTCTGTACTCCCAGTTGCAGAGGGCAGCTCAGGCAGGTGTCACAATTGGCGACTGAGAAGAAAAGCACCTTCCTTGTCTTTTCTCTTCTGCCCTGGAATCGAATGCTACTCCAAATGGAATGGATTCTCTACTGTCTCCCTTAGTTGAATATCATACTTCTGTCAAGAATAAACGTGTGAAGATTCTTCAAGAGCATGAATACTCTTGCTTCTGCCTTTAGAATATAGGTGCACTCCATAAACAGTGTTTAAAATTGTGCTTTAATATTTGTGTAATAATTGTGTTTAAAAACACTTATAAACTGTTTGAAATGATGCCCAGAAGGTTACTCTTCCTAAATATACTGATTCTTGCACTTTAGATTTTGCAAGGTTTATGCTTATTGCATATCTCATGTTTATTCTTGCATTTTACATATCTCTGAAATAATTTTAAAAAAAACCTAAGGGTTGTTCATTTTGTTGGGTTTTTTTCCTTCTTTTTATAAAGGCCTGTTAAAGCTTTCTTTGTAGAGTTTATTAGGACAAAAATGTGTGCATTTAAAGTGTCCTTAAATTCATTGATTTGATTCATCCTCAGAACTAATGAAGTTTGCATCTGTCTGATCAATGACATCATGATACATTTGATCACCAACAGCAAAATTGGCAGTAAAAGCCATTCTGTAGCCAGGAAAACCAGTTTTAGTCGTGAATAACCCTTTGTCCTTGGGTGATGTGTGGTAGCTGAGAGTGCCTGGAAGGGTGGCATTGTCCAGAGACTGACAGCCTGTTCCACACCTGGGGCCAGGGTGCGGGGTGAGGCTGGAAGGCTTAAAACTGCACTGTCTGCTGCACAATCCCTCCTCCACAGGGCACCTCATAGAGTCTGAGACCAGAGTTAGCCATCACCCCCACCAGTGGGCTGAGGAATGCCCCAGTAAAGTCCTTTGCTAAGACCCATGGAGACATTTTGCCTCTGGAGGAGTAGAGGAGATGCCCCTCTGCTGAGCAGTTGCTCTGCCCATGTGGCAGCCTTGAGGAGAATCAGGCAGCTGCCCCAGCCAGCAAAGTGGAAGAGCCAGCTGGTGATCTGGACTTCTCCCTGTCTGTGATCTCAGAGCAAGTGATGTATTTTGTTACAGGTATAAAATATCTGGGCCCAAATCCGTCCTTCTTGCACTGTGGTGATTGCATCATTATTGCCAATTACACTTTGCAGTTACTCATGGATTTTCATCTCATTGTTTTATGAACTGCAACTAATTAATCCTCTCATTCCTCTCAGCTCAACAGACGCTATTGAGAATCATCTGCATTTTTGTTTCAGATGAGAAACCACAGCAGAGATTTCAGGAGGCTTGTCAGTGTAATTAGAGGAGTCAAGGTGGTGGAAATTGGTCTCCCATCACTTGGAATCTGGGCACAGCTCTGGCTACGCATCTGTTATTTGGAGGAGTCACACCGTAAAATTAATAGCTGTGAGATGAAATGAGGATGAGTCTTGTTGTCTTTTGTTTGATGTGTCTCAATTTCTGAAGAGGGTCAGGGCCAACCTATTCCATTGACAGCGAGACACTGGCAGACACTGTCTGCCAGTCAGTTGTTGAGATTTAGTTCAGAGAGACTGGCAGAAGTCATCCTGAGTGGTGAAACATTTTCCTTTTCAATTATCTTATTTCTCTGCTTCCTATCAGGCTTCATGCTAAGACAAGGCTTCTGCTGAATGCTGATTACCTGCTGCTCGAGGAAAACGATATTTTTTTCTACAGGCAATTTTTCCAGTTCTACATGCATGAACACAGCTTCTCCATGGACTGTGGTCACAGTCAGTGTACTGTCTAATGTGCAGAGGTGTACAACAGAAATGACTATTCTGATTTTAAATACTAGCTAAGTCCATAGCTTGAAAATACTTTGCTTTTCATTCACTGTCCAATCCACAACTGCCCCATTGCAAATAACCACATTTATCTTCTAAACATCTTTCTGTATCAGGCCAACCCTAAAGAGCCTTGATCCCAGGGGACAAAGTTCCTTCAGTGTGACCCAGCTGCAGCCCCAGTAGAGAGGCAGGGCCAGAGAGCTGAAGGACCCGAGTGCTGCCTGACCAGCAGATCAAACAAACAGCACTCCCACCTAAACACAATTTGAGCAGCCCAACAAAAGCAGCTTGTTAAACAAACCTTAAGGTAGGGTGATTTGTTAGAAAGATCACTATTAGGTCCTTCTTATTTTTAACTCTTGTCCCTGCCCAGTTCAGCCGAAAGGGAGTTGATTTTGTTGTGCTTGTCTCAATCAGCTCCCGACTTAGACCATGTCCTGAGAAGCTCAGCAAAGCTGGTGAAGGGTCTGGAGCACAAGTCTTATGAGGGGCAGCTGAGGGAGCTGGGGTTATTTCACCTGGAGAAAAGGACACTCAGGGGAAACCTTATTGCTCTCTACAAGTACCTGAAAGGAGGCTGTAGTGAGGCGGGGGTTGATCTATTCTCTCAGATAATGAGTTACAGGATGAGAGAAAATGGCCTCAAATAGCGCAGGAGAGGATTAGATTGGGTATTAGGAAAAAATTATTCACTGAAAGGGTGATCAAGCACTGAAATAGGCTACTGAAAGAAGTAGTGGAGTCACCATCCCTGGAGCCATTTAAAAGACATGCACATGTGGCATTTGGGGACATGGTTTAGGGGTGGACTTGGCAGTGCTGAATTAATGGTTGGGCTCAATGACCTTAAAGTTCTTTTCTAACCTGATTCCATGATTCTCTCTATCACGCTCTTGCAGCACACGTTGCACTGGCAGATTGGTCCAAATGCATTCACTGGTGCCAGCTTTCTTGTATCGGTATTCATTGGATTGAGCTGAAAAAGTTAAAACCAGAACTGAGATAAAGGAAAGCAGTTCTTACTGTACAGACTGTACTGCCTGACACAGGATAGACTCATTATGGTGTATATTATGAAACTGATGTTTCCTTTTGTTGTAACATTGTGTATCTTCTAAATGTTTCCATTGTGATCAAAACTGCCACCTCATTTTAAAAAGCTGTGTAGGCTATGGTGTGTGTGGGTGGTGACAGCTTTTTAGAAAGGTGATGCAAAACATAGAGGGATCTAAACTGCACCAACACTAAAAACTTCAACAAGACTGAAAAAAGGAAAACCATTTTAGTTGTGTACTCACAATTTACATAGTCTTAAAAAGAAGAAAAACATGCTTTCCCCCAGGAAATCCTCTTGGAAATACAATTCACTATTCAGGGTTTGTTAGAGATGTGAAGACAATGTCTTTTTTTCAGCATGGATAGAGAATTCAAAACCTCCATTCTGTTAGGTGGGCTGTCGTGTACAAAGGAGGAATACGTGAGATCTGCAAGGAGATCAACAGGAATTTTGTCTTGGCAAGGACAGCAGACTTTGTCCTAGCTGAGTACAAAACCCCTCTGCCCTCATCATCTGCTGCAAAAGCTAGATTCAATCCTTCTATTTGTTGCCTGACCATTTACCTTCCCTTGTCCTCCTAAAGGAGAAGAGTAACAGTATGGAAAGGAAAAAAGAAATTAGGGATGAAATCTTAAGCATTTTCTGAAAAGACAATTTCATAAAAAGTTGTGTACATAATGTCGCCAAAGAAGAAAACTTAATTTTTAAACTTTTAATGTTTTTTCAGAAGTTAGAAAACTTCTCATGTGATTTTTTGTTTTTCAGTTTTACAAAGGAATGCTGCATAAATGAACCCTGGAGATATTTTCTTCTGTGTTCAGAAAGCACAACCCATGAGCCTGATGCCAGAGAGGAACTGTGGTAACTCCATACACAGTATGGCCTGCATGATGCAGGGCTGAAAATTCTCCAGTTATCTCTGCAGCGTGGGAGTGTATTCACACCAGGTGGGCTCTTGTTCTAAGTAGGGCAGCTGAAACCCAGCTGCTCTGAAAAGCCATTTTTTGCTCACATCAGTCTTTGAGGAAGCTGGTGGGCTCCCTCTGCCACTGCAGGGTGCCTTGGGCCTTATTGAAAAGAAAAGAACAGGTAAGAGGGGAAGCAAAGATTGTTAAGGGATTCAATTCTTTGCTTCAATCTTCACAAAAATTTAAGACAATAGGATAATTATAATAAAGTAGTTACAGAAGGGAGAGAAGTTCACAAGAGGCTAAAGAGCAGACTCAAGTATATTTAGCTAATGGAGATGTGCTACAATTCCTTGGCAAAGCAACATTAAAAAGCATTTTATAAGGGAATTTAGAGAAGCAGCCAATGTAGTCTGTAAAACACTAGTACTTATCTCCACTTATGGAGATTTAATGTAGGACAAGGAAGGTCTTGGAAGACTGGAAAAGAATCAACATGATGCATTTTTAAAAGGCAGATGGTCCATAACTTTCTATTTTCTTTTTTGTGCCCCTGAACTTTGATAACTGCAAAGATTCTGCTCAAGTAATTAATTTTGATTTGCAAGATTATAAAATGGGTTTATTAAGAACAGAGCATAATAGTCTAATTTCCTGACAAGCTGTCGGGCCTGGTGAATTAGAAAAATGTGGCTGATGAACCATAACCTAAGTTAGTGGAATTTTTGGCAGTGTCCTCTGGATGTTCTCAAAAGAGGCATTCTTAAAAGCAGGCAACACATATTAAGGAGGTGACCACCAAAACTTACAATCACTGTATGAAACAATACAGCTTCCAAAGAGAAACTGTGAATTTTTAGTTAGTCTGGGAAGGTATTTCAAATATGGAAAGATCTGACAGAATATTTTGACCTTTTGAGTGTATCGGGGCTGTATAAGCATTACAGGTGACAAGGTGTTGGGAAAGCTATTGGCCCTGCATTGAGTTTGTGATTACGCTGAACTCTGAAAAAAAAAGTACATTGGTATCATGCCATCTGCAGGAGAGGTTAACTGTAACTTTCCCAGTTAAATTGTCTCATTATCTTTATAAAATATGTTCATTACAGTTTTAAAATATCACAGTTGAATCCAGAGGCCACTGATTAATTTCTATGGTAAAACTTCTATTTCCCCCCCATCCTGCCCAAGGAAGAAACAGATTCTTTCATATCCTCTAAAATTTAATGCATCCAAGGGTCAGTGGCCATGAATATAATTTCCAGTCCAGGACATTTGCATAACAATCCATCTCAACTGAGTTTTGATCTAATTGCTTTTGCCTAATTATGCTTTTCCCTTATGGTTAATGATTCCTTATAGCATGGCTTTAATGGACTGCTCTTCAAATGAAGATCTTTTTCTTATGGGTTTCTGCTGTGTTTTTTAAAAATCCAATCACTTTACTTTTATATATATTTTTTACTTCATGAAAACAGCCTTTCTACCTCTGTAGCATTCTGTTGGGTAGTTTGAAACAGCTTATAGCTCGATACTTAACATAAAAATGTAAGAGGATGTGGCAAGTTAGCCCTGGTTGGATGCCAGGTACCCACAAAAGCCATTCTATCACTCACCTCCTCAGCTGGACAGGGGAGAGAAAGTGTAATGAAAGGCTCATGGGAGGAGATAAGGACAGGGAGAGATAACTCAGCAGTTACTGCCACAGGACGCAGACTCGTTTGGGGAAATTGACATAATTTATTATCAATCAAACCAGAGTATGATAATGAGAAATAAAACCAAATCTTAAAACACCTTTTCATCATCCCTCTCTCCTTCTCAGGCTTAACTTCACTCTTGATTTTTAGCTCTCCTCCAGCGGCACAAGGGGAACAGGGAATGGGGGCTACATTCAGGTTGTCTTTGCCACTCCACCCTCCTCAGGGGGAGACTCCTCACACTCTTCTGCTCCAGCCTGAGACTCCTCCCATGGGGCACAATTTTCTGTAAACTTCTACAGTGTGAGAAGTCCTGCAGTCCTTCATTAACTGCTTCAGCGTGGATCCCTTCCACAGAGTGCAGTATTTCAGGAACAGACTGCTCTGTGAGTGGATCCCTCATGGAGTCACAAGTCCTGCCAGCAATCCTACTCCAGCCTGGGCACTTCTCTCCATGGGTCCCCAGCTCCTGCCAAGAGCCTGCTCCAGCATGGCTTTCCCACGGGGTCACATTCTCCTCAGGGCATCCATCTGCTCTGGCATGGGTCTCTTCCATGGGCTGCAGGTGGATCTCTGCATCCCTGTAATCCTCCATGGGCTGCAGGTGGATCTCTGCATCCCTGTGATCCTCCATGGGCTGCAGAGACACAGCTGCCTTGCCATGGGCTGCACCACAGGCTGCAGGGGAATCTCAGTTCAGGTGCCTGGAGCACCTCCTCCTCCTTCTTCTGCAAGGACCCTGGTGTCTGCAGAGCTGGTGCTCTCATATATTCTCACTCCTTTCTCTAGCTGAAATTGCAGGTTTTTTCCTCCTCTTCCTAACTCCCCTGTTTCCTAGGAGACACCATCTACCTGCTACCACCACTGCTGGTGGGCTCAGTCTTTTCCAACACTGGGTTGGTTTTGGAGCCAATTGGCACCGACAACCAACCTTGGAAAAGGGGAAAGCTTCTAGCTGTGTCTCACAGAATCCACTCCTGTAGCCTCCCTCACTACCAAAACCTGGCCATGCAAAACCAATGCACAGGCCTGCTTGTTGAAGAGCAGATATTCACATTGGAGATGAAAATGAGGTGCGGTGCAAGTGGGATAATAATCTCCCAGAATGCATCCCCAATAATTGTAATTCTCAGTGAAATAAAATTGCTCATTTTTCCTGGAGCTGAGGACTAGAAAATTATGATGGCTTTAGGTCCAAAGCAGTTCACTGGTTGGTTTACCTGGAAATAAAATATCAGAAAGCTTCCAGCTTCAGCAGTTCATTACCCCGCCAAGAACATTGGCAGGAAAGAAGGTGAAGTACGATAGATGTCTGGAAAACACTTTTTTGCTGGTAACCTGCCTGACTTTTAACCTTGAAGTTAATCAAAGCTGATAGTATTTCATAAGGTACTTTGGTTTATGAAATATACAACTGTAGAATATCTAATTGGAATTCTTCAAATCAGTGGCAACTGCCAAAGAACATAAAAAAAATCTTTTCATCTCCATTTGATTTGTTGCACTGTGCCTTTGTCTGAGACTTCTGATATTACAAGGTGAAACGAATATTCAGTGCATCTTAAAGCCCCATCGCGCTTTTGCAGGAGTGAGAAATTCTAAGGAGTCAGACTCTACTGGAAGAATAGTAAGCAGACACAGTACATAGATACTTCTAAAATTCTAAGAATCAGGTGTAAAGCAAGCCTTTCATGGGCAAGAGAGTTATCAAACTAAATATAGGTACATTCTTTTCCTTTACCACGTCCCATATAAATTTTAGAGAATTTTTAGAAGATGGATGGCTGGGTTCTGCTTCCATACCAGAACTTTTAATGCGAGAACAGCATGGTCTACCACAGTACCACAGTGCCTGAAGTAAGGAAATAGGAGGCAGTAAATGCTATAGGGCAAGGCTTTTATATTTGCTGCCCCTGGATTAACAAAGTCAAAACATCTGAGTGCTGAAGAGGAAAGAAGTTGTCCAGGTTGATTTAAGGCTGTTTATTTTATGAGAGAAGAGATTTTACTAAGCTGTCCTGAAACTCTCCTACAGTGAGGTTGAGTGACTTAGCAGAAACACATTTGAGGAAAAAAAGGCAACTCTTTGCCTGAATCTTTCCGAACTAATCAGAGTGCTTGCAAGTGAGCTGGAAGATTCCAGCAAGAGCTGGAAGATTGGCTATAAAGGATTTTATTTTATTTATAGCAAGCTGAAAAAGACAAGAAAAGTGCAACCATCTCTCTTCTCCCTCCCTTTCACCTCAGATTTTTTATGAGGCCGAAGGGTCAGACCAAGGCCAGTTTGGCACAAAAAAATTTTTCCAAACTCCATTTTTTCTGGTTTAGCTAATAGATTAAAAAAGATGGTGTTGTTTTGTGTGACAGCTTATTTTCCTCCTGTTTTTTCCCTTTGCCCTTTTTTGTCATCAGATTCCATAAGAGATAAAAAAGCCCACTAAACTACTTCTCAAGATCTATTCTGCATAACAGATTCTGCATGTTAGCTTAGGTATAAAATGAAACCTTGAGTATACAGGTGGAATATTTGTCAAGCTTACACAAACTCTCTTTTGCTTTAATGAATGGCACTTTCCAGTTTTAACATGTGATTATTCCATCATGTGACTATAATGTGCATGGCCAGAGACACCCAATGATTTCAGTCTTTACCATTTCCTCACAGACTTTCTTCCCTTTTCTTGTTAGATTGCAGGTAGCAACTTCCCAGACTGTCTCCCATGATTCTTTGATGCCTGGGCTGCTATTTTTACCCCAGAATAAATATATTCCTGATTTGAAATAACAGACCCCTTGCCTTAATGGCAACAAATGTCTGTTTGTAAATCAGGTCAAATTACTTCTGTCAGCTGTATGTGTACAGCTCTTTCACTTCTCAGTATTTTGACATATAAATTCTACACAAATTGCCTCAATTTAAACATTCTTCAGTGGATATTGGTAGCATAAAAGTTGGACTACGGTCTCAACCCTGAGAAGATTTCAAAGCTAATTCATTAATAACTTTAAAATCTACCTAGACACAAGGACAAACCTGCAGGAAGTTATACATTCACAGGCAAGTGTTGTGATGGAGTACATGTGCCTGGGAGCAAGGGACAGACTCTGATTTTACTGCCACAGCATTTATCATGCTGTGTATTGTACAGAGAGGCACTGAGTTCTGAGAGTTGTAGCAAAACACTGCTCTCCCTTCATCACTTGTCAGTGTTGTCGGTCATTTACACTGAAGAGAAAAAAGGTCTTTTTTATTATTCTCTTTAAAACTTGGAATTACTCAAAAATATTGAAAATAATTTTTAGGACAGAGCCTGCTGGGGAACTGCTTGGGAAACATCATTCTGTAAAAAAGTACAAGGCTTCATAGAGGCTCTGGAATATGATTCCATAGTAATATAAAATAAACTGTCCATATTTGCAAAATTGAGTATTTAGGACTGATTTTCCCAGTGTCCTGTAGACTATGAACACAGTAGCACATTTTGAGCAGAGCAACAAATTAATAAATATTTAAGTCTGAAGTTTGATTTTGGAGGCAGGGACAACAGCTATTATAACACCAATTTCTCTGAGGGTCTTGCAGGCTTTTCTAGGCTGCCGGAAATGAGCAAGGAGAGGAAGGGCTGCTGGCATATAAGTGAGATGTTGGTATCTGAAACAGGGTGGGGGTGTCCTTTCACCAAACAGGAATCCAACATCTCAGTCAGCCTTTTGGACACTCAATGCATCAAAAAAGTAGAGCAATAAGGTATTTTCCTTGTACTACTAGTACCAGTACCTGTAGTACAGGTTCTGATGCCATGAATGCTGTCAGGTTTCACTGTGCTGTTCTGAGATGTTACTCTTCCTACCTCGAAGAAATTCTTAGTATATGTGTGGAGAAGGTGCACTGAAATCTGTTCCAGGAGGAAAGAAGTCAGTGATTATGGTTAGCACTTTTTCTGTCTCAGCAGAAGAAATATACAATGCCCTTTTGTCTTAAATATCTGGCTGCATCTCCTAGTATATACTAAAAATTCGACCCAATCTGGCCACTTTGCCTGGGGAATATTTAGGCAACTGTAGTTGTATTAATCTCCCAAGTGTTTCTTTCCTTCTAGTTTTACATTCAAATGATGCTACTTTTGCAGACAACATTGTCAGGAAGAGAAGAATACCACTTAAGAATGACACTCCTGTTTACTATTTTGGGGCAGTGAACATGAGAAAATTGCATCTCTGCGGGCATGGTTCACCTGCCTGAAGCTTGAGGTGTGAGCAGTCAGCAGTGAACTCCAGCTGACTGCATGCACTGTTCTGCTGAGGATGGAAGGAGGATGGAAACCTGCGTACCAACTCTACAAAGTGATGTTTTCTCAAAGAAAAAAAATCTGAGCAGTGAAACCCTGATCCCAGCCCAGGTGCATAGTGTAGTAATAATACAATAAATAGGAAAACAATATAGAAGCCCTAGAGCTGGGAAAGATGAGATTTTTTGCATGTATGCATAGATATATTTCTGAGAAAGAAAATGCACGTGGGTGCTCAGATACCTGAAAGCACGATGGAAATGCTTTTCTGTCTCCTGGACTTATATTCACTATTGGCTCTATGCATCTACATGTGAAATATCAAGTCAGAATATTTTAATTCCAGCATTTTTAAAGTGAAATTAATTTACTCATTCAGAGCACCAGGGAGGAGAAGAGAAAGCATGAGTGAGAGAAGGTACACAGGATGGAGGTGTTGTGTGGTCCCCACCTTCGTGTGAAGTATCTTTCATGTGATGCTGAATTTGATGCTCTGCAGTTAAAGAGTGGATGAAGTATTTTAGATCTGTGTGCAACCACTATGTGGGACACAGCTGCTTCATGGCTTTGTCACTGTATTATACTAGGAAGCCAATTCTTAAGACGTGTTGGTGTTAATAATCATGCTTGCCAGAATTAACACACTGTGACTAAGCCTCCAACTGAACTCCTAGAGCAAGCACCCATGCATGTAATGACTTCCTCCACTGTCACTCATCCTGAAATACAGAGTCTATCCCACCATCAATCAGCTGGAAGCTAGCAGAGATGATAGGCTGAGATGCTTTCTTTAAACTGGCAGAGACAAAACTGCAGTCTTTGTTTCAGCTAAAGCTGATTGACCAAATAATTCTTTGCTGCCAACCAAAAGTGTTAATCTGTGCAGAAGCACGCTTCAGGCAAGTCAAGTTAGTCCTGTCAGAATGCCCCAGAGTTGCTACTGTAGTTACACAGAGCTCCTCCTGGCCTATACTTGACCGACAGAAAGTCTTTTTCCTCTGAGAGATGTTACGCTATCTTAGGCAGTGAACTGCCTGGCACATTCATCATATATATATAGTGACTGATTCAGAAAGAGGGCAGGGCAGAAGAATGCCTTACTTCATTTTACTACATGAAATGCAGATCAGAAAAAATAGTGGGTTTTTATTTCCACACCAGTGTGTGCTCTCTTCCACAGTTTCACTGAAAATGTTACTTACAAAAGTCAACACTCTAGTACATTTTCCTATCTCCATCCTTCAGAATTTAATTCCACCTTGAATATGACAAAAGTTTTAAAAAACTAGCAAGTCTCAAGTTCCCAAAACTCTATCAAGAATACCAGAGCACAGTAGGGAAGTATTTCCACTGATCAAAGTAATTGGAAATAAAACGTGTGATTAGAATCATACCTAAAAGGCCTGATAATACCAAGAAAATCCTCCAGTAGAGATGTGATTAAAGACAAGACAGAAAAATCAAGAGACACAATTTTTGCTACTGAAGTTTAAAGATTAGATGGAATCTAATTAGTCTGTCATGAAATAAAAGGTGATGAATTACATATTCTGCCTAATTGTTGTGTTAGAAACAATTACAAGTCAGGAGGGATGCTCTCAGCTTTTTCCTGCAACAGTGATAACCTTTTTCATTAGCAATAACAAAACCTAACTAGTCTCTTTGGTAATCATAACTTGTTTTGCAACGTTGTCAAAGTATTCTTGGCACATGTTTCAATATTCTATTAATGTGTTGACCTTTCTCTTCAAAGAATTTTAAATCTTATTTTTTATTCTCAGCTACAGCAATATCTTTTAGAATATACAGTATTTGCAAGGTGTTTGACAAGGGATGAACCTTTTGTTCTGTGCTTGCTTGGTCTTCACCTAAGATGAGGGGGATCCAACTGCTACAGGAATACAGATCTGTAATAATAATAGATTCTTTGTTCTCTCTGGTGTTATGAAGATTCATGGCAGATCCTTTTAAACTGAAGCCGTGTTACTGGAGTTGAGTGTCTGGGCTCAGTTCCAGCAGCTTAGACTCTAACTCCCTGCTAATGCTGCTCAGCAGATAAAGCTGGTTATTACTGTGCTCTGTTCTAGTGACTGCCACCAGATTAAATACTCGGGAGAAACTCAGTAGCATCCTGACAGCTTTGCTGACCTGGGAGGCTGCAGGCTGGTGGAAACCTGCTCTGCCTGGAGACTGCCCCACGAGCAGCTCTAAGCTGTAATGCCAGTGCTTGTGACACCCTGGTGTTGAGCCTGAGCTGCTAACTCCAGGCCAGGTTTATAATCTCAAGCTGTGCCATGCTATGCTATCACCACAGGGTTGCTCATCCTAGAAAAAAGATGGTTAAGGAGGGCAGCCAGCACTGATCTAGGGAAGGATTATAGTGAAGACAAGGCTCTTCTTGGAAGTACACAGTGAAAGGACAAAGATCAATGAACACACAATGCAGCAAGGAACAAGAGTAATTCCTGGTGGATGTAAGGAAGAAAATTATGCCCTGTGAAAGAGGCTCAGCACTGAAAGATGTTGAGCAGAAGGTCCCTGGAATCTCTGCCCTTGGAAACATTCAACGCTGGACTGGATGAGGTTTGAGCTCACAACCTACTCACAACTTAGAAATTGGTCCTGTTTGAAAGAAGTTTGGGCTCCAGGACCTCAGATATCCCTATCTCAAGAGTTCAGTGGGAATGGGGCATGTCCTACACATCTCTCCCTCTGTCTCCCTCTGACAAACTGATTTCTACATAAAAATATGTTTTCCAGCATAGCAGGATTTAATTTAGGGATTGTTTTGTAACGGTAACTTCTTGTTGGTTGTTACAGTATGAATGCAAAATACCACTTTAATCCTCAGGAAAACAATTTTGTAAGGAAAAATGTTCTTGACCCTCCTGTCATGCCACAGAATTTCCACTGAACTGAAAAATAGTCTGTCTTTGCTTGCTACCTGTAACCTGAGCTAACAGAAGCATGTCCAGTGCTCTGGTTCCTCAACCTCAAGCTAGTGTGGTAGCACAGACAGTTTATTGCAGAGCTCAGACCACCCTTCCAGCATACCAATGTACACATCCTGGCCTTCTGCTCTGGCTTGGGAGCAGAGGAAGTATCCACATGCAGGAAGAAGACTGTCATTCCTCCATTTGTGTTACGTAAAGCTTGTGGTGAGCTCAGATTCCCTCTTCACACTTGAGATGCGCACTGACATCAAGTCAGAGCAGGAAGACACTTCTAACTTCACTTCAGCCATCACCCCAAGTCTTGTCTGCTGGTGCATCCCCTCTCCCAGCCTCCCCTTTTCAGGCTGCACTGTGATCTGAGATCTCTAACTAGAGAAAAAGAGAAAACCTAGAGAACTTAATTGAGGCAAAAAGCACTGGGACTGCAGGGAGTCACTCTACTCCCTTGACAAAGGGTAAGCTCTTCAATGCAACTCAGATGCAACCCCTGACCTAAGTACTATGTTATTGACATTGTTCAGAAGATGATATTTTGAAAAAAACCTATCTATCTATCTATCTATCTATCTATCTATCTATCTATCTATCTATCTATCTATCTATCTATCTATCTATCTATCTATCTATCTATCTATCTATCTTACACAGCTTTTCCAGTCTGTTTCCACTTCTCTATCTCTAAGGCATTTCCTAAGACAGAGGATTATATCGTAGATTTATATAAAACTTTCGCAGCTCTTGATGGACTCTTCTTCCATGAATTTGTCCAGTCCCTAAGGGACACTGCATCAGCAGAAGCAACATGTTGTAGTAGAGAATCCTGTAGGAAGAAATAATTTCCTTTGCTTTGTTTTAAATCTGTTATCTAATAAAATGAGCTTCTGTGGTAAACTCATATTTCAAAGAATTGACCGGGTTGTAAACCCCCTTCTGTGTCTCCCATGCAGGGAGAGGTTTTGATTTTCCTAAATGAGTCGCTGACTTATTTAGGAAGGACAGCCCTAAGTTCCTTATTAAAACCACAAAACCACTTAATCTTTTCAGGACTCTCATATCAGCAGTTCCATGGCAGAGTTTCATGCAATGCATTTTCTTAACATGCTGAGATTTTCACTGTTTCTTATTAGTCCACAGTGGTTTCTGAGATGAGCAGAACAATTATACCAGTCCCAAAACACTTATACAGATGAGAAATACTTGAATTCAGCAACATTTGACTGATAGTCTGAATTGAATTTCTATTAACCGAAGATGGTATAAATTCTTTACATGTTCCATTGTTTCAACAAAAGAGGCATCAAAATGGAGATTATTTTTTTCTTTTAATTTTGACTCTCTCTAGCTCAAGAATGACTATCTTCTAGGAAAAGTGCCAGAGAAATAATTCCATATTTTTTTTTCAACTTTCATGCCACAGCAGGAAAAGATCCTTGTACATATCCTCTTATACAAGAAGTGCAGTTCTTGGTTCTCCAGAGATGAATGCCTGCTCTAACAGACTGAAATTACTACCATAACTCTTTAAAAATTCCACTGAGCTTTTCAGGACATGGGATCATGAAACAAATACTTGTTTTCTTGTCCTTGTAGGGCTGCAATTCATTCATGAATCAAGAATCAGTGTGGATCTACTTCCTTGCCAAAGGGTAAGTTCTTCAGTGCAACTCAGATGCAACTCCTGACCTGAGTACCATGTTATTGACAGTGAATGTGGAGACAACTTATGGCTGGCTATTATGAGAACAATGCTTGTACACACTGTTTTCCTCCTGACTTTCAAGCTTAATAAGAATGCTCACATTATAACTCATCTCAGAGAAGTAATTATGTGTAATTGCACAATTACCCGTTACAGCTGTTTGACTTACTGGCACTTAAATTAATTAAACTAATGTGATGCACAGCCACAAGTTAATTTAAAACAAGGAAACCTTAGAATGATCCCCCTTGAGGGTGTCTATGCAGGCATTGATACTGCGATTGAACAAAAAGTGAAATATGGATCCTACATCTTTTCTTGTACCTAGAGCTTCTACATAGTTTACTTTTTACTGATGATGAGACACAGAATTAAATCATAAACTCTGTAATAATCCTAATCAAAACAAAACACAAGGCTCTGAAATGAAAATAATCTCTTGCTCAAGAATACTTGTCACACTCCAAGTAGTAGGAAATAAAATTTCTTGGAGGCAAATGATCATACATTTGTTTACCACAAATATTTCTCAGTGGTGGCCAAAGCTCAGTACCTGCTGGCATATTTTATTTTCCTCTAGCTCAAAATTCAGTGTTTGAGTCTTGTGTTCAGTCAACTATTCTGATATGCAAATGACTTTAATGGATTGACTTTTTCCTCCTACAGTGAACTTCCAAATAATACAAAAAGGCATAAGATTCAGATATGAACTTCAATAAAGAAAACAGAAGGATTAACATAATGAATAGCAGACAGAATTCTGTCTTTAAATCTACAGGGTCTGATTACTGTGAGGCATTTTACTTGTAATAGGGAAAAGAAGAGAAGTTTGTGTCTGCTCTGCACTCTGAAAATCTGAAAGCAGTTCCTGCAGGGAACAATGTTCGAAGCCTAAACACTTTTCTAGGAAGGGGAAAGTTTTCTGAGTTCCTACAGACTTCTCCCCTCTGAAGCTGAGTCTGGAATAGGTTGTCGCTTTGTACATTGAGGAAACAGCTTGCCTGGGCAGAAGACTCTCCTTTTGAGAAAAATGCAAGAGAAACAGAAGCAAACAGAAGCACTTTATGTCCTCAGGGGAGAAACTCTATGACCCCTAGCAAGATTTTCCACTCTTGACAAGCAGCAGCTCAAACAGTTCACTTAGCAAGTAAGAAAAGATAGAGATGTCCTTGAGACAGAAGCTGCTTGTGCAAACTGAGAGCTGTTTGGAGAAGATGCCAGCCACAAAAAGTAAGAGGCACCTACTATTTTATGATTATTATATATTATTTCATATTAATTTATGCTTTTTTATATCTTAAAACATATTTCATGGGATTAGCTGATAACCACAAGAGGGTCTATTAATCTAATAAGGTATTGCAGTGTGTAATACTGCCTGCAGTGCTTTTCTCCTGAGGTTCACCTGTTCTCCAAATTTTCTTTCACTCTCCTGAGGAGTAATTTAAGGCATTCTGCTACACTTATGGGCCTCAGATGACCAGAAGGTGTTAATGCTTCTTTTGGTGACGCAAACCAAATATTTAATCGAGTGCTTCAGTTTGCTGTTTAACAGGAGACATTGTAATGTGCATGTCAATGTCTTTTGTCAGTTACCTGGCTAATGCTCTATAAATGAGATTTTTTTTTTGTTAGCCATGTGCTGATAGTGAAATCAGTGGGTTTTTTCAGTGTAGTTGAAAAATTATCAGAAGTAGTTCTGAAAGCATCACAGTTTAAGACTGACAAGATAGCAAAATGAGGCAGGACTCCTGAGCTCTGAAAAAGAGATCATCAGCAAATGAGAATAGCAAAATCATTCTACTCTTGTTCAGCAAAATAAACTGGAGGAACAAGAATCAAAGTGTTTCAATGAAGTTGCATGAGTCAATTTTTTTTTTATAATGAGGGATTTAGATGTTACATGTGCTCTATAAGAGTTGTCCTTTGTAGACTATGAACAGAGAGATAATAATTAATATATATATAATTGTTACTCTGAGTTTCCACCAATGACACGGTTTGGTAAGTTAACCAGAAATTTAATTTTTACTTACCAATAACATAGAGGCTCCTTTTGCACTGAGCAGAGAAGATTGTTCTAGTTTAGTGCATGAAAAACAAACAAACAAACAAACAAAAACATCAACAGATCAGTATTTTTTTTCTCAGATCCAGGTTTTTCCATTGTCAAAATAATTGAATTGACTAGATGTCTCTGTAAAATTCTAAAAATTGTAAATAAACTACTATGCATGCTTGGATTCAAATATCTTGAAGTGGATTTCAGATAACATCATAAAGGTTGTTGGTTTGTTTTTTTTTCAAATATTACAGCTGGGTTTCAGTGGGATGTTTATCAATGGCAACTCCTACTTGAAAAACAGTATTTCTGCAGAAATTAAAAAAAAATCTCAACAAAGCCTGCTGGTATGATGCATCAAATATATTTTATCTTTTTTTTTGTAACAGTGCTGACATTTTCACCTCAGGAAAGCTAGGTGTGAGGTCTTTCAATAGAAGACTAGTAAAAGTGATACACTGAGAAAATACAATTATCAGCTTTAAAGAAATGGACACAATTTTGGCTATGTTACAACTTTCTGGTTTTTCATTTGGTCTTTATAAACCAGCCAGCTTTTGTTAAACCCCTCATATTGAACACATAGCTGGGATGCTATTCATGTGCTTTGAAAATCAGATATGTGAGTCTCTAAATACAGATCTTAAACTGTTCTTTGGCTTCTTTGCACGGAAAGATTGCTGCCATACAGACTGAGTTCACCTTGGTTTATGGTCCACGTGGGCCATTAGAGATGCTTGAATGCCTTCTTTCCCAGCTTTTAAAATGGAGAACTGATATTAATCCTTCATGGTCTGCTGGAGCAGGGCTCATGGACTATTATGTGATTGCTGGAAGATCTAACCCCAGCAAAAGTACCTTGCAGTTACTGACTGCACAGATCTACCCTGCACTGCACTGCACTGCTCTGTGTTTTCTCATAGCTGAAGGCTGGATCTGTGAATCGACTGACAAAGACTATCTTAAAATTCTCCCCAAGAGCATGATTTTGGTTGCTTCCATGCTGGGAACTTGTGTCTAACTAGAGATTGAAAAGCCTGCTTCTATTGTGCAGATTAGCTCTTCATCTTGATACTGAGCAGATAGCTCAGGGAGTTCACCAATCATGATCTTGTTCTTCTCATCTGTGATAGAAGAGAGGAAAGAACTACTTTAAACCCCCAAAACTGCTTGAGGATGAAAAGAAGAGCTGCACACAAAGGATGAGAGGGTTTCTTTTATCAAAGGATTTCTTTTTTCGCAAAGCTTCTCCTACTTTGGGAGTTAAACACCATACAGGGTGCCAGCCTGCTTTGGTACTGATATACAGTCATGCACATTATTGTTTGAATACGTGACCATCATAAGCATGGGATAAAGATGTCCATCAGCTTTGATAAATTAGCTCTTCTGAAACAGTCCTGTGCTTGCTTCCCCATGTTACCAGCATGGGTCCACCTCAGCCTGGCCACACAGAATGCAGTTGCTGCTCCCTTGGCCAACCTCCAGTCTCACCATTAGTTCAGGGCATTTTACCTGTGTGCACTTTCTCTATTAGGAAGAGATAAGCTTTCTGTAAAAAAGACAGAACACATTGAAGAGCTGTCCCAATGGCATATGTTTGTCCAAAATTATCACCCTCTTGCAAAGCTCTCACAGCAGGTTTTGCATCAGGAAGTTCCAGAGCTGGCACACCTACTTTTTATAACTCCTCTTTTAGCATCTTCTTGATGAAGAAACCCTTTCCTTGGAGATGTCAGAGGTTGACTGTTACAGTACTCTAGTGCTGCTCAAGAAGATAAAACAGAAGCTGGATCACCTCTATTGGAAACCTATTGAGGTAATAAGCAGTCAAATATGTTGAAATTGAACTTGCCAATACCTTAAGCCAAGACCAAATGTATTAGCATCATTAAGATATTTTCTTGCATAAATGCTATTGGCAGAACATCTGCAAGTCTAATGCAAACTTCTCTGTAAATATTCAGGGCTGGATTTTTCAAACTTGAGCTTACTAGAAATTTTTGTGGATTGTAGGAATAGCAACAGCAAAGCAATACTAAAACAATATCAAGCCCTGCCACTTACATTGGTTTTAATAGCAATCATGCAGTCATGATAACAAAATATTTTGTACAGTTATCTCATGATTTTGACTATGCAGTGCATTTACCAGACTGCTGGGCAAAGGCCAGTACATTTTAAGTTATAGTTGCTCCTTCACATGCAGTTAAGTTTTAACAATGCACACTGGAATTAATTACCATTAAAGCATCAATTTATTCACATTAAAGTCCTTATTAGCAATGCATTCCCATATAAACTAGGAATTTCCTTCTTGCCATTAAATTTCATGTTACTGGTATCCTTTTATATTTTTCCTCAAATGATGTGGAACACATGGTCTTAATGGGACTATAATTAGCCATTGAATTTAGTTGTATATACTGAGTGAGTATTTTCTACCAATCTGTAACCTTCTATAGTTTGGTGAACACAGGAATCTTTTTTGCTTGAGAAAATGCAAACAACCAGCTTTTTAAAGGCACCTTATATGTCTTTCTTCGAGTGACAGATTTACATCTTAAAGCACTTCATTATTCGTATGATGTTTAAGCATGAGAATCATTCTATTTAAGTCATTACCTAAATTAGCACTTGCTCAAGTGTTTGCCTGAATGCCATTTTAATTAGGAGAGCATTGCATACAGGAGATAGGTGACAGGCATAGTTTGCCTTCCCACTAGCTTCTCATTCTTCCTTTTCTCTGCACCTAAGAGCTGGGCTTTGTGTTGGACTATGGGTGTCTAAAAAATCTGACACTGCCTGTGTGCAGTAAGTGCCAACACATGGGAAGTGTAATTACTTTCCTGGCTGGCATCAGTTCTACCAGATAGGGAGATGGTGTGAATGAACCTCCTTTTTCTTTTTCACGTGTGAAACTCCTGAAGTTTACAAATTTCTTGAAAATAGAATACTGGTAGGGGTTCCAGAGTAAATTTCTCTTACAGTTATCAGCTTTAAGTTTTACATGTACCTGGATTTTCAGAATAATATTCTGGTCTCCTTAGAAATCATAGGAGATGATAGGTTAAAGGCTTCAAAAGGGCTACGATCTCACCTGTACTACTCCAAATCCTGTTCAAGGAAAAATACTTCTGTGCTTCAATATTTAATGTATTGAAATAGGTTTCAGTAATAGCATATTAAAATTAAAATTAGTCTAACATTTTAGTGTTCTCTGTAGAAGAAATTAATTTAAAGAATAAGAAAAGTGTGAGTTTCCACTTTTTTTATACATCATTTTATAGCAGTGGGAATATTAAAAATAGCTTTTCTCATATTTGCAGATGCCCTGTGAGCATATGCTCCTCATGACAATCTGTAGTAGGTAGGGATATTTGTGGATACATTTTTCTCTGAGGTCCTACTCCTGAAGTTTTAATGTATTACCAAAAATACTTTCCCCCATAATTTTGCCTTCAAGCTCCAGATGTCATGTGTGCCTATTGGCAAGCATTTCTTTTGTTATGCCCACCAACTGTAACAGGCTTATTTGTGGATTAGCTGTGTCTCAGCTGTAAAATTAATTCAGGAGCACAGCCTGCTGTTCCAAACGAAGCTGTAACAGAAGGAAATGTTGTTTCCATGGGTTTGTCTTTTAAAGATTTGTATAATTGGTTAATGCTGTTTTGTCTTTTTGTGTTTTGGAGACAATTAATCAATACTTTGTCATGTGTAACTTTTATTTTCTATTTTCAGTACATTGCAATATGCAAACAGCAAAGTCAGATGATCGTGTCCTCTAGTATGCAGGGAACCAGAGAGCCCTAATTAACTGATCTTTTTGTACAGCAGATTTAGCAATTAATTTTGAGTCACACATCCATGAACCAGAGATTTCAGTTTTCAGCTTTCTGGATTTTTAAAAAATTAAATCAGTTTTTGCAGAACAAATGCATATTTCCACTTTTTTTGCCATTCTCAGTAAAATAGAAGGCAGATGGCTCAGTGCCTAAAGCCCTGCTTTTGCACTCAGGTGCTGCTCCGTTCTTTGGCCAGAGTTTCTGCCTGAACGTGTGAAGATGTGGGGAGAGAGTTGAGACTTCCTTTATGGACGTTTTCTTAGTGCACCATCTACATTTTTTTGGACACACCGATCCTGTCCTCAGTTTTGTCAGGTATTGCTCTTAGCTGGAAAAAATTCCTCCCTGCCAGAAGCAGCCAGGAGCCTTTCAGCTGTACCAGGCTGTGTAGGCACCCAGAGCCAATTGCAGTGCAAAACCCAAGATGAGTTTAAAATACTTTGGACTTGTATAGTTGAACAATTTGGCTCTCTGTGGACACCACCAAGCTGAAGCAGCATGCTGTAGCTGCAGTGTTGATGGCCTGTCCTGTGTGGGAGGAGATGCTGCAAGTCAGCCTGTGTGCACACAGGGCTTTGCCTTCAGCCTGCTCAGCTGCACAGCACAACCTGGTGACAGAGAGCAAATGCTTTCCTCCAGCTGAAGCAGTGGAAAGCTAAGCTTTGAACACAAACAGGACTGACTGTTGCCGGAGCAAATTTAGTGCCAAATTAAAGCAGCTCAAGGCTTTAAATGGCTAAAGATTACCATTGGGTAAATTTCTGACACTCCTTCTCCTTCTGCCAGTGCTCAAGCCAGTTCCTCATGCAAGTTTTTAGGAAAATAGAAGACAAGTGCTTTGCAAAGCAAAGTAGCTGGACTGTGAAGATTCTTTCTATCTATTTGTTTTGACAGGGATCATTTTTACACACATAAAAAGCAAAATGTATGATACTTGCCTTTAGAGGCATTTTCCCAATTATTAAGTTTTCCTTTTCCCAGCTAACAAGTGCTGTATTTTTTTCCTATGATTCTTCTCCATTTGTCATATAGCTTGTACTAGGGCAGAAGGCCGGCACCAGCGCACTCCTGGAGAGAACCTCACCATCTAACCACTCTTCTGTTGTGATGTGAAGGCCCTTTTAGTACACTGGGTCTTTGTCTTAAAACAAAATCTAGCATTTTTGGAAAAGTTTGGAAAACTTTTGACCTATCCAGCCTGACTACCTTTATGCCTGCCTAGCCTTGAGCAGTAATCTCCATTAGGAATAGTCCACATTGCTTTCCTCTGCTGTTCTGTGAAAAGAAAAAAACACAGAGTAGCTACTCTATGACTTCTTTAACTGAGTTGCTGCAAATAATCACTTGAAAGAAAACAGGTGAACCTATAGATTGCCCTCCAGAACCAGCTCAATCAAAGTACAGAATTGCAGAAGGCTACACGGAAAGAAGGGACTGTCTAATGTATGTGTAGTGGGACATATCCACCTGATGGAGCTTGGGGGATGGAGGTTAATTTTATGGAGGGATAGGGAATATTCAAAGCTCTTCATGCTTCATGAGGCAGGAATCTAGGGAGGAAACAGAGTGGAGTGGAGGAAGGGAGATAAAAGGGTCTTCCAGGAGCACACAGGAGTGAAATGAACTGCAGTGTTTAGTTTCTTATAAA